>JAWNOE010000103.1:0-579727 GCA_035046095.1 Drosophila pseudotakahashii
AAGGAAGGTCCAAAACATTCAATTGGTTGGTCTAATATAATTAGTAATAATGTTAGTTTAAATAGTTAGAAATTACCTGGAAAAATGTCGACAAATACCAAAAGATTAAGATCGTTTTGGAATTCGATTAAAACCATTAATTGTATACTTTTTAAAAAACATGATAGTCGTCCGAACGCCGAAGTCAAGTTATTGAATAGGGTAGTGACAGGATTGTTGGATACCGAAGCAGCTATAAATGTCATCGACGGCAAATTAGCAGAGCAAATTATACGTAGTAGGGTTAAATTCAAAAGTGTTTCAATGGTAGCACACTTAGCCGATGGAGCGAAACAGGATGTCATAGGTAAATTGAAAACCGAAGTGACTTTTAAGGACGTATCCAAGGAGCTTAAGTTTCACATCGTGCCGTCCTTGGGTCAGGATCTATATCTAGGGACACATTTTTGGAATACCTTTGACTTATTACCACTATCCATGCAAGTCTCTGAAATAGTGTCAGGCAATCATATACTGTCCGATGTACAACGAAATACTCTCAGCGAGGTAGTGGCCAAATATTCCTCTTTTGCAGTGTCTGGGTTGGGAAATACTACATTGATTTCTCATAAGATTGATATCGGCGATGCTAAACCGGTAAAACAGCGCCATTTTCCAGTATCTCCCGCTGTAGAAAAACTTCTATATGCCGAAGTCGATAGAATGTTGGAAATAGGAGTGATAGAGGAGTCCCAGAGCGCTTGGTCGTCACCAGTTGTTCTTGTTCAAAAGCCAGGAAAAGTCCGTCTGTGTTTAGATAGTCGCAAAGTCAATGCTGAAATGAGGTTTTCGTTTATTTGGATGATCTGTTGGTGGTGTCGGATAGCTTTGAAACCCATCTAAAAGTGCTAGGCTTAGTAGCTGAGCAGGTAAAAATAGCTGGTCTAACTCTCAACGTGGAGAAAAGCCATTTTTGCATGCGATCAGTGAAATATTTAGGTCAATTAGTTGGGGAAGGAGTTATACGGACTGATCCAGAAAAAATATCGGCAATGTCTGAATTCCTTCTGCCTAAAAACGTGAAATCTCTCAGAAGTTTCCTAGGGATGGTAGGCTGGTATCGCAAGTTTATTAGCAATTTTGCCTTAACAGACTTGCTTAAGCCGAAGAAAAAATTCCAGATGACTCCAGAAGGCGAAACAGCATTTAATCAGCTGAAAACTATGCTTTGTTCTGCTCCTGTATTACGCAGCGCAGATTTCAATAGGTGGAGTTTTGGTACAAAAAACCGAGGAAGGTGACGAATATCCAATCGCATTCGTGTTCAAAAAACTTAACAAAGCACAACGCAACTATTCAGTCACTGAGCAGGAATGTCTAGCTGCTATAGTGTGCATAAAACGGTTCAGGCCATACATTGAAAGACATGAATTTACGGTCATAACAGACCATGCATCTCTCAAATGGCTCATTTCCCAGACTGATTTGCATTCTCGTCTAGCTCGGTGGGCTTTAAAGCTGCAAGGCTTCAATTTTACGATAGAGCATCGAAATGGCAGGCTGAACGTTGTACCAGATGCCTTATCAAGAGTAAATAAGGCTGAATTAGCGTCTACTGATTCAAGTCATGGATTGTTAGTCGATCTTCAGTCGCCACAGTTCAAATCTGATGAATATGTAAAGCGGGCGAAAAGAGTAGAAGCAAATCAAGATAAGTGGTGTAACGCTTGTATCTGAAGAGTAGAGATATTTGGAAAGGGGGCGCCATCTAAGAGTCAAGGATGGAACTAAGAAGGGGCATAGAAAGACTCGGAGGAGAGTAACAGGGTGAAATGTCAACCATGTTATGGGGCACTGTCTCTCTGATCAAAGGTCTTGGCAAGGGTTAGCGCCAAAAGTCCGGCGTCTATAGCGTTCGTTCCTTCTTCACACCGTGTTAAGGTCAGTTGTGCGCGGCAATAAGTTTTGAGTCGAAAAATTGCAAGTGCGAATTCATATTCAACGGCCAAGAGTTACCGATCATGAAAGAGACGGCTTATGTTTTTGGCCAGCGCTTAGTCCATGGAGGTGAGAACAGGTTAAAGGTTTGGTAAAGAAATGCTTGAAAAAAAATTACAATATTTATTAGGCTTGGCGCTTCCATAAATTTTACCTTGCCACGGAAGAAGATCCAAAGACAGCCCAAATTGGTGAAGCGAACCTCACAGATCTTTAAAGCCAGCGGAGAGAACCAGCATCCAGAACCAGCGATATTCAAAATACATTTGTTTTGGGTTTAATTGCATTCAAAAAGTATATGCATAAGCAAAAAGTTCAAGGCTGGGCTTGACTTCCACTCATCAGGCATAGCTCCGAACCTGTGGGTCGAGCAAATAGTTTCTGAGCAACCGCGCTCGAAAGCGCTCAGTTTTTTTTTGAAGAAAAGTCAGTTTTTCCTGGCGGAAAGGTGACTAAAAGGTCAGCCGGTGTCGAGACGTGGGTTTGGCAACCCTCTTGCGCGTCGGATCTGAGATTTCCCGGAGGGGATCGGAGAAGTCGACGGCCACGCGGTATGTCGGCCTAGGAGCCGCAGTTGGAAAAATTAAAGACGCTCAACTCGCGGAAAAGATGCGGGTCGGCGTGTTAAATTTAAGTTAAGTTATTTTTTGTAGTGAATAAGTGTAGTTACATAATTCTTGAGATCCAAGCAAATTCATAAAAGGAAAAAAAGAGGAGAAAGAAGAAATAAGAGAGATGAGATAAAGGTGGTTCGAGTGATTTTTTTTTTTGGTTCGTTTCAACCGTACATAACCTCTCTACAAAGAGAAGCGAAAATTTTCTTCTTCTGGAAGAAAATGGGTGTTATTTGTGATTTTCTTGTTTTTTTGTAGTGTACGTTTTCAGCCGCAGTTTCGTCCGAGAAAGCGCTTTCAACGATAGATATACAATGTGTGTGGTGAGTGAAAATTGCAAAAAATTACTTTTCACAAATTTTTCAATTCGATAAAAGAAAGAAAAGAAAACTAGGTAACAAAGAAAATTCCCAAGAAATGCAACCCCAAGTAAGAAAAGAAAATATGAAAGAAAAAATCAAAAGAAAGTTAAAAACTTAAATCAAAATCTAACCAAGTCAAAGAAAAGTCGATCGAACTTCTTTTCTCCCAAAAATCCACTCAAGTTCGAACGTATGTTCGTTTGTATGTTTGAGGGTTCGTTTGTATGTTCGATGTAATGCCTTCCAAAGATTTAGCTCAGTCTCATTTTAAACTTAAATTAAAGAAATCAGTCCTATTTATTTATTTATGTTAATTCACTTAATATTTTATAAGCATTGCCATTCATTATATTATTTATTTATTACTATATTTTCCTTTTTATATTATTATATGTTTTAACATGTATGTGGTGTGGTTAGGTCAAGTATTATATTTCATTTAGCGAGTAAATAAATTATTATAATGTTTTAAAAAAAAACCAGTATTGGCCCGAGCTAATAAGGCAGCCTGAGACCCCCGAACAAAGGGGCTACTAATTACGTGCGGAATGCTAAACAAGGATTATGGTAGTCACAGGTTGGGTGGGCAAACCGGGCCTAAAAACACCATAGGCTTGGACGTTCGGATGGGCAGCAAATCCCTGTTTTGCAAATGAATTCTTTTTTTTCCTGTCTATCCCTTAAACTGTTTCTCATTGGCTATTTATGAGTAGTGATCCTCTTACCCAAAAGTAGCTTGTCCTTTGCACGCAAGTTTTTGTAGAAATAGTGAACATAGGCACCTTGGGGGGGCGTGGCAAGAACACCACCCTAATTGCTGGCGAGCGAGAGTCAGAAAATTTTTGTATATGGCGTGCGGCACCCCTCCCAAATCAACATCTCGCCTGAAGTAGGAAATGCGTAGAAATTACGATTTCCTAAATACCAAGCATTATTGTTATAAATGGCGCCCAACTTCAGGGCCACGTTAAGTAACGTAGCTCACCATCACAATTACTCATGTTAGCCAGAGTTTGCAAAACAGATCTCACTTTGGAAAAAAATCAATCAATTTATTGGTGGATTTAGCCACAAACGGAGTTTGATCTCGTTTTTTAGCTTAAACCAATTTCAACCTCGTTCGAAGTTCGATCAGTCGCTTAGGAAACCGAGAGACTAAATACTGGGAAGTATGGTCGTCCGGCCACGGTTTGATCTAAACTTGAGCGAGGGAGAAAAACCCTATTAGCATACCCTCTATCCACATCCACTTGAAGTCCGTACCTTTTATCATCATACGCATAGGAATTGCAGGCATTAATGGTTTACTAACTACCGGTATTGCCTGACCACGGATGATGTTAAAACGAAGAGGAATATTCAAATTTAAGAAATAAAATTAGCTTTCTCAAACAAAACAAAATCGCTTTGGAATTGCAGCAATTATTTTATGTTGAAATTTTTGCTGACCACGAAAAAATGGGAAACTAAATTGTTTTATTGCAGTGCACGAAGCTTGGAGGATAGGCAAAAGCGGTTAATCGCAATCGCCTAACCGCTGTCAGCAAGCCACATTTGTTGTTGTTGTGTTTGCACAAATAACAGGTGTCAGGCGCCACTCACGTGCATTCTTATCTATTCTTTCTATCCTACTCTCTTCTTTTCTTTGCATACAGGTTTTGTCTCAGGGGGCTTAGTTATATGATGGACGTTGATGCACTACGAGCAGTACAAACAAGTGGCCCAACGATACCAAGCACGTGCTTGTTACGCGCGGGACCCTTTATCAATTAGGGCAAAAATGCGAGTTCGCGAGGAAAATATATGAAACAAGTACTACAAATACTACAACTAAGATTGAAGCAAATGAGATAAAATTTTAGTTTTTAATACGGGGATAGATGTTGAAGTGCAAATTAAATGATAAAGATTGTTATAATTTTTACATAGAACACGAAAGGGCTCATGCAGAGTAAAATTTGATGTACATCGAGGCAAATTAAGAGGGTAATAATTTCGTGTTAGTCTAACGGGAACATTAAAAGTTAAACGGTTTACCAGTTCTACGGAGTCAATATCACCTTTTATAAGATTTTGCATAAAAATAGTACCAAGCATTATTCTACGGTTTTCAAGTGTAGGTAAATTAAGCAATAGTAATCTACTCTGGTAGGAAGGTAGCCTTACGTTTTGATCCCAGTTCAAACTACGAAGGGCAAAAAGGAGAAATTTTTTTTGCACCGACTCAATACGGTCGATGTGCACTTGATATTGTGGACTCCAAACTGAAGAACAATATTCCAAAATAGGACGGACAAGGGAGGTATATAATAATCTGGTTGTATAAGGGTCATCAAATTCCTTTGACCAACGCTTTATAAACCCAAAAACACTCATAGCTTTATTGACAGTGGCCATTATGTGGCAATCAAATTTAAGTTTTGGGTCGAGAAGAACACCTAAATCGTTAATTGAATATATACGGTCGAGTGGTGTATTTTGAAGAGAATAACTAATAAACGTAGGAGTACCCCTATAAAAAGTCATAACGTTGCATTTAAGGCAGTTCAGATTTAAAAGATTGTACTCACACCATCCCTGAAAACAATCAATATCTGACTGTAAGTTGAAACCGGACCCTACATCTTCATATGATAAACAAAGCTTAACATCGTCAGCGTACATTAGTACACGAGAATGAGCTACAATAGAGGGAAGATCGTTAATAAACAAAGTAAACAGCAAAGGGCCTAAATGACTACCTTGAGGAACTCCAGATGTCACGTTGATCATTTTAGAAACAGCGCTCTTAAATATAACCCTCTGAGTCCTACCATTCAAGTAACTTGAAATCCAAGTTAATAGATTACATGGAAACCCAAGCTGATCTAATTTGAATAAAAGGAGAGAGTGGTTAACAGAGTCAAAGGCCTTACTAAAATCTGTATATATAACGTCAGTCTGCATGTTATTCTTATATCCATTTATTACAATAGATGACAGTTCAAGAAGGTTGGTGGTGGTCGATCTTCGCTTAACAAAACCATGCTGACACGGTGATATTAGCGAGGAACATAAATGCTGCAAATGAGAAGTAATAATACATTCAAATGCTTTAGGAATTGCCGACAATTTAGAAATGCCTCTATAATTCTGGGCATCCGCCTTCGCACCCTTTTTGTGGAGTGGAATAATGAAAGAGTCCTTCCAGATAGTTGGAAAAACTGATGATGAAATAGACAAATGAAAAAGTTTAAGAATCGGTTTACAAATGTTTGAAGCTCAAAACTTAAGCACACTCCCAGGGAGTCCATCAGGACCGGGAGAATACGTTGGCGTTGTTGTTGCTAAATCCTTTAAAAGAGAACTTTCGGTAATTACAGGGGTAAAAATACAATTAGCCCTATTTAAGGGGTTAGGGTAGATAGGGTTTGACCAAGCAGCCGAACTATAAGTTGTTTGGAAAAACTCGGCAAATAAATCCGCAATTTCAGAATCCGACGATGCCTCTTTTGAGTTTAAACGTACCGATGAAGGCAATGCCGAAGACTTACGCTTGGCATTAACGAAGTTATAAAACTGCTTTGGATCATTTGAAAACTCGAATTTACATCGATTTAAATACATGGAATAGCAATGACTGTTGAGAACATTAAAATCTGAACGAGCCACAACAAATTTCGCAAAATCAGATGGCTTACCCGTTTTTTTATACTTTTTATAAGTGTTGGATTTAAGATTTTTAAGTCTTTGAAGCGCATTGTTAAACCAAGGAGGCCTGTTTAGCTTCGGAGGAAGACTGTCAGGAACGCATTCGTCAAAAAAAGTGTTTAAAACGCTATAGAAAAGTTCAATTGCACTGTCAATATCCATGCAATTGTACAAATCAGTCCAATTATATTGCGAAATCATGTAGTTTAGTTTATTATAGTCACATTTACGAAAGCATCTCCTTTTAGTTTGAGGAACTAAAGGAGAAAGGGTATCAGTACAGGGGATGCCAATTGTCAATTCCAAAGTTGGATGATATAAGTCTTCAGGTACAACAAGTGCGTCAATTCTAGCTACAGTGACTTCATGCGGATCTAAAACAAATACTAGATCTAATTGTCTATTTAATGAATTTCGTATAAAGCTTACTTGCTGTAACGATAATTCTAAAAGGCCATCCACAAAATCATGGGCGGATAAAGGAGTAGCGACAAGTGAGTCAGTGGGAAGAGACCAAGAGATATTAGGGAGATTAAAGTCACCCAAAACAATCAAAAGGTCTCTGTTGGAAAGAAAGGTTAGAACAGATTTTATAGCAGACAGATGGTGCTCATAAATTATTAAATCAGAGCCAGGAGGAATATAAGAGCAGGTTACAAAAATAGATAAGGATTGAATGGAAACTTTGACACTAACAAATTCAATATCGTTAGGGATATGAATGTTAAGTCTCTCCGATGTTAAACTAGAGGTAACGGCAATCAGTACACCACCCCCCCTACGCGGGAAGCGATCGGTCCTGTAGGAGTTAAAGTTCATTGACAAAACTTCAGAGTCAGATATCTCTGGTTTTAGCCAAGTTTCCGTAAAAGCCAAAATATCTTCAGTAAATGCAGAGGAGTCAGCATAAAGCTTTGGTAGCTTCATATTTAGTCCTCTAACATTTTGATAAGCCAAAAATAAACCTGTTAGTTTTTTGGCACAGCGGAAGACCTATTATTAGGCACAGTGGAAAGCCGATTATTAGGCACAGTGGGAGGCCTGTTATTTGTTCTCGGTTTATTGGGAACAAATTCTTTTATTACCAAATCATCATTAAGCCAAAAGCTTTCAGAAAGTAGTACATTAAACACATCAGGCGGAGCAAATATTTTAAAAGAAGATATCCTACGGGCGTACGAAAATCGAAATTGTTCAACTTCAATGTCCTCGGATGGGAATTTTTCACGTATGAATTCCATAACATCCTCAGATTTGGTATCCGGGGTAAATCTAGAAACAAACAATTGCTTCCTATGTGGAACAACTGAAAGTTTCTTACGCCCCCCAGCAGCAGTCTGAACCTCACTCGGCTGGGACCCAGAAGCGGTTCCTACTGTATCTACAGTCAGCACCGACTTCTGTGACTCAGGTTGGCATCCAGAAACAGAGTCACCTCCGGAACTGGCTGTTACCATAGGCACAGGTGGCTCGCTTACCCCTGTGTCGACCGGAACTGCTGCAGCTACCGAGTTCAATGTTTTGTTTTCTTTCACGGTCCTATTAACCGCCCCTGAGCTGGCTTTTTTGCGTTTAGGCGACTCGGTTAATAATAATTTCTTATTATTAAATTGGTCACAAACTGAGTTGAACCCGTCATTGAGCTGTTTAAAAACTCGAGAAAGGTTCAATAGTCCGTCTCGAGTCTGCCTCATAAAGCTGCTCATTTCGACTGTCATTTCCTTGCAGGACTCACATGCCCACATGAGACCGGTACGCATTTCAATGAAGTCTTTAACTCTGCCAGTAAATCCTGCACATTTGACGTGCATGACCGAATCGCAGAGCCAACAGATAACAAAAGAATCTTTGGTTGACGACGGAAGAGAACAACTTTTCTTTGTACAGATAAGGGCCATTTTATAGGTAAAAAAGGTTATTTAAAGAAATAGAAAATACAATTTGGAAAATATACCTCGAGTAAATTTGGCACTGGGATCAAATTCCAAAACCGCAAAAAAACACAAAACACGAAAGTATAAGAGCGCGAGATCGCGAATTAAGTCGAGAGCAAGAGAGCGCGAGAGAAAAAATGTTCAATCGACTGAGCGTGGCTTGTGGGGCACCAACAACTAAACGGACGAACAGTTACAATGTAAAGCGAGAGAGAGAGAGACTATGAGAAAAGCACCCAAGAGTCTACAAGAAATTTGGCAGGTTCCGAGAGAGCGAAATTACAGTTATAATAGAGCGGAAAAGAGAGGGAGAGAAAGAGAGAATACAAGAGCAAATTTAGAGAGTGCAAAATAACACCAACAAAGCCAAGATATTAAACAAATCTAATGGAAATTGTTAAAATAACTAAAACCACATACCCGTTAAACAGGGAGATCTATTTAAAACACTAACGCGATTGTTAGGCAAACTTTGTTAGTAAGCTAAACACAAAACACTTGCGAAAAAATCACAAAAATAAATCAAAAACTCAGAGCACAGGTAAACACAACCGTTCACAAGCGACGCTAAATCGTTTCGCTCAGGGTCAATTATTTTATGATTTATTTGTCGTTTGCGATCCTTTCGGTTTTGCCGTACACTTTTGTATCCAAATAAATTTCTCCTTTAATTATAATTTTGGATCTAAATTTTAGATCAAGCAAACATATCAGTTGGTTCGATTCGAATCTAGGTCAACTCCCGTATTGGTTCGATCAAACCGGAGAGAAACTAGGTCAGTTCTATATTGGAGTAGGTCAGTTCTTTATCGGTTCGATCAAACCAAAAACGAAAGTAGGTCAACTTCTGTTGGAAGTAAGTGATCCAGCTGACCCAATTATCAGAACAGATGACTAGGTTGATTGAAGCCAATGTACAACGAAATACTCTCAGCGAGGTAGTGGCCAAATATTCCTCTTTTGCAGTGTCTGGGTTGGGAAATACTACATTGATTTCTCATAAGATTGATATCGGCGATGCTAAACCGGTAAAACAGCGCCATTTTCCAGTATCTCCCGCTGTAGAAAAACTTCTATATGCCGAAGTCGATAGAATGTTGGAAATAGGAGTGATAGAGGAGTCCCAGAGCGCTTGGTCGTCACCAGTTGTTCTTGTTCAAAAGCCAGGAAAAGTCCGTCTGTGTTTAGATAGTCGCAAAGTCAATGCTGAAATGAGGTTTTCGTTTATTTGGATGATCTGTTGGTGGTGTCGGATAGCTTTGAAACCCATCTAAAAGTGCTAGGCTTAGTAGCTGAGCAGGTAAAAATAGCTGGTCTAACTCTCAACGTGGAGAAAAGCCATTTTTGCATGCGATCAGTGAAATATTTAGGTCAATTAGTTGGGGAAGGAGTTATACGGACTGATCCAGAAAAAATATCGGCAATGTCTGAATTCCTTCTGCCTAAAAACGTGAAATCTCTCAGAAGTTTCCTAGGGATGGTAGGCTGGTATCGCAAGTTTATTAGCAATTTTGCCTTAACAGACTTGCTTAAGCCGAAGAAAAAATTCCAGATGACTCCAGAAGGCGAAACAGCATTTAATCAGCTGAAAACTATGCTTTGTTCTGCTCCTGTATTACGCAGCGCAGATTTCAATAGGTGGAGTTTTGGTACAAAAAACCGAGGAAGGTGACGAATATCCAATCGCATTCGTGTTCAAAAAACTTAACAAAGCACAACGCAACTATTCAGTCACTGAGCAGGAATGTCTAGCTGCTATAGTGTGCATAAAACGGTTCAGGCCATACATTGAAAGACATGAATTTACGGTCATAACAGACCATGCATCTCTCAAATGGCTCATTTCCCAGACTGATTTGCATTCTCGTCTAGCTCGGTGGGCTTTAAAGCTGCAAGGCTTCAATTTTACGATAGAGCATCGAAATGGCAGGCTGAACGTTGTACCAGATGCCTTATCAAGAGTAAATAAGGCTGAATTAGCGTCTACTGATTCAAGTCATGGATTGTTAGTCGATCTTCAGTCGCCACAGTTCAAATCTGATGAATATGTAAAGCGGGCGAAAAGAGTAGAAGCAAATCAAGATAAGTGGTGTAACGCTTGTATCTGAAGAGTAGAGATATTTGGAAAGGGGGCGCCATCTAAGAGTCAAGGATGGAACTAAGAAGGGGCATAGAAAGACTCGGAGGAGAGTAACAGGGTGAAATGTCAACCATGTTATGGGGCACTGTCTCTCTGATCAAAGGTCTTGGCAAGGGTTAGCGCCAAAAGTCCGGCGTCTATAGCGTTCGTTCCTTCTTCACACCGTGTTAAGGTCAGTTGTGCGCGGCAATAAGTTTTGAGTCGAAAAATTGCAAGTGCGAATTCATATTCAACGGCCAAGAGTTACCGATCATGAAAGAGACGGCTTATGTTTTTGGCCAGCGCTTAGTCCATGGAAATGAGAACAGGTTAAAGGTTTGGTAAAGAAATGCTTGAAAAAAATTACAATATTTATTAGGCTTGGCGCTTCCATAAATTTTACCTTGCCACGGAAGAAGATCCAAAGACAGCCCAAATTGGTGAAGCGAACCTCACAGATCTTTAAAGCCAGCGGAGAGAACCAGCATCCAGAACCAGCGATATTCAAAATACATTTGTTTTGGGTTTGATTGCATTCAAAAAGTATATGCATAAGCAAAAAGCTCAAGGCTGGGCTTGACTTCCACTCATCAGGCATAGCTCCGAGCCTGTGGGTCGAGCAAGTAGTTTCTGAGCAACCGCGCTCGAAAGCGCTCAGTTTTTTTTTGAAGAAAAGTCAGTTTTTCCTGGCGGAAAGGTGACTAAAAGGTCAGCCGGTGTCGAGACGTGGGTTTGGCAACCCTCTTGCGCGTCGGATCTGAGATTTCCCGGAGGGGATCGGAGAAGTCGACGGCCACGCGGTATGTCGGCCTAGGAGCCGCAGTTGGAAAAATTAAAGACGCTCAACTCGCGGAAAAGATGCGGGTCGGCGTGATAAATTTAAGTTAAGTTATTTTTTGTAGTGAATAAGTGTAGTTACATAATTCTTGAGATCCAAGCAAATTCATAAAAGGAAAAAAAGAGGAGAAAGAAGAAATAAGAGAGATGAGATAAAGGTGGTTCGAGTGATTTTTTTTTTTGGTTCGTTTCAACCGTACATAACCTCTCTACAAAGAGAAGCGAAAATTTTCTTCTTCTGGAAGAAAATGGGTGTTTTTTGTGATTTTCTTGTTTTTTTGTAGTGTACGTTTTCAGCCGCAGTTTCGTCCGAGAAAGCGCTTTCAACGATAGATATACAATGTGTGTGGTGAGTGAAAATTTCAAAAAATTACTTTTCACAAATTTTTCAATTCGATAAAAGAAAGAAAAGAAAACTAGGTAACAAAGAAAATTCCCAAGAAATGCAACCCCAAGTAAGAAAAGAAAATATGAAAGAAAGAATCAAAAGAAAGTTAAAAACTTAAATCAAAATCTAACCAAGTCAAAGAAAAGTCGATCGAACTTCTTTTCTCCCAAAAATCCACTCAAGTTCGAACGTATGTTCGTTTGTATGTTTGAGGGTTCGTTTGTATGTTCGATGTAATGCCTTCCAAAGATTTAGCTCAGTCTCATTTTAAACTTAAATTAAAGAAATCAGTCCTATTTATTTATTTATGTTAATTCACTTAATATTTTATAAGCATTGCCATTCATTATATTATTTATTTATTACTATATTTTCCTTTTTATATTATTATATTTTTTAACATGTATGTGGTGTGGTTAGGTCAAGTATTATATTTCATTTAGCGAGTAAATAAATTATTATAATGTTTTAAAAAAAACCAGTATTGGCCCGAGCTAATATGGCAGCCTGAGATCCCCGAACAAAGGGGCTACTAATTACGTGCGGAATGCTAAACCAGGATTATGGTAGTCACAGGTTGGGTGGGCAAACCGGGCCTAAAAACACCATAGGCTTGGACGTTCGGATGGGCAGCAAATCCCTGTTTTGCAAATGAATTCTTTTTTTTCCTGTCTATCCCTTAAACTGTTTCTCATTGGCTATTTATGAGTAGTGATCCTCTTACCCAAAAGTAGCTTGTCCTTTGCACGCAAGTTTTTGTAGAAATAGTGAACATAGGCACCTTGGGGGGGCGTGGCAAGAACACCACCCTAATTGCTGGCGAGCGAGAGTCAGAAAATTTTTGTATATGGCGTGCGGCACCCCTCCCAAATCAACATCTCGCCTGAAGTAGGAAATGCGTAGAAATTACGATTTCCTAAATACCAAGCATTATTGTTATAAATGGCGCCCAACTTCAGGGCCACTTTAAGTAACGTAGCTCACCATCACAATTACTCATGTTAGCCAGAGTTTGCAAAACAGATCTCACTTTGGAAAAAAATCAATCAATTTATTGGTGGATTTAGCCACAAACGGAGTTTGATCTCGTTTTTTAGCTTAAACCAATTTCAACCTCGTTCGAAGTTCGATCAGTCGCTTAGGAAACCGAGAGACTAAATACTGGGAAGTATGGTCGTCCGGCCACGGTTTGATCTAAACTTGAGCGAGGGAGAAAAACCCTATTAGCATACCCTCTATCCACATCCACTTGAAGTCCGTACCTTTTATCATCATACGCATAGGAATTGCAGGCATTAATGGTTTACTAACTACCGGTATTGCCTGACCACGGATGATGTTAAAACGAAGAGGAATATTCAAATTTAAGAAATAAAATTAGCTTTCTCAAACAAAACAAAATCGCTTTGGAATTGCAGCAATTATTTTATGTTGAAATTTTTGCTGACCACGAAAAAATGGGAAACTAAATTGTTTTATTGCAGTGCACGAAGCTTGGAGGATAGGCAAAAGCGGTTAATCGCAATCGCCTAACCGCTGTCAGCAAGCCACATTTGTTGTTGTTGTGTTTGCACAAATAACAGGTGTCAGGCGCCACTCACGTGCATTCTTATCTATTCTTTCTATCCTACTCTCTTCTTTTCTTTGCATACAGGTTTTGTCTCAGGGGGCTTAGTTATGCTCAGGGTCAATTATTTTATGATTTATTTGTCGTTTGCGATCCTTTCGGTTTTGCCGTACACTTTTGTATCCAAATAAATTTCTCCTTTAATTATAATTTTGGATCTAAATTTTAGATCAAGCAAACATATCAGTTGGTTCGATTCGAATCTAGGTCAACTCCCGTATTGGTTCGATCAAACCGGAGAGAAACTAGGTCAGTTCTATATTGGCGTAGGTCAGTTCTTTATCGGTTCGATCAAACCAAAAACGAAAGTAGGTCAACTTCTGTTGGAAGTAAGTGATCCAGCTGATCCAGCTAAAGTTCATCGACCTTTTCGTTTGCTTGAATTCCAGATCTGACTGCAAATTTAGAAAGATCTTTAAGATTTAATCGTAAATTTATTATTTTATCTTAATTATAGGTCTTCGAATTTTTTTTTTCGTTTTTGTGTTCCTTAGGGAGTTTTACATTTTTTATTGTTTTTTTGTCCTTCCGCCATGTCAGATACCGAGGAGCATGTGGCACAAAAGTGTCCGTTGTGCGAAGCTTCTTTAGACGTTGGAAAGACTTTTAAAACCAAATGCGGTCATGTTTTTCATACGGCCTGCATCGCAGCCCATTCCAAAAAGAAAACAACGTGTCCTACTTGTAACACAGTGTGCTTCGAAAAAGCTGGTACTCCATCTCAAAATACTCGGGGAAATAAAGGGCATATATTAGAAACTACACCCAGTGGTTCATCAGGGGCAGCAGTTTTGGGACTGGCTCAGAAAGAACTGATCCAGAGCACCATTTTAGACGCTGTAAAGTCCATGCAAAATGATTTGATGACCCAATTATCAGAACAGATGACTAGGTTGATTGAAGCCAATGTTCCTGCACCCTTTCCAGCTGAAGAAGTTGCTAACCCGGGGGTATTACTTGGAAGGGATTCTCTTGGTCAACTTCCGCTACTCAACATGGATAGAGCATCAGGCTCCGGACGCGAAACACCCAGGAGTATTCACTCAGACCTAAGCCAGAGGCCCGACAAAGTAGGCCATATTTTAAACAGTTGGAAATTGCGGTTTAGTGGAAATCCTGAAGGTCTCAGTGTCGATAACTTTATTTACCGAGTAGAGGCTCTCACCAAACAAACGCTAGAAGGAAATTTTTCGATCCTAAGCAGCCACGCTAGCCTTCTGTTTGAAGGAAAAGCAAGAGAATTTCACTGAAGGTATCATAAAAATACCCACGAACTGCGATGGGATTATCTTTGCACTGCACTTAGAAGGCAATTCAGAGAGGAACGGACGGACTTAGATATCCGAGAAGCGATTCGAGATAGGAAACAGCGGGAAAGGGAAGGGTTCGATACGTTTTATGATGCAATACAGGAATTAATGGACCACCTGGATATGCCTCTGACCAATATGGAAGTGGTAGAAGTTTTAAAAAGAAATCTAAGGCCAGAAATAAGGCATGAAATTCTAAATATTCCAGTTCAGTCAGTGGAAGGTTTAAGGGCAATATGCCGACGCAGGGAAAGCTTTTTAGAAGATGTCCGAAAATCCCAGGGATATCAGAAGGTAGTGCCTTTCCGCAAGCAAGTCTCTGAGTTGGTTGAGGGGATGAAAGATGCGGAGGAGATCTCTGAGGGCGAAGCGAGTAACGAAGTCGGTGCGGTGGCGCTCATATGCTGAAATTGTCGAAAGGAAGGCCATCGATACAAGCAATGTCAAATGAAGCGCAAGGTGTTTTGTTTTGGATGTGGCGCTCCAAACAATTACAGCCATACTTGTTCGCATTGTTCAAAAAACGGGAAAGCGAACACTCTCAGCGGTCGACAGCAGTCAAGTGTTCCGAAGGACAAGTCGACAAACGGGGATCAGAATTAGTATGTCCAGTTCAGACTTTGAAAGACCCAGTGAAAGCATCTACATCTGATCAGGTCAAGGAATGTTGACCAGATCTTGTGGTTCAACAAGTAGTAGATTTAAGGCCAAATTTTAAGGAGAAAGTAGTGTCTAGAAATACTAATAGAATAAGGTCCTATTGGAATAATGTATAAACGATAAATACTATTAGATTTAAAAACAATGATAATCGTCCGTATGCCGAAGTCATGCTCCTAGATAGGGTAGTTGTTGGATTTTTGGATACTGGTGCTGCCATTAACGTGATCGGTGGGAAATTGGCAGAATTAATAATAATTTTGCGTCAGTATCTTCTCCACTCACAGATTTGTTGAAGCCAATGAAAAAGTTCGAAATGACTCCTGAAGGCGAAAAAGCTTTTGCCTTGCTAAAGGATATGCTATGTTCCGCTCCAGTTCTACGCAGCGCGGATTTTACAAGACCTTTTTACGTGCAATGCGATGCAAGTAAGTCTGGAGTGGGTGGTGTATTAGTCCAAAAGACAGATCAGGGTGACGAGTATCCCATTGCGTTTGTGTCAAAAAAATTAAACAAAGCCCAAAGGAATTATTCGGTAACCGAACAGGAGTGTCTCGCGGCCATTGTTTGTATCAAGCGTTTTCGGCCATACATAGAAGGTCATGAGTTTACGGTGATTACCGACCACGCTTCACTCAAGTGGCTCATGAGTCAGACGGATCTCCACTCTCGCCTAGCTCGTTGGGCCTTAAAATTGCAAGGTTTCAATTTTAAAATCGAACATAGAAGTGGGAAAATGAATGTTGTACCGGATGCTCTGTCTAGGGTAAACGAGGCAGAAGTAGCTGCAGTAGAGGCGAGACACGGTCTTTTAATAAATCTTCAAGCACCAGAATTCAAGTCAGCCAAGTATTTGGAAATTGTAGACAAAGTCAAAGCCGATCAGTCACAATTGCCAGATTTAAAAGTCGTAGACGGACTCGTTTATCGGAGATCCGATCATGCAACAGGAGACCAGCTGCATGATATTTTCAATTGGAAGTTATGGGTTCCACAGGAATTAGTTGCCGAGGTTCTAAAAAAAAATCATGACGAACCTCTGGCTTCTCATGGAGGCATCCATAAGACTTTGAAAAGGGTTCGCCGATACTATTATTGGCCAGGATTAGTCAACGACGTGAAGTCGTATACGCAATCTTGTGAGATTTGCAAATCTACCAAAGCGCCAAATAGAACACAACGACCCCCAATGGGCGTGGCGCCTGTATCAGAGCGATTTTTCCAGCGTCTTTATATAGACTTTCTCGGTCCATACCCTCGGTCCCGAAGTGGTAATATTGGAATATTCATAGTATTGGACCATTACTCGAAGTTTGTATTTTTAAAGGCGGTTAAGAAGTTCACGGCAGATGTAGTAATTAAATATCTGCAGCAAGATCTTTTTCACACTTTCGGCGTACCAGAAACCATTGTATCCGATAATGGATCACAGTTCAGAGCTGAGAATTTTCCGAAATTGCTGAGAGAATATTGTATTTCACACACTTTGACCGCTACTTATTCGCCCCAGTCAAACGCATCGGAGAGGGTTAATCGGTCGGTCATTGCGGCAATTACGTCTTATGTCAGACCCGATTAGAAAAATTGGGACGAGCAGCTCAGCAGTATTTGCTGCGCTCTCCGTACAGCAGTCCATTCGGCGCTTGCTTAAGCAAGGCAGATACAAGCTCTTGGTGTGATCTGTCTTAGGGTGTCAAACCCCAAGCCAAAGTCTTGGTGGGGGGCTTTGTAACGCTTGTATCTGAAGAGTAGAGATATTTGGAAAGGGGGCGCCATCTAAGAGTCAAGGATGGAACTAAGAAGGGGCATAGAAAGACTCGGAGGAGAGTAACAGGGTGAAATGTCAACCATGTTATGGGGCACTGTCTCTCTGATCAAAGGTCTTGGCAAGGGTTAGCGCCAAAAGTCCGGCGTCTATAGCCTTCATTCCTTCTTCACACCGTGTTAAGGTCAGTTGTGCGCGGCAATAAGTTTTGAGTCGAAAAATTGCAAGTGCGAATTCATATCCAACGGCCAAGAGTTAGAGGAAGAAGATCCAAAGACAGCCGAAATTGGTGAAGCGAACCTCACAGATCTTTAAAGCCAGCGGAGAGAATATTCAAAATACCTTTGTTTTGGGTTTGATTGCATTTAAAAAGTATATGCATAAGCAAAAAGCTCAAGGCTGGGCTTGAGTTCCACTCATCAGGCATAGCTTCGAACCTGTGGGTCGAGCAAATAGTTTCTGAGCAACCGCGCTCGAAAGCGCTCAGTTTTTTTTTGAAGCGTACGTGGAGTTCAAGTGAAAGAAAAGTCAGTTTTTCCTGGCGGAAAGGTGACTAAAAGGTCAGCCGGTGTCGAGACGTGGGTTCGGCAACCCTCTTGCGCGTCGGATCTGAGATTTCCCGGAGGGGATCGGAGAAGTCGACGGCCACGCGGTATGTCGGCCTAGGAGCCGCAGTTGGAAAAATTAAAGACGCTCAACTCGCGGAAAAGATGCGGTTCGGCGTGTTAAATTTAAGTTAAGTTTTTTTTTGTAGTGAATAAGTCTAGTTACATAATTCTTGAGATCCAAGCAAATTCATAAAAGGAAAAAAAGAGGAGACCTCTCTACAAAGAGAAGCGAAAATTTTCTTCTTCTGGAAGAAAATGGGTGTTATTTGTGATTTTCTTGTTTTTTTGTAGTGTACGTTTTCAGCCGCAGTTTCGTCCGAGAAAGCGCTTTCAACGATAGATATACAATGTGTGTGGTGAGTGAAAATTTCAAAAAATTACTTTTCACAAATTTTTCAATTCGATAAAAGAAAGAAAAGAAAACTAGGTAACAAAGAAAATTCCCACGAAATGCAACCCCAAGTAAGAAAAGAAAATATGAAAGAAAGAATCAAAAGAAAGTTAAAAACTTAAATCAAAATCTAACCAAGTCAAAGAAAAGTCGATCGAACTTCTTTTCTCCCAAAAATCCACTCAAGTTCGAACGTATGTTCGTTTGTATGTTTGAGGGTTCGTTTGTATGTTCGATGTAATGCCTTCCAAAGATTTAGCTCAGTCTCATTTTAAACTTAAATTAAAGAAATCAGTCCTATTTATTTATTTATGTTAATTCACTTAATATTTTATAAGCATTGCCATTCATTATATTATTTATTTATTACTATATTTTCCTTTTTATATTATTATATTTTTTAACATGTATGTGGTGTGGTTAGGTCAAGTATTATATTTCATTTAGCGAGTAAATAAATTATTATAATGTTTTAAAAAAAACCAGTATTGGCCCGAGCTAATATGGCAGCCTGAGATCCCCGAACAAAGGGGCTACTAATTACGTGCGGAATGCTAAACCAGGATTATGGTAGTCACAGGTTGGGTGGGCAAACCGGGCCTAAAAACACCATAGGCTTGGACGTTCGGATGGGCAGCAAATCCCTGTTTTGCAAATGAATTCTTTTTTTTCCTGTCTATCCCTTAAACTGTTTCTCATTGGCTATTTATGAGTAGTGATCCTCTTACCCAAAAGTAGCTTGTCCTTTGCACGCAAGTTTTTGTAGAAATAGTGAACATAGGCACCTTGGGGGGGCGTGGCAAGAACACCACCCTAATTGCTGGCGAGCGAGAGTCGGAAAATTGTTGTATATGGCGTGCGGCACCCCTAGTAGGAAATGCGTAGAAATTACGATTTCCTAAATACCAAGCATTATTATTATAAATGGCGCCCAACTTCAGGGCCACGTTAAGTAACGTAGCTCACCATCACAATTACTCATGTTAGCCAGAGTTTGCAAAACAGATCTCACATTGGAAAAAAATCAATCAATTTATTGGTGGATTTAGCCACAAACGGAGTTTGATCTCGTTTCTTAGCTTAAACCAATTTCAACCTCGTTCGAAGTTCGATCAGTCGCTTAGGAAACCGAGAGACTAAATACTGGGAAGTATGGTCGTCCGGCCACGGTTTGATCTAAACTTGAGCGAGGGAGAAAAACCCTATTAGCATACCCTCTATCCACATCCACTTGAAGTCCGTACCTTTTATCATCATACGCTTAGGAATTGCAGGCATTAATGGTTTACTAACTACCGGTATTGCCTGACCACGGATGATGTTAAAACGAAGAGGAATATTCAAATTTAAGAAATAAAATTAGCTTTCTCAAACAAAACAAAATCGCTTTGGAATTGCAGCAATTATTTTATGTTGAAATTTTTGCTGACCACGAAAAAATGGGAAACTAAATTGTTTTATTGCAGTGCACGAAGCTTGGAGGATAGGCAAAAGCGGTTAATCGCAATCGCCTAACCGCTGTCAGCAAGCCACATTTGTTGTTGTTGTGTTTGCACAAATAACAGGTGTCAGGCGCCACTCACGTGCATTCTTATCTATTCTTTCTATCCTACTCTCTTCTTTTCTTTGCATACAGGTTTTGTCTCAGGGGGCTTAGTTATGCTCAGGGTCAATTATTTTATGATTTATTTGTCGTTTGCGATCCTTTCGATTTTGCCGTACACTTTTGTATCCAAATAAATTTCTCCTTTAATTATAATTATACCCGTTACTCGTAGAGTAAAAGGGTATATTGTATTCGTGCAAAAGTATGTAACAGGGAGAAGGAAGCTTTTCCGACCCTATAAAGTATATATATTCTTGATCAGGATCACTAGCCGAGTCGAACTAGCCATGTCCGTCTGTCCGTCTGTCCGTCTGTCCGTCCGTATGAACGCTGAGATCTCGGAAACTATAAAAGCTAGAGGATTGGCATTTTGCATGCATATTCTTGGAGTTCCTACGCAGCGCAAGTTTATTTCAAAATGGCGCCACGCCCCCTCTAACGCCCTCAATCGCCCTACACCATTTTTTGAAAGGTGTCTGGCGCCTACACCATTAAAGATTTTGGAAAACTAAAAATGCAGTTTTATTGTGACTATCAATACCTATCGAAATGTAATTTTTCAAATCGGACCATTCGTTAAAAAGTTATGCCCGATCAAAGATTTTATATATCTATCTCCCTCGCACTCCCTTAGCTCAGTAACGGGTATCTGATAGTCGGGGCACCCGACAATAGCGTTCTCTCTTGTTTTGGATCTAAATTTTAGATCAAGCAAACATATCAGTTGGTTCGATTCGAATCTAGGTCAACTCCCGTATTGGTTCGATCAAACCGGAGAGAAACTAGGTCAGTTCTATATTGGCGTAGGTCAGTTCTTTATCGGTTCGATCAAACCAAAAACGAAAGTAGGTCAACTTCTGTTGGAAGTAAGTGATCCAGCTGATCCAGCTAAAGTTCATCGACCTTTTCGTTTGCTTGAATTCCAGATCTGACTGCAAATTTAGAAAGATCTTTAAGATTTAATCGTAAATTTATTATTTTATCTTAATTATAGGTCTTCGATTTTTTTTTTTCGTTTTTGTGTTCCTTAGGGAGTTTTACATTTCTTATTGTTTTTTTGTCCTTCCGCCATGTCAGATACCGAGGAGCATGTGGTACAAAAGTGTCCGTTGTGCGAAGCTTCTTTAGACGTTGGAAAGACTTTTAAAACCAAATGCGGTCATGTTTTTCATACGGCCTGCATCGCAGCCCATTCCAAAAAGAAAACAACGTGTCCTACTTGTAACACAGTGTGCTTCGAAAAAGCTGGTACTCCATCTCAAAATACTCGGGGAAATAAAGGGCAGATATTAGAAACTACACCCAGTGGTTCATCAGGGGCAGCAGTTTTGGGACTGGCTCAGAAAGAACTGATCCAGAGCACCATTTTAGACGCTGTAAAGTCCATGCAAAATGATTTGATGACCCAATTATCAGAACAGATGACTAGGTTGATTGAAGCCAATGTTCCTGCACCCTTTCCAGCTGAAGAAGTTGCTAACCCGGGGGTATTACTTGGAAGGGATTCTCTTGGTCAACTTCCGCTACTCAACATGGATAGAGCATCAGGCTCCGGACGCGAAACACCCAGGAGTATTCACTCAGACCTAAGCCAGAGGCCCGACAAAGTAGGCCATATTTTAAACAGTTGGAAATTGCGGTTTAGTGGAAATCCTGAAGGTCTCAGTGTCGATAACTTTATTTACCGAGTAGAGGCTCTCACCAAACAAACGCTAGAAGGAAATTTTTCGATCCTAAGCAGCAACGCTAGCCTTCTGTTTGAAGGAAAAGCAAGAGAATTTCACTGAAGGTATCATAAAAATACCCACGAACTGCGATGGGATTATCTTTGCACTGCACTTAGAAGGCAATTCAGAGAGGAACGGACGGACTTAGATATCCGAGAAGCGATTCGAGATAGGAAACAGCGGGAAAGGGAAGGGTTCGATACGTTTTATGATGCAATACAGGAATTAATGGACCACCTGGATATGCCTCTGACCAATATGGAAGTGGTAGAAGTTTTAAAAAGAAATCTAAGGCCAGAAATAAGGCATGAAATTCTAAATATTCCAGTTCAGTCAGTGAAAGGTTTAAGGGCAATATGCCGACGCAGGGAAAGCTTTTTAGAAGATGTCCGAAAATCCCAGGGATATCAGAAGGTAGTGCCTTTCCGCAAGCAAGTCTCTGAGTTGGTTGAGGGGATGAAAGATGCGGAGGAGTTCTCTGAGGGCGAAGCGAGTAACGAAGTCGGTGCGGTGGCGCTCATATGCTGAAATTGTCGAAAGGAAGGCCATCGATACAAGCAATGTCAAATGAAGCGCAAGGTGTTTTGTTTTGGATGTGGCGCTCCAAATAATTACAGCCATACTTGTTCGCATTGTTCAAAAAACGGGAAAGCGAACACTCTCAGCGGTCGACAGCAGTCAAGTGTTCCGAAGGACAAGTCGACAAACGGGGATCAGAATTAGTATGTCCAGTTCAGACTTTGAAAGACCCAGTGAAAGCATCTACATCTGATCAGGTCAAGGAATGTTGACCAGATCTTGTGGTTCAACAAGTAGTAGATTTAAGGCCAAATTTTAAGGAGAAAGTAGTGTCTAGAAATACTAATAGAATAAGGTCCTATTGGAATAATGTATAAACGATAAATACTATTAGATTTAAAAACAATGATAATCGTCCGTATGCCGAAGTCATGCTACTAGATAGGGTAGTGGTTGGATTGTTGGATACTGGTGCTGCCATTAACGTGATCGGTGGGAAATTGGCAGAACAACTGATACGAAGTAGAAATCCGTTTAAAAGAGTTGCAACAGTTGCTACCACGGCAGATGGCCAAAAGCAACATGTAGTAGGAAAACTTCAAACGGCTGTAAAGTATAAGGAAGAGACTAAGGATCTGGAGTTCCATATTATACCATCGTTAAATCAGGATTTATACTTAGGCATTATGTTTTGGTCAGTCTTTAATTTGTTGCCACCGTCCATGCAAGTATCTGAAATTGGTTCGGATTCACATAACCTGATTGAAGGTCAGCAACTGTAGTGTTCAGTTTAGGACAAGAAGCGATGCCAAAATCTATTAGACTCTTTCTATCACATTGGCCACATGATGTTGGTTCTGACTCACTATTAAAAAGGAACTGGGATCGACGGTGCGCATTCTAGCGGTGCTCGGGTCCAGCTCGTCGGATTGGTCGGGGTCCTTTCTCTCCCAGCTACCTAAGTTTACTAACACAAATCAATGTTTAATGCGCTGATCACAAAAAAAAAACAAAATAGAATAATTAATATTGAGTTTACGTTAATATCCTAGGCTGCGCCGACACGCATTTGAATGAATTGGTAGATTAGAGAAAATTTATATCCGGTGAAGGGATTAAAGATGTTAGTTGTTCCCTATCTCTACCCACCCAACCATGGCAACTTATTTAATTCAGGCGTTGCCCCAATACACGGATTATTGTTCTACTACTGAAGTTTGTGTGAGATAAGCATAAGTACTCGACCGACAGAGATATAAATAATTTAAGCCATCATGATCATTTTCACAATTATGTACAGAGATTCCATTTTAATTTCAATATTCAATAACAAAACAAAAGAGTAACAATTATTCTTACATTTAACATTAATCACCTATATACATTTCTTCATTTGTTGTTTTTAATTACTTGGGCTTGTGGTGGAATATATAGTTTCAAATCAATATATATATATATATATAAAAATGGTGTATTACAAGAAGTAAGCATGCATTCTTGTATTGTAATACTCACAGACGTTTAAATCATATGCATCGATGTATCGTTGGGCCCAAGATGATTCCGATGTTTATGTATATGCTCTGTATAATCGTAGATGTTTAAGAAGTTAAGTTATATATATATATAAAGAGAAATATTCCAAGCTTCCCAAATTCATATTGCTCACTGTACTTATAGATTTTAGTTATAGATAATTATGTAGTTAATCATAATCAAAACAAATTATATTAATACATGGCCATAAACAAATATAAGCTACTTTAAGTAGGTTTTCTTTTATAATTTTAACAAATTTTAATCGCAACGAAGTTGATCAAACGCGGCAGTGTGGAAACTTAACACAAGAGTTCCACGGAACGAGAATCAAGACAGATGTATGAATTTGAGCAGGTATTTGAATTCAGTTATGACGCTGCAATACGTTTTGGGGCACTTGTCAACCTGCACCGGTTTTTCATTTGAGACCGGGACAGGGAAAGGGTTCCTTATAGGGGTGGATCCAGCTAATCGCTACAATTGCCTATAATCTCGTATAGTCGTAGGCGTAGAAGGGTAGCTAGTTCTTGACGACTGAAGCTGTAACGGTTGCGTAATCTGTATTCCCACGGGTCTGCACTGACTATGCCCGGTGGGCGGCAGCTTCGCCGTAGACAAATTTGAGGGTTTTCCAAGCTGGTTCACAAATTTTCTCGGATCGAATTAGCCACTTTGCTGGGGGACTGGACGGTGGACGATTCCCGCGATCGCTCCGAATCGTTGAATTAGAAATTTACGCCTTCTGAATTTTTCACTCGGGTTTTTGGTAGTTCCCTGTTTTAATTTGGCGCACTATTAATTGGTGGTTTAATCTAAATTCACTTTTGTTAAAGCTTACGTGAACTCCACGTGGGTAACCTTGGTAATTTTCACTTGAAGTACAAACACTGCCGTTGACAAAAGAATATACGTGTGTATAGTTCAAGGCATATAAGTGGAATGATTGCACGTGAACATTTTCTGGAGTCTGTACTTCCAACAATCTAGGCTAAACCAAAAAGCTTTATCATAGCGGTAGTATCGGATGATCTACGCGGTCTCTGTCATTCCACCAGCTACCGACAAACTGCATAGCGAGGGCAGACCGAAATGTTTGTAAATTTATGTACCTAAGTTGGACACTACAACCGCAGATAATGGAACAAGACCACTTCGAAGGAGCATTATCTGAATTGTTTGGAATCTACTTATTTTTGGTCTGAATATCTTTGAGGTGATAAACTCCAAGCTTCTTCCCGCCTACGTTAAGCAACTCATAATAAAATGGACTCCTCTTCTTTAGGACTTTAGCTGCTATAAAAACAGGGGCTAATTTGGAACTGAATTTCTTACTGGCGTTGCTTTGAGTAAAGTTGCGTGCGAAAACTTCATCGCCGGCTTTGAGTTCTATGTTTCTACTACGAAGGTTATATTTTCTGGCATTAAATTCAAATGACTTATTTATGTTTTTCTTGGCCTCTTCTCTGCCGAGCTTTAACATATCTGGGTAGTCAAGGGTGACGTCATCGTTAAGTATATTCAGTTTGCGCAAAAGACCATAGTCATTTCCGTTCAGAATCATGTTTTGTCCAAAAGCTAGGAAGTATGGGGAAAACCCCGTACTTCTATGTAACGCCGCTCGGAGTGCACCGCTGATCGCGTTTAAATTGGCATCCCAGTTGGAGTGGTCGTTACCAATATACGCGCGAATGGCTGCCAAAACTGACCTGTTTACTCTTTCACTAGCATTGGCCTGGGGAGAATATATGGCTGTACATCGATGGGTAATTCCAAAACTAGTTAGGAAGGCTTCAAAAACACTAGACTTCAATTGCGATCCATTGTCTGTTAAAACAATTTCTGGCACGCCAAAGGTGAAAAATATAAAATTCTGAAGATAGTCGATTATCTTAGGCGCAGTGAACTTCTTAAGTGGGCAAAGGAAGTGGAATTTCGTATTGTGATCTACAACTATTAGCAACCCAATATTCCCACTCTTTGTACGAGGATATGGACCCAAGAGGTCCATATACAAACATTGAAATGGCCGGTCTGATGTTAATGGCCGGCCCATTTGGGGTTTTAAAATTTTATTCGGACTTTTAGTAGATCGACAAATATGACATTCAGAAATATATTCTCTAATTTGGCTAACCATTCGTGGCCAAAACAAATACCGCTTTATTTTTTCGACCGTTTTGCCCATCCCACAATGTGCCGAACTTTGTGCATCATGTGCTTGATGTAATATGTTTGGAATCAAAGCCGAAGGAACCCAATGTTTCCACGACTCCCTTTTGTTGTCGCCTTCCTCAGCAAACTCGGTTCTTTTGTAAACGTATCCATCTATCACTTTCAAGTCCTGAAGTCTTTCCTGATTATCTTTAATTCTATCAATTAAACTAAGATATTCTGTTGATTTAAATTGATCCGAACGCAAATCAATAATAGGCCCACTCACAACCATTGACTCTATTTCAGGCTGAGCCTGACGTGACAATGCATCAGCTACAATATTTTCCGAGGCTCTCCTATGCGTAATCGAAAAGTTAAAAGATTGTAATTTCATCGACCATCTTGCTAGACGTCCCGACAGGTCTTTTTGCCTCATCAGCCATTGTAGTGCGGCAGGAAGTTTTGACCTTCTATGTAAGGGCGAAACTTTTTAATCCCTTTAATAACGGCTAAGCATTCCAACTCACTAACTGTGTAGTTCTATTGGCATTTTGACAATTTTTCCGACATGTAGGCGATAGGTAATTCTACACCCTCTTGCTCTTGAGCTAGCACGCAACCAATTCCATATGTGCTGGCATCACATAGTAGAATAAACTGTTTTGAGAAGTCGGGAGTAATCAAAATAGGCGCTGAAGTAAGGCAAGATTTTAAGAGGTCAAAAGCTTTTCCAGCTTCCTCATTCCAAGACAACGTTTTCTTTGTTTTCAATAGCTCGGTCAGTGGAAAGCTTATAGTGGCGTAATTTTCGACAAATCGCCGATACCAGCCAGATAAGCCTAAAAACCTACGCAGCTGTTTTAGAGAAATAGGAATAGGAAACTCATTAATCGCTTTTATCTTTTCAGGGTCTGTTAAAATCTGTCCTCCTCTGATTATAAAGCCCAAAAATTTTATTTCTCGCATACAAAACTTTGATTTTTCGATATTAATCGTCAAATTAGCCTTTCTTAGACAACCAGCAATTTCCAGGAGTATAACCAAATGCGACTCGAAGTCTTCTGACAGGACTAGCAGGTCATCCAAATACACAAAAACTTTGGTTCTTAGATGCGCAGGTATAACCTGGTCCATTAGCCGACAAAGGGTTTGCGGCGCATTGCAAAGCCCGAAGGGCATCGTTTTGTATTGATATAGTGGTCTGTTTGGAATCGTGAAGGCCGTATATTGCCGTGATTTTTCGTCGAGTGGGATCTGCCAAAAGGCGCGTTTCATGTCTATTCCCGTTATGTATTTTGCAGGCGGTAGCCGACTTAAAATCCCGTCAATATGGGGTAGCGGATACGCGTCTTTAACAGTGACCTTATTGACCTCACGGGAATCCAAACAAAGCCTACTCTTTTCTCCCTTTCGCACCAAGACGCAATTACTGCTCCACGGACTAGAAGACTCTTCAATGACGCCCAGTGCCAGCATGTGATCAACTTCAGTAAACATCAGTTTCTCTATGGCTGGTGAAACTGGCCAGTGTCTCTGTTTAATGGGTCTGACTGGTTCAACTTCAATTTTATGCTGAATTAAGGTGGTTCTTCCCAAACCTTCTTTTGAAAATGATGGAAACACTTTAATGATGGAATTCAAACGACTCTGCTGATCTTCGGACAACTCATGCCATTTTGGCGGCTCTTGCTCATGACCTTCTCCACCTACATCGAGCTCTGGAACTTCCTGTTTGCACGCTATTTTCTCCGATAACCCGAATTTATGCCAGAAGTCAATTCCAAGATATATTTCTTGTTTAAGCCCTGGAATAAGGAAAATATCTAACAATGCTGTTTTTCCTCTAAACGTTACATCCGTTACCAACTTCCCAACGACTTCACTCTGGGTTCCGTTGGCAGCTCGAATGCTTCCAGAGCATCTTTTTGTTTTGCTTAGAGACAAGAGAAATTGCGCTACCTTACCGCCTGCACAGCTTATAGTAGCGCCAGAATCTAAGAGAGCTGTGTATTTGTTTCCTTCTATACACACTTCTGCGTAAAGTCTATCATCAGAATTATTAATAATTGCTGATACAATTTTCTTACGATCAGAGCGGATAGATTTCCAATAATGCCTAAGACGTTTCGTAGATCTATTTGGATTAAGATTTATTTTAGAAATTATAGATTCGGCAAATAATTGTTCTCGAAGCTTATTATAACTATGTAGCCTTATATGTAATGGAATGGTAGAAAAATGCGGTTTTGGATGTTCTTCAGGGACTACTTTTGTACATAATTCATTCGTTTTCTCTATGGACGTGTCAGGGAACATAACGATTTTAGGTGTATCGGGCGTGTCTACTTTTTGTTGCGAAACACACCCGCCGGTCGGTTTCCCGTAGGGTTACACCTTAGACATCGTGGCTTAAAAACATCTCGGGCACCACACCCATAACAAAAAATAGTACGCGGTTCTAGACAATCATCAAACCTATGATCGGTTTTTCACAATTCCAACAAATGACATTGGAAGGCTTTCGTTGAAACTCTAGCACTTCCTCTTCTGTTTCGTGCGACTCTTCTTGGTTTTGGGTTTCATATGAATCGGTTAGTTCATTTATATAAGAACGTAGAGTGCGTGGCTTAAAGGTTTTTATTTCGTTGTAGAACTGTTCATGCTTTCGAACTTCAACACGTAATTGGGATCTATTCGATATTCTTAAGTGGAGTAACTCATGATGTAAACTAGGTTTAGCATTCCTAATCAGCAAATCAACTAATTGACCTTCGGACATGCCTTGCTGAAGCCTATCAGCTAGATCTTCTATTGCGCATTGATAATCATCAAAAGCTTCGCTTTCGCCTTGTCGCCTTTTCCTTATCTTTTCCCATATATCTAGATCAGTCTCAGCTTCCTCAAACCGTTTACGAAACTCAACACAAAATATTTCCCAAGTAAAATTGGTATTGTTGCGGTGAAATTTCCAAAACCAATCACTCGCCTTATTGGAAAAGAGTAGATATAAATGATCACAAAGCAACTGATAGTCATTATTTAAGTTCTGTTCTGTCAAAGATCTAATTCGGTAAATAAAATCTTCCATTCTCATACATTGTTTGGAACCGTCAAACTTTATCCGCCAGTTTTGTATTATATTAGCAGCTTTCCCTGGTGATATTTGAGGATTCGACCTACTTCGAGATTCACTGTTGTTCGAGTGGTTTCCTGAGGAGAACGCGCCCATCTCGGGTACCCTGTTTCGAGTATCGCGATTTTCCAATGCTGGATTTTCCCGGTTTAAATTCATTGCTGCTAGTTGTTTATGAATTGTTTCCTCTATGTTAGCGTTTAAGATCTCAACCATATCATCCATTATATTAGCCTGTTGTACACTTAAAGTTTCTTGTAGATATTTTATTAATTCGCCTTGGGTTTTTTTAGAAAATATATCATCCTTGTCAGCTCGAAAGTCTTCTAAGTGGCGTGTTTTGGATCTAGTAGACATGCCTGTCCTTAAACTAGAAGGCCTACCTCTATTTCGATTTTTAGTTTGGAACCTAGCACCTCTTTGATCATTTCTTTCCTGAACTTCTACTACCGCTTCTTCGTTTCTCGCTTCCTCCCTACCAGGAACATTTCCCATTTCCGCGGCCAAGTTATTATTATTATAGTTTAATTGTGAAATAAGACAACACGCAGCACAGGTTGGACACGCCGGTGTGACTCGGATTGCTTCAACAATACATTTATCATGAAATCTGTGCTTACATGGAGTGCTTGCCGTTAGTTCCGTACTTAATATTACTTCGTTACAAATTGAGCAAAAGGGATCTACTCGCTGGATGACAGCATCGATGTTTTCATTACTATGTGATACTGCCATTTTCTTGTCTTTTTTTTTTTCAACGCAAACAAAATCACAAAAATCTCAAAAAATTGAATTTGTTTATATCTCTCTGTCAGTCTTTCCTTAACTCATTCTCTCACAAAGTGCAGTGTACCCGATAAAGTATCCTCTTCTACCTCTTCTTCTACTATTTCAGCTAATGAAGTTTTAGAACTACTCAAATTAATGGACAATGTCCGAAACGCTCCAGAACATTGTATTTCCGACTTATTTAGAGATAGCTTTCTTTTAAAGATATCTCAATCACTTTGGTCAGCCTGAATCAAACGGGGTCGATCTATCCGGAACCGAAATGCAATCGCTAATTCCACCGCTGGAGTTCAGATGCATCCAAATCAGTCATCGAAATACTTAATAAAAAGTGGCCTTAAAAGTTGAAATTCCTATAAGAAAGGAAGGATTTTTAGAGCAAAATTGGGACGGAAAATATCCTTTTCGCCCCACGTTGGGCGCCAGATCGTGTAGTGTTCAGTTTAGGACAAGAAGCGATGCCAAAATCTATTGGACTCTTTCTATCACATTGGCCACATGATGTTGGTTCTGACTCACTATTAAAAAGGAACTGGGATCGACGGTGCGCATTCTAGCGGTGCTCGGGTCCAGCTCGTCGGATTGGTCGGGGTCCTTTCTCTCCCAGCTACCTAAGTTTACTAACACAAATCAATGTTTAATGCGCTGATCACAAAAAAAAAACAAAATAGAATAATTAATATTGAGTTTACGTTAATATCCTAGGCTGCGCCGACACGCATTTGAATGAATTGGTAGATTAGAGAAAATTTATATCCGGTGAAGGGATTAAAGATGTTAGTTGTTCCCTATCTCTACCCACCCAACCATGGCAACTTATTTAATTCAGGCGTTGCCCCAATACACGGATTATTGTTCTACTACTGAAGTTTGTGTGAGATAAGCATAAGTACTCGACCGACAGAGATATAAATAATTTAAGCCATCATGATCATTTTCACAATTATGTACAGAGATTCCATTTTAATTTCAATATTCAATAACAAAACAAAAGAGTAACAATTATTCTTACATTTAAAATTAATCACCTATATACCTTTCTTCATTTGTTGTTTTTAATTACTTGGGCTTGTGGTGGAATATATAGTTTCAAATCAATATATATATATATATATATAAATGGTGTATTACAAGAAGTAAGCATGCATTCTTGTATTGTAATACTCACAGACGTTTAAATCATATGCATCGATGTATCGTTGGGCCCAAGATGATTCCGATGTTTATGTATATGCTCTGTATAATCGTAGATGTTTAAGAAGTTAAGTTATATGTATATATAAAGAGAAATATTCCAAGCTTCCCAAATTCATATTGCTCACTGTACTTATAGATTTTAGTTATAGATAATTATGTAGTTAATCATAATCAAAACAAATTATATTAATACATGGCCATAAACAAATATAAGCTACTTTAAGTAGGTTTTCTTTTATAATTTTAACAAATTTTAATCGCAACGAAGTTGATCAAACGCGGCAGTGTGGAAACTTAACACAAGAGTTCCACGGAACGAGAATCAAGACAGATGTATGAATTTGAGCAGGTATTTGAATTCAGTTATGACGCTGCAATACGTTTTGGGGCACTTGTCAACCTGCACCGGTTTTTCATTTGAGACCGGGACAGGGAAAGGGTTCCTTATAGGGGTGGATCCAGCTAATCGCTACAATTGCCTATAATCTCGTGTAGTCGTAGGCGTAGAAGGGTAGCTAGTTCTTGACGACTGAAGCTGTAACGGTTGCGTAATCTGTATTCCCACGGGTCTGCACTGACTATGCCCGGTGGGCGGCAGCTTCGCCGTAGACAAATTTGAGGGTTTTCCAAGCTGGTTCACAAATTTTCTCGGATCGAATTAGCCACTTTGCTGGGGGACTGGACGGTGGACGATTCCCGCGATCGCTCCGAATCGTTGAATTAGAAATTTACGCCTTCTGAATTTTTCACTCGGGTTTTTGGTAGTTCCCTGTTTTAATTTGGCGCACTATTAATTGGTGGTTTAATCAAAATTCACTTTTGTTAAAGCTTACGTGAACTCCACGTGGGTAACCTTGGTAATTTTCACTTGAAGTACAAACACTGCCGTTGACAAAAGAATATACGTGTGTATAGTTCAAGGCATATAAGTGGAATGATTGCACGTGAACATTTTCTGGAGTCTGTACTTCCAATAATCTAGGCTAAACCAAAAAGCTTTATCATAGCGGTAGTATCGGATGATCTACGCGGTCTCTGTCATTCCACCAGCTACCGACAAACTGCATAGCGAGGGCAGACCGAAATGTTTGTAAATTTATGTACCTAAGTTGGACACTACACAACGCAGTCTCAGTGAAGTTATTGGGAAATTTCCTTCGTTTGCCTCTTCGGGATTGGGAAAAACCACTCTTATTTCTCACGAAATTGACGTTGGCGAAGCTAAGCCGATCAAGCAACGTCATTTCCCGGTGTCACCTGCGATTGAAAAGCTTCTTTACAAAGAGATCGACCGAATGTTGGAAATGGGGGTGATTGAGGAGGTCTTTTGCCTTGCTAAAGGATATGCTATGTTCCGCTCCAGTTCTACGCAGCGCGGATTTTACAAGACCTTTTTACGTGCAATGCGATGCAAGTAAGTCTGGAGTGGGTGGTGTATTAGTCCAAAAGACAGATCAGGGTGACGAGTATCCCATTGCGTTTGTGTCAAAAAAATTAAACAAAGCCCAAAGGAATTATTCGGTAACCGAACAGGAGTGTCTCGCGGCCATTGTTTGTATCAAGCGTTTTCGGCCATACATAGAAGGTCATGAGTTTACGGTGATTACCGACCACGCTTCACTCAAGTGGCTCATGAGTCAGACGGATCTCCACTCTCGCCTAGCTCGTTGGGCCTTAAAATTGCAAGGTTTCAATTTTAAAATCGAACATAGAAGTGGGAAAATGAATGTTGTACCGGATGCTCTGTCTAGGGTAAACGAGGCAGAAGTAGCTGCAGTAGAGGCGAGACACGGTCTTTTAATAAATCTTCAAGCACCAGAATTCAAGTCAGCCAAGTATTTGGAAATTGTAGACAAAGTCAAAGCCGATCAGTCACAATTGCCAGATTTAAAAGTCGTAGACGGACTCGTTTATCGGAGATCCGATCATGCAACAGGAGACCAGCTGCATGATATTTTCAATTGGAAGTTATGGGTTCCACAGGAATTAGTTGCCGAGGTTCTAAAAAAAAATCATGACGAACCTCTGGCTTCTCATGGAGGCATCCATAAGACTTTGAAAAGGGTTCGCCGATACTATTATTGGCCAGGATTAGTCAACGACGTGAAGTGGTATACGCAATCTTGTGAGATTTGCAAATCTACCAAAGCGCCAAATAGAACAAAACGACCCCCAATGGGCGTGGCGCCTGTATCAGAGCGATTTTTCCAGCGTCTTTATATAGACTTTCTCGGTCCATACCCTCGGTCTCGAAGTGGTAATATTGGAATATTCATAGTATTGGACCATTACTCGAAGTTTGTATTTTTAAAGGCGGTTAAGAAGTTCACGGCAGATGTAGTAATTAAATATCTGCAGCAAGATCTTTTTCACACTTTCGGCGTACCAGAAACCATTGTATCCGATAATGGATCACAGTTCAGAGCTGAGAATTTTCCGAAATTGCTGAGAGAATATTGTATTTCACACACTTTGACCGCTACTTATTCGCCCCAGTCAAACGCATCGGAGAGGGTTAATCGGTCGGTCATTGCGGCAATTACGTCTTATGTCAGACCCGATTAGAAAAATTGGGACGAGCAGCTCAGCAGTATTTGCTGCGCTCTCCGTACAGCAGTCCATTCGGCGCTTGCTTAAGCAAGGCAGATACAAGCTCTTGGTGTGATCTGTCTTAGGGTGTCAAACCCCAAGCCAAAGTCTTGGTGGGGGGCTTTGTAACGCTTGTATCTGAAGAGTAGAGATATTTGGAAAGGGGGCGCCATCTAAGAGTCAAGGATGGAACTAAGAAGGGGCATAGAAAGACTCGGAGGAGAGTAACAGGGTGAAATGTCAACCATGTTATGGGGCACTGTCTCTCTGATCAAAGGTCTTGGCAAGGGTTAGCGCCAAAAGTCCGGCGTCTATAGCCTTCATTCCTTCTTCACACCGTGTTAAGGTCAGTTGTGCGCGGCAATAAGTTTTGAGTCGAAAAATTGCAAGTGCGAATTCATATCCAACGGCCAAGAGTTAGAGGAAGAAGATCCAAAGACAGCCGAAATTGGTGAAGCGAACCTCACAGATCTTTAAAGCCAGCGGAGAGAATATTCAAAATACCTTTGTTTTGGGTTTGATTGCATTCAAAAAGTATATGCATAAGCAAAAAGCTCAAGGCTGGGCTTGAGTTCCACTCATCAGGCATAGCTCCGAACCTGTGGGTCGAGCAAATAGTTTCTGAGCAACCGCGCTCGAAAGCGCTCAGTTTTTTTTTGAAGCGTACGTGGAGTTCAAGCGAAAGAAAAGTCAGTTTTTCCTGGCGGAAAGGTGACTAAAAGGTCAGCCGGTGTCGAGACGTGGGTTCGGCAACCCTCTTGCGCGTCGGATCTGAGATTTCCCGGAGGGGATCGGAGAAGTCGACGGCCACGCGGTATGTCGGCCTAGGAGCCGCAGTTGGAAAAATTAAAGACGCTCAACTCGCGGAAAAGATGCGGTTCGGCGTGTTAAATTTAAGTTAAGTTTTTTTTTTTGTAGTGAATAAGTCTAGTTACATAATTCTTGAGATCCAAGCAAATTCATAAAAGGAAAAAAAGAGGAGAAAGAAGAAATAAGGGAGATGAGATAAAGGTGGTTCGAGTGATTTTTTTTTTGGTTCGTTTCAACCGTACATAACCTCTCTACAAAGAGAAGCGAAAATTTTCTTCTTCTGGAAGAAAATGGGTGTTATTTGTGATTTTCTTGTTTTTTTGTAGTGTACGTTTTCAGCCGCAGTTTCGTCCGAGAAAGCGCTTTCAACGATAGATATACAATGTGTGTGGTGAGTGAAAATTTCAAAAAATTACTTTTCACAAATTTTTCAATTCGATAAAAGAAAGAAAAGAAAACTAGGTAACAAAGAAAATTCCCAAGAAATGCAACCCCAAGTAAGAAAAGAAAATATGAAAGAAAGAATCAAAAGAAAGTTAAAAACTTAAATCAAAATCTAACCAAGTCAAAGAAAAGTCGATCGAACTTCTTTTCTCCCAAAAATCCACTCAAGTTCGAACGTATGTTCGTTTGTATGTTTGAGGGTTCGTTTGTATGTTCGATGTAATGCCTTCCAAAGATTTAGCTCAGTCTCATTTTAAACTTAAATTAAAGAAATCAGTCCTATTTATTTATTTATGTTAATTCGCTTAATATTTTATAAGCATTGCCATTCATTATATTATTTATTTATTACTATATTTTCCTTTTTATATTATTATATTTTTTAACATGTATGTGGTGTGGTTAGGTCAAGTATTATATTTCATTTAGCGAGTAAATAAATTATTATAATGTTTTAAAAAAAATCAGTATTGGCCCGAGCTAATATGGCAGCCTGAGACCCCCGAACAAATGGGCTACTAATTACGTGCGGAATGCTAAACCAGGATTATGGTAGTCACAGGTTGGGTGGGCAAACCGGGCCTAAAAACACCATAGGCTTGGACGTTCGGATGGGCAGCAAATCCCTGTTTTGCAAATGAATTCTTTTTTTTCCTGTCTATCCCTTAAACTGTTTCGCATTGGCTATTTATGAGTAGTGATCCTCTTACCCAAAAGTAGCTTGTCCTTTGCACGCAAGTTTTTGTAGAAATAGTGAACATAGGCACCTTGGGGGGGCGTGGCAAGAACACCACCCTAATTGCTGGCGAGCGAGAGTCGGAAAATTTTTGTATATGGCGTGCGGCACCCCTCCCAAATCAACATCTCGCCTGAAGTAGGAAATGCGTAGAAATTACGATTTCCTAAATACCAAGCATTATTGTTATAGTGGCCAGACTTGAAGGTAGTAGATGGACTGGTGTATAGGAGATCAGATCATGCTACGGATCAGATCATAAAACTTTGGAAAGGATTCGTAGGTATTACTCTTGCCTAGTCTGATTAATGATATCAAGTCATATATTCAATAGTTTGCGCGAATTCGGAGAGTGCAGTCGTGTTTTGCGCGAGCTCCGGAAAAACCAGCTTAAAAGTGAAAAACAAATAACTAAAAAAATTACTGGAGTATTGTAAAAAGGCAATCTTATTGCTAAAAACAGAAAATAATAATTAGTGCCATGTATAAAACTAGTGCAAAGTTATTATAAAAACTAAGAAGTGCCACGAGTAATAGCTCAATGAGCGGCGATCCAAAAAATGAGCGTAGAAGCTCCGTAGACCAGAGAAACAGTTATATCTCTTATTTCTCAACCCGTGATACAGAAGTAGAAAGAACTTCATCAAAGAGCAACTCAGCCCTACTGACCATTGACAGTGCGAGAGCACGGTCTTGTTCTCCCGCCCTACTCACACCAACTCCCACTTCATGGAGCTTGCAGTGTAGAACCCCACCCCCAGATCCGACTCACAGCTCACCAGCCACGAGCACTGCAACCTCGTTAATTTGTGCAACCGCAGCAACTGCAACAAAAGCACCAACGGTCTCCGTTACCAACAACGCGATTTCGAATGCGTTAGCAACTTCTGCAGCGCCGAATAAAACTACAAAGCCAATTGGATGTACGGGTGTCAATATCGGCAACATTAAACAACAACAAGTGGGTCCGGCTTTACAGATCGTTACATCCAAATTAAACGGAAGCTAAGCCCGCAAAATAAAATGGTTGGAAATAAACCAAAACAAAATTGCCCTAATAAAGGCAGCGAACAACCAGGGGCATCTCGTAACAACAGATTCGCCCTGTTGGCGGATATTGAAAATAATCAATCCGAAGCTGGACAGGCTGAACAAAAGAAGCCAGAGCCCCCACCAATTTACATAAGGGAACAGAACTCAAATTCCTTAGTAAAGAAAATTGTTGAGCTGGTCGGGAATGACAGCATTTATGTTACTCCTCTTATCAAAGGGAATATTCACGAAACAAAGCTTCAAGCTAAAACTGAAGATCAATTCAGAGCTGTAACAAAATACCTAGACGAGGCTAAGAAGCCCTACTACACTTACCAGCTCAAGAGTAGCAAGGGCTTGCAAGTAGTGCTAAAGGGCATAGAGCCCGACGTATCCACCAATGAGATAATAGAGGCACTGAAGGAAAAAGGATTTTTCGCCAAAAATATTATTAATATTATCAACAGAAATAAAAAGCCGCAACCACTCTTTAAGGTCGAACTGGAGCCAGAAAGCAGAGCCTTGAAGAAAAATGAAGTGCACCCGATCTACAAACTGCAATTCCTGTTGCATAGAAGGATTACTATTGAAGAACCGCATAAGCGAAATGGTCCGCTGCAATGCACAAACTGCCAAGAGTATGGACACACCAGAAACAACTGCGGGCTTCGATTAGTCTGCGTAGCTTGTGGAGGCTTCCACAACTCCGAACTGAGCCCTGCAAGCAAAAAAGACCCAAAGACGAAGAAATGCGCTAACTGCGGAGAAAACCATACCGCAAACTACAGAGGCTGCCCGGTCTATAAAGAGCTGAAAAGTCAGTTTCAACAAGCAAAATATGCACGCTCCCAGAATGCACAAAACGCATACGTTTAATCGCAAAACACACCTGATGTTTTCTTTGCGAAAGCAGCCAGATCTTCATTTGGGCCCCTCAACACAAATGGGGGAGTTTCATACGCCAGTGCCCTAAAAACAGGACTAGCCAATCAGCCACAAGCTCAATGCTCTGGGCAAAATATAATTACACCTCAGCAAGCAATAGGACAAATACCAACCAGCATCGAAACCATGATGCTGACTTTACAACAGGGTATGATGGAATTTATGTCCTTCATGAAAACAACAATGGAAAACCTTATGCAAAATTAAAACATTTTAATAAAATTGCTCACTTCTCAACAATCGAAATAATCGATGTCTTGCCTTCGAATATCCATGTGGAATGCCAATGGCGTTTCACGGCACAAACTTGAAATAACTCAATTCCTCAATGAAAGGACGCAACATGACTTTATTGATGGTCTAGTTGAACTATCTTTGCAGCAAGTTAACAGGATTCCCAATCATATTGGCCGTCTTCTAGACTTAATCTTTGTTTTTGATAGTGGCGATGCTGAAGTTAGTCGTATTCCGCCACTATCTTTACCTGAAGATTGTTATCATCCTACCCTTTAGCTCTGTATTAATGGATTTTTTGATATCCCTAGGACTGTTATAAATGAACAGCACAGTTTATGTTTTAGAAAGACTGATTACGCTAAACTTGTGGAACAACAATTCCCTTAACAATGATATTTAATTTGTCCATAAGTTATTGTGCCATTATTTAAAAAAGGGAACAAGTCTGATATCTCAAATTATCGTGGTATTGCTAAGCTTAGTTCAATTCCTAAACTTTTTGAAAAAATTATAACCTGCCGTTGCAGCATCATTGCCGTTCTATTATTTCACCTTGTCAACATGGCTTCACTAGATGTCGTTCTACTTCTACTAACCTACTGGAATTCACGACTTTAATTACTAGAGGTTTTCTGACACATCATCAGACTGATGTGATTTATACAGACTTTTCTAAAGCTTTTGATTCAGTGATCCACAGGCTTCTTATTTATAAATTATCCCTTTTAGGTTTTCCTCCTAATCTACTTGAGTGGATATTTTCCTACCTTTCTAATAGAACTCAAATGGTCTGTTTTAACAATAGAATTACCAAAAATAATTAATGTTACTTCTGGAGTGCCACAGGGTAGCCACCTGGGTCCTTTACTCTTTGGCTTAATGAATAATGATCTACCTAATGTTATAAAATCATCTACCGTATTAATGTATGCAGATGATGTTAAGCTATGTTTGTCCATGTGTTTACCTAGCTCATATAATGACCTTCAATTAGATCTTGACTGTTTGTATACGTGGTGCATGATTAACATGTTAAATTTAAACTATTCTAAATGTAACTTTATGACCTTTTATCGTTGTAATCCATCTCTGTATTGATATTCTATTGGAAATAACGCCCTTGAACGATTTTTTTCAGTTCAGGATCTTGGCGTTTTATTTGATCATAAACTTAGTTTGAAAGACCATATAACTACTATATCTAATAAAGCCAGAAGTTTTCTTACATTTATGAAACGTTGGTAAAGGGAGTTCGATGATCCTTACACAACAAAGCTTTTGTATGTTTCTCTTGTTCGTCCGTCTATGGAATATTGCTCTTGTATATGGTCTCCTCAAATTAGCTGTTATCAAAATATGTTAGAGTCTGTCCAAAAACAATTTCTTCTATTTGCTCTGAGAGGACTAAACTGGGACACAGGTAGTCGATTGCCCTCTTATCTTGCGAGGTTGCGCCTGCTCGACTTACCAACCCTCTGCCATCGTAGAAAGTGTCATTACTGTTTGATACCCCTAATGCTACTAATTATACTAAACTTATGTGTTTTCTGTCGTCAAATAATTTGTAAATTCTTTGTGAGCATGTATTCTTAAACTGTTTATTGTTAGATCGCATTTTTCCATGTCCGCGATTCCGCTTATTTGCCCAAAACGGTTTAGGGCTCCGCGCGTAACAAGCTTTGCTTGGTGTCGTTTGTACTGACCATAGTGCATAGATGTAATGCTGCTGGCAGAAACGCATCTCACAAGTAAATACAACTTCCAAATAAGAGGCTATTACAATTTACTCGGAGATCCTTATCTAGCAGGAGGAGACTACAACGCCAAGCACACGCACTGGGGATCAAGACTCGTGACCCCCAAGGGAAGGCAACTGTACAAAGCAATTATAAATTTGAGCAACAAACTCGACTATGTCTCCCCTGGCAGCCCCACATATTGGCCAGCTGACCCCAGAAAACTTCCGGACTTAATTGACTTTGCTGCAACCAAGAACATCCCAAGAAATTTAGTAAGCGCCAAATCGCTATCGGACTTATCATCGGATCACTCGCCTGTTTTAATAACTCTCCTTCAAAGCCCCAAAGTAATTGAGCACCCCTTCATGCTGACCTCGCCTAGAAGAAACTGGCTAAAGAACAAAAAGTACGTAAGTTCCCACATTGAGCTAACACCACAGCTTAACACTGGAGAGTTTTGTGAAAGCAGAGAGTGCGGTCGCGTTATAAAATCGCTCCGTCTAATCCCTCTAGTTTTCAGCACAAATCAAGAAGCGCAGCCAGCCAACAGGCTGGGAGTAATCAGCACACGCACCTGGACATCTTCTGGTGGCCAGGAGGCCGTGAGCGACATCAGGGAATTGTATCCCCAACAGGTTTGGCGACCAGACAGGGGCCGGTCATAGGTGAGGGAGGGGAGGTGTCTCTGCCTCTAATTTCCACTCGTCGTTTGTTTTGTTGTTGCTAATTTTCACTCGCGCTTTTTTATTTTCGCAAATCACACGTTTAGTGGTGGAAAGCGCTTGCGCGATCAGCTGATCGTAGTGTGCGAAAGGGGCTGCGGGTGCCATAGCAGCGAGCTTTGGACAGGGTGCAGGCCAATCACATAAGTGAGTGCCGCAGCACGTAGGGTAAATGTGGGCGGTTCTTTTAAAAAATTTGAATATTAAAATTTTGTTATTAAGATTTATTCTCTATATTAAGTTTTTATTTTTCTTATTGTTTTAAAAAAGCTAAGTCCGATCGAAGACCAGCAGGATAGTGCCCGAAATACCAGTGCACACGCACTGAATCCCCCAGGCGGGGAAATGTCGGTCAGGGGACCGGGGGCACAACATCCTGGCGCCAGCCTAGGAGTTGTGCCAAGCGATAGTGGAGGCACGCCGGCAAATAAAGGCCTCCTAATGCCGACGGCTTTCATACGCCGTTGACCAGTCTACCGGACTGGGCCAACATGGTGAAGTGCGGTGGCAAGCAGCCAGGCACCCCCCCAGCAGGAGAAAAACGCAGCCCAAAAGCAGCTGACGAAGAGCACGGGGACGTGCTAAAACAGTTGACTGGCCTGGGATCGAAGGCCAGGGAGCTGAAGAAGCTCATGGTTGGAAAGCGCTCCATCACAAACCCCATGAGGGATATTGTCGACGAAATCGACTATCTTCAGAGGGAAGTCCTGTCGGCTGTGCAGTGCATAATCGACGAACAGGAGAAGGCTAAGGAGACAGCCAGGAAAACCTGCGCAGAAGTGCTCGCGAGCGGAAACAGCAAGCGAACCAGGGGCCAAGAAACTGGGAAAACGCTAGCTGGACCAGCAAAAAAGGCGATGCATAAGGCACCGGCAAGCGATGCCAGCTTAAGTGGCAAAAAGGGGAAACATGTTGGGACAGAGAGCACCAGCAAGCCCCAAAAACCTGTGAAGAAGCCAGAGGAATGGCATCAGGTGAAAAAGACGGAAAGGAAGACCAGGATGCGACCGCCTCGAAATGATGCGATAGTGATCGCTTCGTCCTATGCGGATATCCTCAAAAAGGTTAAGACTGAACCGCAGCTGAAGGAGCTTGGACAAGCCGTACAGGCCGTCAGGCGTACAGCTAAGGGGGAACTCCTTATCCTCCTAAACAAAGTATCCGATCCTAAAACCGCGGAGCGTCAGACCACAATGAAGGCTGTGGACGTCAAAGCACTAACTGAGACACTGCTGTTCGAGGTAAAGGACATAGATGAGATCACAGAGAAAGCGGACATTCTATGTGCGGTAAAATCGCAGTTTGATGTGGAGTTGCCAGAATCCGCGGTGGTCAGTCTAAGGGCGGCATCCGGGGGCACCCAAACCGCCACACTTAGAGTCATGCCCGACATAGGGAGACGGCTCATTGAGAAGGGTAGAATTAGGCTGGGTTGGTCCTCGTGCCGAGTCCGCCCAAAGATAATACCTAAAAGGTGTTTTAAGTGTATGGAGTTTGGCCATATAGCTGGGAATTGCAGGACCCATGAGGACTGCTCAATATGCTGCTACAACTGCGGCGCCAAGGAGCACCAAGCCCGAGGCTGCAAAGCAAAGGCCTGCTGCATGCTCTGCAAACGCAAGAAGGAGAAAGATTGCGACCACCCAACAATGAGTGGGAAATGCCCGTACTTCAGGAGGGCTATGCAAGGGCTTAGGGGTAAATGAAGTTCCTTCAGATAAACCTAAACCATTGTGAGGTTGCCCAATTATTGCTGGAGCAAAATGTCATCGAGAAAAACGTAGACATTGCACTCATAAGTGAGCAATACAGGAATAAAAATTCCGGAGAATGGCTAGCAAATAATAGCAAAAAATCTGCAATATGGAGCTGCGGAAATCCGAAGCTTCGGAAAAAAAAAGCGGAAATTGCTTCGCTAGGGCCCACGTGAATGGTATAGCTTTCTATAGCTGTTACCTGCCGCCAAGCCATAGCCTTCCCCAGGCAATATCTGTGCTCGAAGAGATAGCAAAAGATGCCCGGGAAAATCGACCAGCCGTAATAGCCGGGAACTTTAACGCCTGGGCTACCGACTGGGGCTCTCCCCGAACAAATGAGAGGGGTAAGGCGCTACTTGAGAGCTTCGCCGCACTTGACCTAGTACTGCTAAACTCAGGAACGAAACCGACTTTTTGTAGAGCCGGCACCAGTTCCATCATTGACCTCACATTCGTAAGCGCTGGATTGGCCACGGGCTCCAGCTGGGAGGTTAGTGATACCTATATGGGTAGCGACCACTCAGCAATAATCTGCGCAACAAATTCCAGAAACGGCCCATCACGGGTTCCTAAGACCGTGTCAGGGTACAAAATAGAAACGCTAGACGTGGAGATGGTACAGATGTTGTTAGAGGACCTCTCCACTAGCGGTACAGCTGAAGAACGGGCAAACCACATCGCAGACTACACTAAGACTACACTACACTAAGAAGAAGACCTGCATACTGGTGGAACCAATCCATTGCGGAAGCCAGGAAAGACTGCCACAGGGCAAGACGCGCATACCAACGCTCAAGAGGAAGGCCCGAATTTGAATCACTTCAAATATTTCTCAGGGAAAGAAGACGAGCCCTGGAAAAAACTATAAAAGAGAGCAAACGCTGGTGCTTTAACAATATATGCGAAGAAATAAACTCCAACCCATGGGGTTTCGCATATAAACTCGTCACAAAACGACTTCGGGTTTTTAGTAGGCCATCGCCGACATGCCCAGCCGGCCTAAAAAGGATAGTGGAAACATTATTCCCAGAGCAAGAGAGTATGGCGCGAACCTCACAGATCGTGAACACTGCGAGCATAAAGCTCACAAGTGCCGAAGAAGTCCTCCGGGTATTGAAGACAATACTGGACGACAAGGCACCGGGACCAGATGGCATCCCGAATAAAGTCCTTAAAATTGCCATTAAGGCAAACACAAAGGAGTATGTTGACTTGTATAACGCATGCCTAACAGAAGGTGTGTTTCCTAGTCGCTGGAAAATACAGCGGCTGGTACTCATACCAAAGGGGGACAAGCCGGCGGAGGAGCCTTCTTCATATAGGCCACTCTGCATGCTAGATACGGTGGGTAAAATTCTTGAAAGAATAATCCACTCCCGGCTTGAAGGTGCCCTTGATAAAACCAACGGTCTCTCTGAGATGCAGTATGGTTTTCGGAAGGGACTATCTACCATCGACGCCGTCGGTAAACTGTGCGAAATCGCAGATAAAGCCATCGAGGGTAAAAGGTGGTTGTATGGCACTGCGCAACGCTGGATGTTAAAAACGCATTTAACTCCGCTAGCTGGCACCACACACTAAATGCATTGGGAAACCTTAATGTTCCAATGTATATACAGAGAGTTATAGCGAGCTACTTCGAAGGCCGCCTGCTCCTGTACGAAACTGATTCCGGGCAATTGACCCACAGGGTTAGCGGGGGAGTCTCACAAGGATCAGTCCTAGGCCCCTTGTTGTGGAATGCCATGTACGAGCGCATGGCTCGACGCCAAGGGGCTCACCTAGGCTGCGCACAAAACGGAAGCAGTCCTAATAAGTAGCAGGCAGATAGTAGAGACTGCTACTATCAAAATTGGAGAAGCCACAATTAAATCTCGCCCAAGCCTAAAATACTTGGGTGTCATGATTGACCACCGGCTAACCTTCAAAGAACATCTAGCGTACGCTAGTGGCAGGGCAGGTAGGACCGCGGCCACAATCTCGAGGATTATGGCAAACACTCGGGGACCGAGGCAACCAGGTCGGAGATCGGAGATCGGGCCAGAGCCACTAAAAATGAAAGTTATCTGCAAGATGCAAAGCAGCAAAGGACGATGGACGTATAAGCTTATCCCAAAACTGCAGAGATGGCTGGGACGAAAGCATGGACATGTGGACTTCTACTTAACGCAACTGTTGACAGGACATGGATGCTTTAAGTACTATCTAAATAGGTTTAAGCATGAACGTTATCCGTACGGTCCACTCTGCGATACGGATAGAGAAGACGCAGAACACGTGTTATTGTCTGTCCGAGGTTCGAAAATGAACGAAGAGATCTGAGCATGAGGGTTGGGAGGACGCCAGCCGCTTAACCTGGTGGACATTATGCTCGACTCAGAAGAAAATTGGTCTGCTGTATGCAACATGGCCACAATAGTACTCAAAAAACTGCGCAACGCAGAAAGACTGCGTAATTCCAATAGGATAGAATCCTAGAGAGCCCTAAGGGCATTCCCCCCCCGGCGAAGTAATACCTAACGGCAGTACCGTCGGAGAAGCGGGGAGGGGGTGGAGTTTTTACTGGGTTAAAGTCCCAGACTTCGGCAAGCTAGCTCAGCTCCGAGTTGGCTTTCGATGCTTTAAACCATCACTAACAAAAAAAAAAAAAAAAAAACAGTTTAACACTGAGAATGACATCGACTTCTGTGCTGATGCCCTGAAGTCGGTACTCGTGGCAGCAGTCAAAATCTCAACACTACAAGAGACACTTGTGCGTAGCAACCAATACAAAACAAATCTGCAAATCGACGCGCTTGGCAATCCTGCAGATCGCCCCATTCGAAGCAACTCTTTAATGAAGCCACACGCAGACTCACCAAAACCCTCAAGCAAGAAGAAGAGCTTGCGCAGCGCCGGTACATCGAGAAGCTGTCGCCGACCAGTACAAAGCATCCTTTGTGGAGAGCTCACCCAAACTTAAGCTCTCCGATAGAATCAGTCACTCCGATAAGAAACTCCTCGGGTACTTGGGCTCGCAGTGACGAGGACAGAGCCGAAACATTTGCTCTACACCTACGAAATGTATTTCAGCCAAACGCCGTCACAAACTCTTTTCAACTACCCCCGCTTAGCTCTGAAATTGCAATTAACCCGATTTTGTTTCAAGTGCCAGAAATTTCTAATGTCATTAGGAAGCAACTAAAACCGAAAAAGGCTCCAGGGGGCGACCTAATAACGCCAAAAATGATAATTGAACTTCCAAACTGCGCAGTGGATGCTATATGCACGCTATTTAACGGGATCACAAGACTTGGTTACTACCCCAAAAAATGGAAAAAGTCTGTGGTTATAATAATACCGAAAGACCACACAATTCCCTCATCCTATAGGCCAATAAGCTTACTATCGTGCCTGTCCAAATTACTAGAAAAATGCCTGCTCACTGGCATAACGCCATATTTGAGAGAGCAAAACTTAATACCGGCACATCACTTCGGGTTTCGTGAAAGCCACGGAACCATCGAGCAAGTCAACCGGATAACTTCAGAAATTCGAGAGCCTTCGAACATCGGGAATATTGTAGTGCGATATTCCTCGACGTCTCTCAGGCATTCGACCGAGTGTGGCTTGAAGGCCTTATGCATAAAATCATAACATTAATGCCAGAAAACACTCACAAGTTGCTTAAGTCGTACCTCTACCACCGAGTCTTCGAGGTGAGATGCAATACAACGACATCCAACGAGTATAACATTGAAGCCGGAGTCCCACAAGGTAGCGCACTGGGCCCTACCCTGTTCGTCCTATGCACAGCAGACATCCCTACGAACGAGAGGCTGACTACGTCCACATTTGCTGACGACACCGCATCCTGAGCCGCTCGAGATGCCCAACTAGAGCAACAGCTCAACTAGCTGATCATTTGGTGGTAGTTGAGAAGTGGCTATCAGACTGGCGAATCAAAATAAATGATCAAAAGTGTAAACATATAACGTTTACCCTTAATAGACAATCGTGCCCTCCGCTAACTTTAAATAGTACGCAGATCCCCCAAGCCAGCGATGTAACATATCTCGCCGTCCACCTCGACAGACGCCTAACCTGGCGGAGGCACAAAACTGCAAATAAGCTGTTCTAGTATTCGGACGTGTTTTTCGACGCTCCTCCTTCACATCGTGTTTTTCCTGTGAAAACCTATTCCGTTCTAATCAGATTTTGAACATTTTGTCAGTAACCCTGCAATCTTGTTTAATTCGTGCCATTCGGTTAATCTAAATGGACAGTGACTTCACTATTTGCAAAATTAATTTGTAAACAAAATATTTGTGCTACTGCTCTGTTTTGCCAGCGTTACCGCAAAACCCATAGTTTGTGTTGTTGTTGAAACGACTCTCTCTGTGTCTGCCGCGAACATCCACGAGAACCTACTCTGTGTTGCCAGCGGTACCGCTAAGCCTATAGTTTGTGTTGTTGGTTTGTAACCACTCTCCCTGTGTTTACGCGAACATTTAAACGAACGTGCAATCGGTGCATTTCGCTCTGTGCGGTTCTTCAGCGCCTATCAGTCCGCTCTTTGCCCGACTCCCGCGCTGCTCTTCGACTGCTGTATCCGACTGCTCTTTGCTCTGCCCTGTTGCTGCTGCGCTGTTCTGCCCTGCTGTTGCTGTGCTGCTCTGCCTGGCTGCTACGCTGATCTTCGATTGCTTGCAATGGAATGCTCTTTGCCTTGCTGCTGCTATTTACGCTATTAAATCAAGATGACTTTATGTTACGCTTCTTCGTGTGCGTTTAACAACAAAATTACCGCTCGTCAACCGTTGGTTTGTTGCTGGATCTGCAACAACTTGGCGCACCCTATCTGTGTTGAGCTGGGGCGCTTAAGCGGCCAATTCGTAGACAAGCTAAAGCTACGGGTTGGCCTTAACTGGACGTGTCCGAGCTGTAGACACATCGAAGTAAACATGAAATCGTTTATGCGGCAAACCCATCTGGAGTTCCAAGCTCTGTCAACTGGATTTCGTGAGCTTTATGATAAGTTCAATGCCGCGGAATCACACTTTAAAAATCTTAAAATGCTAATTGTTCTAACACTGATAATTCCTCCTTATTTAATAACAATTTAACTATTCCAGAGTCTGCCGCCCTAATGCGATTGAACCCTTATTTCAAGGAAATTGATGGACTTCAATCGAGCTGCTCCCCACCTCTCGGCCGAGGATGAATCGCTTGATTCAGACGCAATTCCTCACCCCTCTTCCCAGACGGAAGTTCGGGGCGATTTGGATCTAGGCGTTTGTGATCATGCTGATGCTGGCGAGAGGGAAGGGACATCCGCATCGTCGATTGTAGGGCCTGGCAGTATCTCCGTGAATCCAACTAGAACTGATTTGATAACCGCTGATATCGACCATATGGCTGCTGGAACTTCATTGGCTGCACAAACCGTTGCCCCTGTGATGGCTCTGCTGGCTATTCCCCGACGTCCATCCACTGTTCCATCTTCTGCACCTGTTACTCTGGCGGCCTTGGCTCCCAAAAAGTGTATTTTTGTGTCGAGATAGTTAGCTTCTGCAACCGAGAATGATGTGAGACATCATATTGTCACGAGACTCTCCCTTACCGATCCCAGTGCTGTCGGCATCACCAAATTTAATTTTAAACTCAAAAGGGATTACTCTTCCTTTAAAATTCATGTTCCGGATGGGCTGTTTAGTAAAATTATTTGTTCGAGTTTTTGGCCAGAAAATACTATTGTGCATGAGTACTTGAAAAAAGTCAATTCCACAGTTAGAACCGCTGCTGCTTCGCGTAATGTTTCAACGGTTTCAAAAAACTTGATTTCTTGATTCACTATCAAAATGTTCGAGGTTTGCTAAGTAAGCTCTCTAAACTATTTCTAGATAGTACTACTTTTTATGCAAATGTTATTGCTTTCTCTGAAACCTGGCTTAACTCGACTGTAAATGATAGTGAAATCTTGTCTAAAAACTACTTTATTTATAGAAATGATCGGCCGTGTCGTCGTGGTGGTGGGGTCTTTATTGCGGTTAAATCCAACTTGACTTCAGACCTTATTAACACTCCTAACTCCTCAAGTATTGAATTTATTTCTGTCAAACTCTCCCTTCCAAAGTCTAATATGTTGATTACCTGCTCTTACATACCTCCAGGGTCTGAAATAGACATGTATTTACTCCACCTGTCTGCAATACGTTATGTATCTTCGTTGGCTGATGATAATGATTGTTCTTGGTGACTTTAATCTCCCAAATGTCTCTTGGTTCCAGAGTAATGACTCGATATCAATGACTCCCAGAACTCAAGATGACTTTATTGAAGGCCTCATTGAACTATCTTTGCTGCAGATTAATTGGATTTCCAATCACAATGAGCGAATTTTAGACTTGACTTTTGTATCTGATAACTGCGACGCCTCGGCCTGAAGAACTTGTGAGATGGTTCCGAAGCCGCCCAGCTGGGGCAACCGAGCGGGTCGCGGATCTCTGCCCGGGTGGACCTTCCCCTTCTCCGCAACTCGTGGGATCTAATATGGAGACAACTAACAAAATAACACAAATTAAAACAGAGACGGGAACTCTTAAAAAACCCACAGAAATGCCGAGCACTGGCTCCAACACAAGCACCAGCACGGTCCGGAAGGGACCTTATCCCAAATTGGGGGTGTTGGGTGGCAGAAAGCCGGCTGCCGATACGTCCGCCTCAGGAGCAACTGCACCAAAGGCAACGGTAGGCACAGCCAAGACAATCGGGCCACCCACTGGTGGCAAATACACCTACGCGGAAAGACGGACTGCCGCTCAGACTCTGCGCTCACATGCAAGGGGCAACATTGCCACACCTTCGCCAGAATGGCTGAAGAAGGTAGAGTGGGCAAAGTTGGTGCTTCCCAACTATGGGCAGGATAAGCCCACACATGAAGGTGCTCAGACGAAGCGGCAACGATCCCTCGAGCTACCCGGACCGTCGGCGAAGAGATCAAAGGTCCAGCCCTCGGTCTTCTTCGCGGAGATCACCAAAGATCGAGTCCTACTCGGTCTTATCGATAAGGGAAACCCGAAAGGACGGATCCCCAGAAATAAGTGGAAAGCAGTGGAGTCCCACCTGTCCATCATATGCCTGCGCATGATCCGCGAAAACCCATGCTCTCCGCCCTGCTGCATGGACGCGGGATGGTACCAAGGCAGCGTCAAGGTGGTAGCCTGCGACAGTCAGCGGTCGGCTGACCTATATAAGCAGGCAGCGAGTGAGCTCGGTGCGGTCTACGAGGGGGCGAATATTGTCGCACTCGACTGGTGCGACGTCCCTAGTAGGCCCCGAGCCCGAATCTGGCTCCCTGCAGCTATGAAGGCCCCGGAGGACATCCTCTATATGCTGCAAGTTTGTAACCCGCACCTCCCCACGAAGGACTGGAGAGTCGTCAAAGTGGAGGAACACGAAGGGGACGTAAACCAGGCGGTCTTGGTCCTAAATAAGGATTCGGTGGCGCCAATCGAGGATGCTCGAGGCAAGCTGAACTTCGGGTTCAGTGCCGTATACATGAAGGTATATAAAGGCGACTGGAATGCTACCGAAAGCCCTGCCGGCAACCCAGCCGAGCAGGTGCTTGCCGAGGAGTTGGAGGCGCCTGGTGGGCCGGAGGACGGATACTCTACCGATTCCTCGCAAAGTAGAGAAAACCGAGCGCTGGGACCGGCTATCGAGGACGTAGACCTGAGCGAGGAGGAGGCCGACGTCACTGTTGTGGAGGTTGCAGATGCAGATGACGCTAAGACTTCTGCAAATCAATCTCCACCACAGTAAGGCAGCTTCGGCTGCACTACAGCTTCGCCTGGCTCAGGGCGAAGCCGACCTAGTCCTGGTACAGGAACCTTGGGTGGTAGGAGGCAAGGTTGCTGGACTGGGAACAAAAGAGTATAAGCTAATGCTTGACCCCAAACAAGGTAAAATTCGAACCTGCATTTTAGCCAAAAGGCACCTAAATATATTTCTGCTTCGCAATTACAGCAACGGAGATAACACCTCAGTAAGCCTGGAGCTGCAGCATGGCTCCATTAGGCTGCTATCGGCCTACATGGCTTTTGAAAAGGAAGACCCCCCAGACGCGCTAGTCAGAGGACTGGCAAAGGAATGCGAAGAGCTCAAAACAGGTTTGGTAATAGGCTGTGACGCCAACGCCCATCACACCCAGTGGGGTTGCCCAAACAACAACGACAGAGGTGAGTCTCTTTTTGACTTTATTCTTAACTCGAACCTATTTTTATGCAATAGGGGAAACGTCCCCACCTTCATAACCAAAGCGTGACAAACGATCATAGATCTAACGTTGGTATCAGATTCACTAGTAAGTGCAGTTAGTAACTGGTTCGTCTCCGACCAGCACTCTTTCTCAGACCATAGATTCATTGAAACAATATTGTCCCTTGATTCACCCTTGCCGGTCAGCTTCGCGAACCCCAGAAGGGCTGACTGGCCTATGTACAAAGAAGTTCTGACGAATATCCTTCCCACGGAACCGCCAGAAAGCACAACAGATCCACATGAGTTGGATATAACAATAGACATTTTCACAAATGCTTGCAACTCGGCTTTCAAAGTTGCATGCCCAATAGGGAAACCAAGAGGGAAGAAAAAACCCCCTGGTGAACGCAACAACTATCAATCCTCAGATCCAGCTGCAGAGGCCTGTTTAACAGAGCAAAGGCAGGAAACGAGGAAACGAACTGGCAATGCTACAAGCGCGAATTAGCCTCGTACAAAAAGGCCCTTAGAAGAGCGAAACGAGCCGCATGGCACACTTTCTGCTCTGACATAGAAGAAACGACTGATGCTGCAAGGCTCAGGAAAATACTCTCCAAGACAGCCGCGCCCCTAGGCTATCTACAGAAAGCGAATGGATTCTGGTCGGACTCTAGCAACGAGTCCCTAGACCTACTTCTAGACGCTCACTTCCCAGGAAGCCAACTAACTGGGCGTCCTCCAGAAAGAATTGGCGGAGAAGGGATCAATCTAGATCTCCTCATATCAGACCGCAACATTAAATGGGCCATTCAGAGCTTCAAACCATACAAATCGCCGGGACCAGACGGAATAACACCGGCACAACACGCCTACACCAAGGGTAAGTCAACCGAATCGGCGCTACATGTCGTGGTAAGTAGCATCGAGAAATCACTCAACAATAAGGAGTACACACTGATCGCATTCCTAGACATAGAGGGAGCCTTCAACAACGTATTACCAACCGCCATAACAGATTCACTCACAGAACTAGTGGGACTGATCCATAAACTGTTGATAAGCAGAATGGTTACGGCCGCACTAGGGGCCTCAACTCAAACTAGACTAGTGAACAGAGGAACCCCACAAGGAGGCGTTTTATCCCCCCTTCTGTGGAATATCGCAGTAAATAAACTACTGCGAAATTCTGGAAGGAGGAGGATGCAAAGTGGTGGCATACGCAGACGATGTCGCCATCATCTTTAATGGTAAGTATCCACAAACATTCTGCGATCTTATGACCGCAAAGCTAAAAATACTATCGGAATGGACGATAAAAAACGGACTCGGGGTAAACCCCTCAAAAACGGAGCTTGTTCTTTTTACCAATAAGTACAAGACCCCCCAGCTCAACCCACCCATATTAAATAACTGCAATCTCTCTTTTAGCGAACACGCCAGATACCTGGGGTTGGTATTAGATAAGCGCCTTAAATGGGGCCTAAACAACCAAGAGAGAACCAAAAAGGCATCCATTGCACTTTACTCCTGTAAAAAAGCAATTGGGCTAAGATGGGGCATGTCACCCTGAAAGGGAATCCTTTAATAAGGAAAACAACCTTCACGTTTGAGTTCTGTATTAAAACTCATTTTATTTTTCTAAGTCTTCGCTTACGAAACTAACATGAAATTCTTATGATATACTTATCTATGGTCTACGCAGAGACCGCATCTGTTTGCCTGAGCGGGAGCCTTATCAACGGCCTCCCGCACGGCGACCTTTGTACAGTGTTAGAACTATATTTAGGTTCAGACTCAAGTGGCCTGTACTTTAGATTACAAGTGTTAGCATTGCTCCCTTGTAGGGTTTGAGTTACAGATCGTTATTTACGGCTCTAGATCAATTAACATATTGACATGTATCGAACTCGTAAAGTATTAGATTTATTATAAAAAGTGTTCATGTGTGAACATTCTGCAAAGGGCCAGGAAGAATTATGGCCTGCATTCGTCTTGCTACATTTATTCGTCTTATCATATAAACAATTAAAATTAATATAATTACTAAACCTACGATTAATGCCGCATGACCTGACAGGTGATGAAAATTCAGTCCTTTTAATTCATAGTGATTTTCTCTTTTTTCTTTTAATTCATTCTTTAGTTTAGCTAACTCTTTATTGTGGTCAATAATCGGCAATGTTAATGGATTCCAAACAATACTTGGAATCTTACTTATATTACTTACATATGAAACTGATATTGGCTCATAAGCTTCTGACTAAATACTACGATGAGCTATTAATATTTTGTCGTCTGTTCTTATAGTGCAACCAGACACAATCGTTAAAATTCCTTGCTCAGGCAGGTCTATTAATTCTTGCGGTAAATTATTACATTGAATTCTAGCTTTAGTTATTTCTGGAACCTTAAATAGCCAACTACCTTTCTTTTGCAACTTAACCCAGTAAGAATTGATCTGAGTCATTTTTTTTTATACATACAATTAGAGGGACTATTTGGTTTAAAGGGAGTTATTTCGCAAGTATTTTCATTAGCACTACTCCAAGGCCAATTACCTTCACATATTATGTTGTTAGCTTTCCATTTTTGACACCTACTTAAGGTAGCTTCCGATAGGAGTCTATTCCGATGATAGGAGTCTATTTCAAAATTGTAAACTAAATATTTAGAATTTAAGTCTGCAATAATAACCTCATTGTTAATTTTGACTGGCATAGGAATTACTCTAAAAAGATGGGAAGGGTGTCTACCAAATAAGGGAATTTTGACATTCAGAATTAACTTATTATCTACAAAAATTCCTTTAGCTGTTAATAATGTGTAAATTTCCTTTAACTCAGTTCCTGTTCTTTTACCTGGTAGTACTAAGGTTTCTAGTAATGCATCCTTAATTCTGAAAATTTCCTTTTTTAATTGCATTGGCTTTAAAATATTTGGATTCAATCTACCATGGTTTATATCTATGAGTAAGCTTATTACACCTGCTTGAATCTTTTCACATTCTTCAATTAAAGAAGTTAATTGTTTTGTTACCGTAAATAAATTAATTGACTTTTTATAGACATAGTAACTTTCTTTCAAAACTTCTGTTATGTTTTCTATTCGCGTAGTCATACTTCGAAAATTTGAGTTTATATCATCCGTACTTCTTTTCAGGATATTTATTGTAGATTCTACTACAGAGGTTTGCTTTTTAACCAATTCTGCAGAATTTTGCTGGTTATCTAAGAGGTTCTTCATATTACCCTCTAAGTTATCCCTATCTTCAGCGTCCATTATACCAAAAAGTATGTAATAGAGAGAGCCCATAAACTCGAATGGAGCTCGCTTATATCTTTTCCTATCCTGAGTCATAAACAGTTTATTGTTCTCTTCTAAATCTGTAATCTGTCGTTGAGTATTATCAAGAACAGTATTACATTGATCTTCAAACCCATGAAGCTTGTCACACACCACTCTCATTTTTCCATTCAACAGTTTTCCCTTTCTTATCATGTCGAAATATGGATCCATGTTATAATATACAATTAGATCCCAAGATGAGGCTATGACTTCGACGACTCCCATTGGATCTAAGTAAATGGAATTATTCTCGTGTAATTTCTTGATTGACCATTTTTGATTCCCTTGCGTAGGTGAACTTGCATTAGACACCTGGCAAAATAACATTAGCATTAACATTATCGCCATTAATCCAAGTTTATGGATTCTAGGGCTACTGCGAGTACCCTTACCCTTAGTCTGCTTGACCGAGATAGGTGATTCGCTCTCTTCAGCCTCAATTCCATTTAGAGGACAAACTTTTGTGATAGGTCTTAAAATTGAACCATCTTGTAGTTTTACTTTTACTACTCTGACTCGGTCGTCTTTTCCCTTATGTATTTCTTCTACTTTTCCCAAGGGCCATCTAGCGGGATGACAATTTTCATCTTTTAGTAATACAATTTGACTTTTATTAATGTTTGGCATTCCTAATTTCCATTTAATCCTTTGTTGAAGAGTGTTTAAATAATCATTCTTCCATTTAACCCAAAATTCTCTTTTCATTTTCTGAATTAATTTCCATCTATCTAAATTTCCAATTCTTTCCTCGGAAATGGTCTCAATAGGTCCTAATGTGGGCCTTCCTATCAGGAAGTGACCTGGTGTCAAAACTTCCCAATCGTCAATGTCAGTATTAGTTGTATATAATGGTCTTGAATTTAATACCGCTTCAATTTGGCATAATAGAGTTGCCATCTCTTCATAAGTTAGATTATTATCCCCAATTATTCTTTTTAGGTGGTATTTAACAGATTTCACCCCAGCTTCCCAAATACCTCCAAAGTGAGGTCCTACCGGGGGAATAAAATGCCATTCAATTTGTTCGTTTCTAATGTTGGAATAATTTTAATATTTTCGTTGAGTGCCTTCTGTAGATCTTCATCCAATTTTCTGGCGGCTCCCACGAAATTTGTCCCATTATCTGAAAACATTTTAGCACATTTTCCTCTTCTGGAAAAGAATCTCCTTAGTGCAGCTAAAAAGTCATCTGAAGTCAAATCACTTACAACTTCTAAATGGATAGCCTTGGTTGCCATACATACAAATACAGCAATGTAACCCTTATAAGATTTCTGGCCTCGATTTTTTAAGCATCTTATATGATATGGGCCAGCATAGTCCACTCCAGTATTTAGAAACGGGTGAGCCATAGTAACTCTATGCTTTGGTAAATTTCCCATGATTTGTTCAGCTGTAATTTGCCCTTATCTTGCACATTTAACACATTGTTATAGATAATGCTTCAGGCTGTTCCTTAATCCGAATATCCAAAATTTTCTTTGAATATAATTTCGCATAAGGTTAATTCCGCCGTGCAATGTTTCCCAATGTGCATTTCTGATTATTAATAAGGTTAAATGACACTTATCTAAAATTAAGGGATGTTTTATCGAAAATTCTGCGCTGGAGTTCTGTAATCTACCTCCAACTCTTAATAATCCATCTTTATCTAAAAATGGATTTAATCCTACTATTTTGCTTTTAGTTCCAATATCCTGTTGGTGCCTTAAGCTATTTATTTCTGAACTAAATTGACTTTCCTGTTGCTGTTTTATTATTAAAATTCTTGCCAATTTTAATTCATTAACTGTCAAATATGTGGGAAACGATTTCTTTTTTAACTTTACCTCAATAAATCTTAGGGTATATGCAATAATTCTTTCTAATTTTTGCATACAGAAGTATCTTTCTGTTAGTGATAGTATTAACTGGTTTGATTTCCCTGTTAAGGCGGTACTGACAATTATACCATCTACTTGTTCCTCTTTCGGCCAGTATTTTTCTGATTTGGACAACCATTGAGGTCCGTTTCACCAAATTGCACATTCTAGCAATTTTTCTGGTGTTATTCCCCTGGACGCTACGTCTGCTGGATTGTCTTCTGATCTAACGTGTCTCCAATCAATGTTCTTAAATGTTCTTATTTCGTCAGTTCGCCGTCGAATAAATTTGTCTTTACTCTTCCCATTTTTAATCCATGCTAGTGTGATCGTTGAATCACTCCTTCCATATGCCTTTGCTTCCCCTCCAATTGCTGTCCTAACTCTATCTACTAGTTTTGATAGAAGATGTGCAGCACATAGCTCTAATTTAGGGATGGTTTTTCTATTTTTCTTCGGATTAACCTTGCTCTTGCTAGCTATAATCATAGAGGAGGATCCCACTTTGGCATATACTACGGCTGCGTACGCTTTTTCGGACGCATCAGAGAATCCATGAATTTGTACTGGCATATCTTTCTGGGATTTAACCCACCTGGGGATTCTAATACCTTCAAGAGATGTTAAGTTCTCTTTAAAGGCTTTCCATTCGTTGGAATCTGGGTCTGACAAGTTCTGATCCCATTTTTGCTCTGTCAACCATAGCTTTTGCATAAATAATTTTCCTACTATGGTTACTGGAGACAACCAGCCTAGGGGGTCATAAATTTTTGCTAATGTTGATAAAACTATTCGTTTATTAATATTAGCGCCACAATTAAAATTAAATTTAAATTCATCTTTAATTGGCTCCCATTCATTCATTTTCTCGAATCTCTAATATTTTATTTTCTTCTTTGCTTTCCAAAGCTTCCACAATTTCTGAGACATTCGAGATCCATTTTCTTAAGTTGAGACCCACCTTTTCTAATTCAAAGGTTATATCTTCAACGTGATCTTTGGCTTCTCTTATGGAATTAGCACCTGTCATTAGGTCATCCATATAAAAATCATTTCTGATTATTTCCTTAATCGATAGATTTTCGCATCTATTCGAAATTTCAGCAAGCACTCTTGTGGCTAAATAGGGTGCTGATGCTGTTCCGTATGTAACGGTTGTTAATTTGTAATCTTTTAATTTTTTATTTGGGGAAGCTCTCCAAATAATGTGCAAATATTGCTGATCTTCTTCATCAATGTTTATTTGCCGGTACATTTTCTCAATGTCCGCCGATATTACAAAAGGCCATTTACGCCATTTGACAATGATATCAAATATATCTTTTTGGACTCTTGGTCCAACCCACATAATGTCATTTAGACTTTTATTGTCATCTTTGAGGCATCGAAAACTACCCTTAATTTTGTTGTAAGGCTTGATTCTCTTACAACACCTTGATGGGGTAAATAATATTTTCCTTCTTTCTTGGACTCTATCATGTGGCCCAAGTTTATATATTCATGCATGAATTTAATATAATTTTCTTTAAGTTTTATATTTTTATTTAATTTTCTTTCCAAATTATAAAATCGCGCTATAAATACACTCCTATAATAAGATCTACCCTACTTGGTTTATTAAAGTGAGGGTCCGCCAACGTATATTTCGTCCACTTAGATTTATCAATATTTAATGTTTGGTTTGGCAAAGCCTTCATTAGCTTGGGAAGAATGATGGCTTCAATGCTAAGAGAATCTTTTTTATTGTCGCCATTTTTATATTTAAATTTACTTTATGCTTTGAGATACAAGTGTCAGAGACTCCACTAACCTCAGTGAAGCTCTTTTTCCTGGTTAAATTTAATATTTGTGCAGCTTCTTCCGATATAATAGTGCACTGCGACCCACTATCAATTAATGCTCTAGGGCTTTCATAGCCACCATTTTTTGACTTGACTTTAATTAGGGCTGTGGCTAGAAACGCTTGTTCTTTTGTGACACAAGTGTTTACTTTTTCCCTTTTATCTGTTGGGACATGGAGCATTGTATGATGTGGTTTTTTTGCAAACTGAACATAAATATTCAGAATTACACTTTTTAAATGAAGAATGCTTAAAGCACCTATTGCACAAGCGCTGTTTTTTTTATAAATTCCCCTCTTTCCACCGGACTCATTCCCTTAAATTTATAGCAATTTGACACAAAGTGGCCAACCATTTTACAGAGTAGACAGCCTTCTTTTACAGAGGTATTTACCATTCTTTTAAAAGGCTTCTTTTCCTCACCATTTGATGAGGCAAGAGAACTATAACGTTGTTCTAAGAACTCCATTACGTCGTCTAGTAATTGGATTTCCTTAGTTTTCTTTATATGCGTTTCATATAATTGTAACGCTTCTTTATTAAATTTTCGAATGATGATGTGCGCGAAGATCACATCAACATCTTCATTTAAACTTGCTTTTGACTTCATTAAATGAATCGATTCATTTATTGAGTCAATAAACAGTTTAACTTGTTTAGCTGAATCGTTGTCTAGCATGGGCAAATCGATCAACCGATTCAGCTGATCAGAGAATATTTGTCTCTTGTTTTCATACCTCTTGGTTAATAGTTCCCAAGCGGCATTATAATTTTCGGCAGAACCGATTAGCAAGTGAGCGACCATACTCCTTGCTTCGCCTTTGAGAGCGGTTTGCAAGTAATTAAATTTTAGAGATGTGCTTTGAGAGCGGTTTGCAAGTAATTAAATTTTAGAGATGTGCTCAGATCGTCTCTATCGAAAATAGGTCCCACTCTTTGCCTTCTCCGGAGAAGGTGGGAACTTTTATTTTTGGTAACACAGGAAGGTTATCAGCCCTTTCCTTTACCATAACCCCACTATTGCCTTCCGTTTTTGCTTCGGAAGCATTCATCCTTTCTTGCAGGATGTCCAAAATGTTTTTGACGTCAAATTCTAAATCTTCGACACTTTCGTCGAAAGATAAATTATTCTCATAGAGTTTGTAGAATTCCTTTATTTTATTATCAGTTCTACTCCATAAAAATTCTATTTTCTTAGCTCTAAGGCTGCAAATTTCCCTGCTAGCCTGACTGAGCTTCTGATGGGTTTCCTCCAAATAATTCCTTAATTGTTCGACATTTTTATCGAACACCTCTGCCAATTTTACTGGGTCTGTTTCAGTTTTCTTAGTTTCAGCTTGGGTTCCAGAAATAGCTTTCATGTTGCTAAATTTATTTTTAAGAGTTTCAATTACTTTACAAATCTCATCGAACATTTTTTCGTTAAAGTAATCATGATTGACTACTCCTAGTTTTAACAAATTGGTGTGGTTTGCGGTGAATTTTGCTTTTATGCTATCAAGTTTGAGGATTGCGTCACTGGTTAATGGACCAGCTTCAATCACTCTAACCTCTTTTGTTAGGCTTGCCTGAGCCTCTAAGAATTTTAAAATTGTTTCGGACAACATGATTTAAAAAATTTATGTATAAAATATGTATATAAAAAAAAAAGTATATAATATATATTTATATATATATGTGAATATGAATTGGATTTTGTAAATAAAGTGTATATGTAATAGATATTAAATGTGAAAAAATTTAAAAACTATCTTATCTGCCGCTTCAGTTGGTGATGTTCTCCGTTGAGCTCGCTTATGTTGATGCCGCTGTGATGTTGTCGTAGATGACGTAGTTCTTCTTTTTTATCACTGCTCCGATGTAGATAGTTGCCTCGATGTTGTTTGTTGTTTGTTGCCGCCTCGATGTCGTTTGTTGTTTGTTGCCGCCTCGATGTCGTTTGTTGTTCTTAAAAATGATTGTTGTTACTGCTTCGGTGTTGTTCGTGGGCCTTGTTTTTCGTTTTTATATTTTACAAGAATTTTAAAGTTCGGGTTGAATTGGTTTTGTGTATCACACTTTCTCTTTTTATTTTTTAATTTTAAAAACGATTTACCAATGTTTTTGGCCTTGGTAACGCCACCGTCACGCAACAAAACCCGAGAATGATTTTAGAAAACTTGCCCGTTTGGCTTATTTTATTTAACAAGTAAAACTTGTGTTATTTATTATTTACTTGGTCTCTTACCACTGGTGGGGGAAGACACAAGTTTTTATTTTATTTTATTTTTGCAGCCTGTAGCTGATCGTGCGCTCGCAACAAATCAGACTTTTAGGTGCCAGCTACAACTCTGAGCCTCTTACCACTGGTGGGGGGTGACTACAAAGTTTAGCTCGAACGACCAAAATGAAAGGGAATCCTTTAATAAGGAAAACAACCTTCACGTTTGAGTTCCGTATTAAAACTCATTTTATTTTTCTAAGTCTTCGCTTACGAAACTAACATGAAATTCTTATGATATACTTATCTATGGTCTACGCAGAGACCGCATCTGTTTGCCTGAGCGGGAGCCTTATCAACGGCCTCCCGCACGGCGACCTTTGTACAGTGTTAGAACTATATTTAGGTTCAGACTCAAGTGGCCTGTACTTTAGATTACAAGTGTTAGCATTGCTCCCTTGTAGGGTTTGAGTTACAGATCGTTATTTACGGCTCTAGATCAATTAACATATTGACATGTATCGAACTCGTAAAGTATTAGATTTATTATAAAAAGTGTTCATGTGTGAACACACCCAAAATTGTAAACTGGGTCTACACAGCGGTAGTCAAGCCAATCCTCCTACTCGACAAACACTAACTCACGAACAATAGCAGACTGTCGCAAATCTCTCCACGACATGGCTAGACAGTTTACTATCAGCCTAATATGGGTTCCGGGTCACCGGGACATCGTAGGCAACTGCATAGCGGATGAGTTAGCTAGGCAGGGCACCATCATGCCTCTCCTTCCAGAAAAGGAGAGTGTCGGTATGCCCATGGCAACTTGCAGGCTAAACATTAGAAATCAATTTATCAAAATAGCTAACACTAATTGGCAGAATGCACCAAAGTGTCGTATCACACACCAGACATGGCCGATGATTAACAATAAAAGAACGTCAGCACTACTCAAACTCAGCCGCACAGAGTGTGGTATGTTAGTTAGAGCCCTTACAGGCCACTGGCTAGTCGGCACACATGCCGGCAGGCTAAAAGCCCCGAAAAATGACTTTTGTAGGAGCTGCAGGGATGAGGAAGAAGAAGAAACGGTGGAACACCTTCTCTGCTTCTGCCCAGCCCTTTGCAGACTTAGACTGAAGCACTTAGGATACCCCTTTCTTAACGATCTGACCGAAATATCGGAGATCAAGCTTAAGGACTTAAACTCCTTTGTAAAATCTTCAGGGTGGAAGACATGCTAATCATCCGGAAATGCTCTCTAGGCTTCTAGGACGAGACATAAGAGACAGGGGATCCCGAAAAAAGGGAAAAAACGAGATCATACGGTATCACAACGGACCCACAGAGGTCTAAGTGTGCCAGACGATTGTCTGGCAGCCGTTCGTACCTAACCTAACCTAACTGCGACGCCGCTGTGTCTCGTGTTCCTCCTCTATCTCTCCCTGAAGATAATCATCATCCTACCCTCCAGCTATCTTTAAATGGTGTTTTCCACTCTGCGAGAGCTTCAGCAAGGCCACAGCTAAGATTTTGCTTTAGAAAAACTAATTATTCGGGGTTAGTATTAGATAAGCGTCTTAAATGGGGCTTAAACAACCAAGAGAGAACCAAGAAAGCGACCATTGCACTTTACTCTTGTAAAAAGGCAATCGGGCTAAGTCCCCTAAAATCGTCAATTGGATATACACAGCGGTAGTCAAGCCAATCCTACTATATGGAGTGGACCGCTCTACACAAACAATGTATCTTAACTCCCCTTAACAAAGTACAGCGCATGGCGGCTTTGTGTATTAGTGGAGCCCTTCGAACTACCCCAAACGAAGCGCTGAATGCGATCTTGAACCTCCAGAGCCTGGACTTAGCAGGCATGGAAAGGGCGAAATCGGCAGCCATTCGACTAAGGGATACGGGGCAATGGAAATCCCAACAGTATGGTCACGCTATGATTCTTCAGCATGACAATTTGATCCCGCCAAAAACGGATCTATGTAAAACCCGTGAATACAGTCACACGCCCTTCGAAGCTCTGATCCCAGGCAGGGAAGCATGGGATCGGGGCCGACCAGGCTCAATAGACGCAATCTGTTTATATACAGACGGCTCCAAACTCGACGGACACGTAGGTGGAGGCATATACTCCGAGCAATTAGAGATCAGGCAGTCTTTCAGACTTCCTGACCACTGCAGTGTCTTCCAAGCGGAAGTGTATGCTATAATGGAAGCACTCGTTTGTTTAAGGGGCTTAAACACCCAAAACAGACACATAAACATATATAGTGATAGAAAAGCGGCTATTAAATCAATCTACTCGACGAATACAAACTCCCGAACAATAGCAGACTGTCGCAAATCTCTTCTCGAGATGGCTAGTCAGTTTACTGTCAGCCTTATATGGGTTCCGGGTCATCGGGATATCGTAGGCAACTGTATAGCAGACGAGCTAGCCAGGCAAGGCACCACCATACCTCACCTTTCAGGAAAGGAGAATGGTGGCATGCCTATGGCTACCTGTAAGCTAATTATTAAAAACCATTTCTGCAAATTAGCCAACACCAATTGGCAAAACACACCGCAGTGCCGAATCTCTCACCAGACATGGCCTGCAATAAACAATAAGAAAACATCAGACCTACTTAATTTCAGCCGCACTGAGTGCGGCATGCTAATTCGAGTACTCACAGGCCACTGGCTCGTTGGCGCACACGCCGGCAGGCTAAAAGCCCCAAAAAATGATTTTTGTAGAAGCTGCAGGGATGAGGAAGAAGAGGAAACGGTGGAACACCTACTCTGTTCATGCCCAGCCCTATGCAGGCTTAGACTGAAACACTTAGGATATCCTTTCATAAATGACCTGACCGAAATATCGCAGATTAATCTGAAGAGTCTAAGTTCTTTTATTAAATCCTCCGGATGGGGGACTTGCTGATCGACCAACCTACAGGCTGACTTTTAACGAATAGGGGACCCAAAAAACAGAGATCATACGGTATCACAATGGACCCACAGAGGTCTAAGTGTGCCAGGCTATAGTCTGGCAGCCGTCCTAACCTAACCTAACCTAACTAATTATTCGCAGCTTTTGCATTTGTTATCTATAACTGATTGGTCATGCCTAACAGATGTCCCTGTTGCGGATGGTGTGGCGTATTTCTATGGTGTCCTTTATAGTTTGTTTGATAAATATGTACCCCTTTTTAGTGGTAAAACTCCTTACAGCTCTCAGTGGTTTACTCGTCAGCTTTCTTATCTTAAGAATAAAAAATCCAGACTCTTTAAACGATTCTAACAAACTGGCTTGCAGAACGACTTTGCCAAATATTCGGTAGTCAAATCAGACTACTTAAAGCATAATTCTGAATGCTACAATAACTATCTAGCTCGCTGTAAAAATGACTTTAAAAGTAATCCGAAACTATTTTATTCATTTGTGAATGCCAAACGAAAGTCTCAATCCTTTCCTCCCTCCTTGTTTTTTAATTCTGCTGTTGCTTCCGATGGAAATGGTATTTCTAATTTGTTTGCTGATTTTTTCCAATCAACTTATACCAATGCTGACAGTAGTAAAGATTTTAACTATCCTCATTCTCTACCTCATCTGGACTCAATTTTTAATCCGGTTATTCTCGAAGCCGATGTTCTCCAGGGCTTAATCGCTTTGAAACTCTCCTTTTCAGCAGGACCAGATATGGTTCCTAGCTGTATTTTAAAAAATTGTGCAAATTTTCTTTCCAGTCCTCTAACAATCCTTTTTAATATGTCTATAAATCAATATAATTTTCCATCCGCTTGGAAGGAATCTTTCATTGTTCCGCTGTTTAAAAAAGGTAATAGGTCCGATATTGCTAACTATCGGGGGATTGCCAAGCTCAGTGTTATTCCTAAATTATTCGAAAAATTAATAACTAGTCAATTGCAGCATCAATGTCGGTCGCTTATTTCGCCATGTCAACATGGCTTCACCAGGTGCAGATCTACTACCACCAATTTGCTTGAGTTTACCTCATTAGTAAACCGTGGCTTTCTCCATAAGCATCAAACTGATGTTATTTATACGGATTTTTCCAAAGCATTTGACTCGGTAAACCACTGTGTACTTATAAAAAAACTTAATCTTATGGGGTTCCCTCCAAAGTTGTTAGCGTGGTTACTTTCATACCTCACAGACCGCTGTCAAAGGGTGAAATATAAAGATATAACGTCCAAAACTATAAATGTTACCTCTGGTGTACCTCAAGGAAGTCATTTGGGACCCTTATTATTTGGCTTGTTGATTAACGACTTATTTCAAGTTATTAAGTCCGCAACTGTTTTAATGTTTGCTGACGACGTTAAACTGTGTTTATCTATGTCATTACCGGATTCTTGTTTTCGTCTTCAATTAGATCTTGACTATTTACAGACTTGGTGCAAACTCAATAATTTATATCTTAACTATTCTAAATGTAATGTTATGACCTTTTATCGTCGTAATCCGTCTTTGTATTCGTACTCCATTGACAGCAATGTCCTTCAACGTATTTCTACTATACAAGACCTGGGAGTTTTATTTGAGCATAAACTTTGTTTTAAAGATCACATATCACTAATTTGTAATAAAGCTAGGAGCCTTTTAGCCTTTACGAAGCGTTGGTCTAAGGAGTTTGATGACCCGTATACAACCAAGCTTTTATATGTATCTCTTGTTCGTCCATCGTTAGAGTATTGTTCATGTATATGGTCACCGCAGACGTTAACTTTCCAAAATATGTTGGAGTCCGTTCAAAAGCAGTTTTTGTTATTTGCTCTAAGAGGTTTTAACTGGGACCCTGGCCATCGGTTGCCATCCTATAATGCCAGATTGCGTTTACTAGACATGCCCACCCTGATCAACCGTAGGATTTGTCACGGTGTTATGTTTATACACAAGTTAATAAATGGTGATGTCGACTCCTCCTTTCTCCTTAGTTCCCTGAACTGGAATGTGCCATGCAGGACAATTCGCCGGTATCGGCCTTTGTCTCTGCCATTTTGCTGGACAAATTTTGCCCTTAATGACCCTTTCCGTGTTCTTTGTGAAAAATATAATGATCTCAGTCACGTCTTGTTGTATGGAGTCTCTTCAGTGTCTAATTATAATAAGTTATTATTGTTATTGTCCTCAAATATGTAATTCAACGTGCCTACCACTCGATGTGAGCAGGGGCATATCGCTAAAAAATTCCCCTTATGTGGTTTGGCGTTCTAGTTCTTAAATACAAAATATTATAAATGTTTTACAAGCAGTCCATTGCTTAATAAAAATACATTGAATGCAAGAAAGTACATCTCAGACTTAAAGCTTGCAGCCTACACTGGATTATAAATTCTCGATCACCCCTGTGTCTGGACTTTAAAGTTCTTCTCTACATCTCCACCCTTAAGCCCAATTGGACTTACGGCTCCCAGCTATGGGGAAACGCGAGCAACAGCAATGTTGACATCATAAAGCGCTCACAATCAAAAATCCTGCAAACAATCACTGGGGCACCATGGTATGTTCGGAACGAAAACATCCACAGGGATCTGGGCATACCACCGGTGAAAGATGAAATATCTAAGCAGAAAGCGGCCTACCACAACAAGCTTATACAGTACCAAAATAATCTCGCAAAGAGCCTAACACGGGTTTCGAACAGAACTCGTCTGCATCGAAACGATCTGCCAGCCCAGCAATAAATACTAGGGCCCGTTGGTCTAAATTCAGTCTACATGACTGAAAGTTAAGTTTTATTTTTAAGATTTGATATACTTATTGTTAGTCTCATATAGAAAAGATTCAATAAATAAAGCACACATAAAAAAAAAAAAATATATATATATATTCAATCCTGTGAAATCCGAATAGAATACAGCGGCCATCATTTGGCGTGGCACCAGAGTCTCAGCGGTTCTTTCAGCGTTTGTATGTTGACTTCTTAGGCCCATATCCCAGATCTCGCTCCGGCAATGTGGGAATTTTCATTGTGTTTGACCATTACTCCAAGTTTGTGATCCTAAAAGCGGTTAAGAAGCTCACAGCAGACGTGGTGATTAAGTATATGCAACAGGAATTATTCCATACGTTCGGAGTATCTGACAATGGTTCCCAGTTTAGGACTGAAGCCTTTCAGAAGCTTCTTAGGGAATACCAAATATCTCATACCCTTAACGCGGCTTACTCACCTCAGGCGAATGCTTCCGAAAGGGTAAATCGATCAGTGATCGCCGCTATCCGGTCGTACGTAAGGACTGACCAAAAAGAGAGGGATGAGCAGCTTAGTAGTATATGCTGTGCTCTACGTTCTGCAGTCCATTCAGCTATAGGGACCACACCGTACTACATGGTATTTGGGCAACATTTTCTCTCGTCCGGATCTTCCTATAAACTGTTGAGGGCGTTGGGGATTTTGGAGGACAGATCTGCTGTTTGCGAGAAGACTCTCTGGAATTGGTCAGGAAAAAGGCTCAGGAAGTTATGAGTAGGCAAAACGCCAAAAATGAGCGTAGGACGCTTCCACGCCAAGGACCTAAGGCAGTAGACTGAATGAACTACAAGCTTGGTGGTGATCATCCTTCGGGTTTGTAAACCCAAAGTCTGCTCTTAGAAGGGGGGCTTTTTGTAGCGCTTGTAGTTAGCTAAATGTAAAAAAAGGAAAGCGCCATCTAGGAGTCGCTCGGTGGTATGGGATGTGACAAAAGAAAAGCGGCAAGGAGAGCAACATACCTTTCTGTCAACTTTCCCTTTCTCTATCTAGTCTACCCGGCTAGAGGTTACCGCCATAATTGTGGCGTCTGGATCTTTCTGTTCCAAACGTAGCGTCAGAGGTACAAGTTGTGCTGGACTAAAGTCCTAATTATACAGTCCAAATTAAATGTTGTTGTGCGAAAGTAATCCACGGCAGCTCTGCGAACAGAGAAACGCGAAAGCGTTCAAATAACCAGCGCAGCGCTAAATCCTAGCTGGTGAGTTTCCAAAGCGTAGGGTTTGGGTGAAGTAAAATTTAGTATGGAATTTATTTTATTAGGCTTGGCGCTAAAGAAAAAAAAATCAAAATCATCAGTTGGGAATAAACGCACCAAAATTGAGTGCATATTGGCGAAGCTAGGATCGAAGAAAGACGAAGTCTTGCAACAACAAGAAATCTCCAAATCGCAGCCCCAGATTGAGTTTTTTCTAGACTCGCGCAGTTGTCGCGCAGCCGCCTTCGAGGGCGTTTTTATCGCCGGGAAGAGGATGACCGAAAAACGATAAACTTCCGTCGGGAGAAGAGAAAGTTGCAGTTTTAGTTGAAAAATAGAGGAAAATTTCCTAATCATGTGTGCCCCGACCAAGTGATGTGAAATGTTCTAAAAGTCCAACTTAGATTCCCCAAAGCCAACAATATTCACATAACTATATTCACATATAGTTGCTGAAAAGTCGAACCGAATCCGAGTGCCCAATGATGGAAAAAATATAGAAACAAAAAAAAAATCAGGCAGCAGAACATTTTTAGTTAAGTCCTAATTTAAAAACAAAAAAAGGATAAAAGAAAATATTATTTTAGTTGCTTAATCTAATTTAGTTAAATAATGTCCATGTGGTGAGAAAAAAACGAAAACCGATCAAAGTGCGAAAATGATGATAGAAAGGCAAAGCCCGATTTGAGTGGTTTTAAAAATTGAGTGTTTTTTTGAGATTTTTGCTCGGCGACTCAATCGCATTTTTTTAGTGTATTTTTTTTATCATTATAATTGCGGTAAAAGAAATGGAAATCCTGGGTGCGTTGGTGCCAAAAAGAAAAAGGGATATTATTTAAGTTTTCAGGTTCATCCCGAGAAAGCGCTTTTGTCGAGGAGGACCCCAGCAGAAATTGTGGTGAGCGAACAAAAGTTCCGTATTAAAATAAACCATGATATATAAAGGATAATCTAACAAAAAAAAAGTCACAAGTAAAAAAATATGCGATATTGAGAATTTAGACACTTTTTCCCTAAAGTAAAATTAACAAAAAAAAAGAAAACAAAAAATCCCACGGGAAAAATGAAAGCCGAAAATAAGTAAAAAAATGAGTGCCAGAAAATCAATAATATAATTTAAAAAAAAAAATACAACGAAATTTCTGTGCGTTTTGCTACTCAAGTAATGGCTATGTGTTTACACTTGTTTGCCAAAAGAATCTGATTCGCTTTACAAATTTTGTCATTTTTAATTTCAATATCAAAGATATTTAAATCCGATCTCATCGCATAAGAGCCCGCATGAATATTTAACCTTTTATATAAACTATATTTTTGTTCCATATATTTATACCAATTTTATTTATTTATATTTTATATTGTCCCGTTTATTATATTTTTACTGTTCTCTGATTTATTATAAATATAAAATAAAAAAGAGAGAAGTATATGTGTGATATAAGATATAAGTTATAGTAAGGAGTGGGGATGATATATTTAAATTGTATTTATATATAATTTTATATTGCCCCATTTATTATAATTTTAATTTTCAATTTGATAATTAAAATAAAATTGTATTTTTACATTTCTAAAATTTTAAAGGTGTGGGCGCCATACACCTTTCAAAAAATAAGGGGCGGTTAGAGGGGGCGTGTCACCTTTTTGAAATAAACTTGCGCTGTGTAGGAACTCCAAGAATATGCATGTAAAATGTCAATCCTCTAGCTTTTATAGTTTCCGAGATCTCAGTGTTTATAAGGAAGGATAGATAGATGGATATGGCTAGTTAGACTAGGCTAAGGATACAGATAAGAAAATCTGACTTATTATGATGTATAGCTGTCCCCATGAATTGATCGTATTATTCTTTTAGTTTTTAAATAAAAATATTATAATGTTTTAAAATCCCCAATTATTTGACTCGGCATAGATAATCCCCTGACACCCTTGAACACCGAAGGGACCGTTTCGTAGAATATAGATTTTTATTGGTAATAAAACGGTCAAAGGAAGGGAGGGCATTATGAATTTTCACAAGATCTGAGATTTTAACTTGTGTAAGGAGTAGGCAAAGTGCAATAGAACCCCTAGTTTTAGAACTCCGTAAAGTCTGGTTAAAACATGTAGTATCTCGTCCCTTTGTTATAGCTTGTCCTGTCACGCGAATATTTTTTAGAATTAATAATGAAGATAGGCCATCCGAGAGAAGTAGCCAAAACCAACACCAATTGTTGACGAGCCAAGCCGGAGAATAAATTCGCGTGAGCGCTTCTATTAGACAACATTGGCCTGATAGTTTCGAATGTTCGTTACACACCACAATTCGGAAGTAGAGCAATAACGATGATTAGCACTGCATATAGCACTTTGACCCACTGCGAGTTACGACGAATAGCTGTATTTCATTTTCCCTTTCTACATATTTTGTTACCGTAAGCACTGTTGTACCTATAAATACCGTTAAGTTTGTCTAATAAAATCAGTCTCAGAATATCCACTGTATGTTAGTCATCTACCATCGCAATCAACAGAGGCTGTTGCTGTGTCTTCAGATTTCAGAGTTACAAGTGCTGGGTGCGGCAATGCTGTATACTACCCAACCCCCCGATACACATATCCTGTGACCAGGCTAAGTAACGCCAGTCACACTTAGGATCCACCAGCACGACTCATGATTAACAGAATGCAATAAGCTAGCGTGTACAATATATTAGTAGAACGGGCCTTCATGAAGTTTTAGTAGTGATATGAAAAGAAAATTAAATTTAATGCGGATTTATAAATATTAACACAGAATAATATAAGGATTAAAAAAATCAGAGAAATTTATTGAAGTCGTCATATATGGTTAGAAAAATATTTTTATTAATTTATTATTTTTAGGGTTGTGTCAAAGTATCGGGAAGGGTAAGGGTCGATCCCGATATTGGAATGGTTTGAAGTGTCAAAAAACGAGGTTACAGCTTCCGGATCTAGGCAAGCTATACCCGCTATATTCTACCCTCATTCTTTTCCGATTTGACCACCAAGCCGTACAGACGTGTTTATAAATTATAAAAGCTAGAAGGTTGGGATTACCCACACATATTCTTGGGCTTTCTACGCAGCGCAAGTTTGTTTCAGCCGAGCGCAACGCCCCCTCTAGCGCCCTTAAAGGACTTTTAAAAAAAGCCTGGAGCCGACATCTTTACAGATTTTGTAAAAGTGTAAATGCCATAACCTAAGATAACATAACCTATCGAATTGTAGAAGAAATTTTTAAAATCTATTAAAAAGTTATGAGTAAAAAATTAAACAGCCACTAGATGGCGCTAGTAGCTTCGACGCGTGCATATAAATTTTAATAAGAACTTTTATTATTTTTTTTTTTATTTATTGTTTTATATATCGGTTTGTCCTAAGCCTGTTTAGGCAGAGGATTATTACAATAATTATTACAATTTGTGTATTAGCACAGCTAAGGCTGTGGAGTACCAATCTAGACTAACTTAAAGGTCCACTCCGGCCACAGCTAGAGGCCTTTGTTTGCTGGCAGCGCCGTCGCATACCCGCAAGGTCAGCAATTTTGGTATCCGGCGATCACTCGCCGAGCGCGTGTTCCTTACGCTGCCGCTGAAGCGCCGGGTCAGCACTTGGTTCCAGGCGATGGGCCGATGACACCCAAAGTGCAGATTCGGTAGTCTCTTTACTGCGCGTGTTGGCCACCGGATATGGCCTGCAACTCGGCAAATTCTGATCGTGAGAACCGGGCGTGCTAACTCCTCCCTCCTTCAAGTGGTCGCCGTCCCGGTGACCTGCTGATTCGATGTTGTCATTGGTTCCCTGCTTGCCTTGTCTTCTGATCTTGAGAACGTAGTGCCCGAGCAAAATGGTGGAGCATAGTAGAAGTATAGCGAAGGAGTAGTTGAAGAGGGAACCCATGGTAAATTTTTCCCTAAGGGTCCCAATGTGGTGTAGGTTCCTCAGACTCAGCTCATGGAGGAATGGAAGACTTAGCCGGTCTTGGTGGGTCGTGATGTTGACCACGGTCATGGCCGACACAGCGGGTTTTTTCATAGATCTTCCCAGTTGGTTTATGAAGATAGTTCCGTTGAGGCTTATTTTGTCGGAGTATGTCAACAGGTAGGTTCCAGATATTTTCTGGTCCCGCCCTTGTTCATCGGTTACGGTCACGCTGGCCTCGTTTACTATGAGGGTGCCGTGATCCACTATGGTAACCGGTTCTAGATGGCCTGGGAGTGTGGAGCAGTGTGCAGTAGCTCCGGAAACCAATTGCTGAGCGCAAGTGCCATTTTGGAGTTCCCTGCAGAAGGTGGCACCGACTGTTGTCTTGCACTGCCCAATGTTGAGGTTTCGTCCTGCGCACTCGGCTACTAGGTTTCCGTTCTCGAAGTCCAAGATCCTGTTGTTGTGCTGGACCGGTTAGACCGTTATCTTCTTACATACAAGTTTAGGATTACAATATTTAGTTTGGCTTGGGTTAAGCCCATTAGAATATTTTCCAAATCTGTGATTACGATTCTGTTTTTAGCTAAAATTATTTCCAAAAGGTGAGTTTCTTTATTTGTTTCGAATTTTTGTATTTGATTCATCGCGTTCGCGAGTTCGTTTAAACGTTCTTGAAATTTGATATTTAATTCCGTTTGACCTTCATCTACTCTCATTAGCTGCTCTTGATTGAATTTTATTTGTTTCCAATCGTCAAAGTCGGGTGTGCCCGCAACAACTTTTAATGCTGTCGCCATTAAGTTAATACTTCTAGCGGCCCTATGGTGGATTTTTAGGGTAGCTACCAACTTGCGAATGTGTCCGAGGTCTGTCGTTATGACCGGTATCCTGTGGTCGTCAGTAAACGTTCCTGTCAATTTTTCAGTCTGGTCAGCGTAGTCTTCGTAGGTCGTTATGTTCGTTGCGTGCTGTAGGTATTCGAAAGTTTCCCAGACTACAATGTCACCGTCCTCTATTGGGATATAGTTTGCGTTCGTATAGTCGTTCAGTTTTATTGTCGCGTCCGTTCTAACAGTCGTTAGTGCCCAAACTAAAATGTATTTTCCTAGACTAAAAAGATATAAAAGGATATAAAGAGAGATTTAAAATTATAATATAAAAAGGTCACAAATCTAGCGAAGATTGTCCTTGTGGACCACTCTCCCTTTAATTAAGACCGTGGTCCCTAGGTCTGCTTCAATAATTTCCTCTGAACATAGGGGAGAAAGTTTATTCCCCAGGCGTTTATTTGATTTCAAGAAAACTTTGTCGCCGGCCTGATATTTTTTATGAACTCTGCTTTTATTTATTTGGTCTAGGCTTTTCTCTTGTGCTTGTTGTATTTTAGCGCTAATCTTTGTCTCAAACTCTGTGGAATTAGAGTGTATTATCTCTATAGGGGTTTTATTGGTCACCGAATGAATGGTTCTGTTGTATTTAGCTGTTGCCAGTAAAATAACCTCCACAGTGTCGTTCATTTGTTTTTCGATTTTTAAGCAACGTGCTATTTCAGCAAGGGTGCTGTGAAATCTTTCGACCTGTCCGCAATGCTAATGCTAAAATTATTTAACAATATTGACTTAATAGTCTCGGAATTTAATGACCTTTCATTGTCGCAGAAAATTGTTTGTGTGTTAGGAAAAAAATTTACGATATTTAAAATTGGGAATTTTACATCCACGATAGCTCTTGAGATCGGCTGCACAATAGCAAATTTAGAAAATTTATCGATACATGTGAGGAAGAGTTTTCAATCTGTTGAAAATATGTCTATATGGAGGATTTCCCCTGAATAACAGGGGATTGGCGTTTGGCCAACTGTTTGCCTTATAGGGTGGCGCGTGTATTTTGCCATAGAGCAAACTTTACAATTTAGAGTTATCTCTGTGGCTAGTCGAAGCATTTTTAAGAAGAAATAGTCCCGCAGAATTTGTTTTACATTTTCTTGAGCCGCTCGATGGGCTCTATTAGGTTCTAAAGTTACTATTTCTTTTTGCTCTGTTTTATCATGAATATCTGTTACTAACGATTTGCAATGTTTAAATGTAGTGGAGGGGAATGCCTCAATTAATTTATGTTGAATAAAGGCAAGAATTAATAGTTCGCAATGAATGGCATTGACGACATCTGCCTTTACCACGTCTAGCAGTGTTGCTAGGAGAGTTTCGCGATCAGAAACTCGAATAATATGCTTGGTTTTTTCTTTAAACAGAATGAAGGTTCTTGTGGATGGGAAGTCTGCTTCCTCTATGACTATCTGATTACGGAAACAATTCACAGGTTTGTCTACCGACTCTATGGTGTATGTGAGAGATTCTTCGCTATGGATCGTAGCGATATCAGATTCGGGTTCAACTTGTAAGACGTTTATATTTTGGCGGGACAACGCGCCCGCTACAAGGTTTTCTTTGCCTGGCTTGTAGATTACTTTTGCTCCGTGATCATCGATAATACCTTTCCAGCGTTTTAGTTTCGCATTGGGATTTTTATCTGACACAGCAAATGTTAACGGCTGGTGATCAGTATAAATGCGTAAATCTTTTACTCCGTATAAGTAGTTGCGAAGATTTTTTAGGGACCAGACTATGGTAAGTAGCTCCCGTTCATTTGTTGCGAAGTTTTTTTCGTTATCACGTAACGTACGAGATATCATGGTAATGGGGCGTCCACCTTGGGATAATACCGCCCCCAGACCAAGACCTGAAGCATCCGTTGTTAAATCAAACGGCTTCGTAAAGTCAGGGTATGACAATAGGACATCTTCAGATGCTAGGATTTCTCTTAGCTTATGAAATGCGTCCCTCTGTTGTTTAGTCATCTCGATATCAATTTTCCTTGATTTATACTTGCTTATTTTTCCATTTTCCCCTTTTAGCATTCCTGTAAGGGGTCCCGCTATAGATGCAAAACCTTTAATAAAGCATCTATAATAACTCGCTAATCCCAAAAAGGATCGGAGATTGAAAAGGGTTTTTGGTAGGGGAAATTCCTTGATAGCCCTGACCTTTTCGGGTGAGGTTCGTAAGCCCCCTTCTGATACTATAAATCCCAAATATTCAACGTTTTTTTTTTAAAACTTTGATTTTTCTTGGGACACCCTCATGCCCGCTTGTAGGAGTTTCTCAAGAACCCAGTGAATATCATTAACATGGTCCTCCTTTGTTTGAGAAAAAATTATTACATCATCGACGTACACGTAACAAGTCTTTGAAATTCTTTCCCTTAATACATCATCAATAGCCCGTTGAAAAATGCTGGGAGCATTTTTTAGGCCGAACGGTAATCTACAAAACTCATACTTACCATTATTTATAGAGAAAGCTGTTTTTTCCCTATCCCTGTCCGCCAGTTCTATCTGGTGGAAACCTGATTTAAGATCAAGTGTTGTAAAAAATTTAGATTTTCCCATATTTGACAATATGGTCGAAATCGCGGGAATAGGGTATCTATCGTCGATTGTTTTTTGGTTTAATTTTCTGAAGTCGATTACTAGTCGCTTCTTTTTTAACCCATTTTGATCTGTCCCTTTTTTATCTACAACCCAGGTTTTGTATGGGGATCTGGAGGGCCTTATCACGCCGTCCGCAAGAAGTTGTTTAACTTCTGCATTGACGAATTCAGTTACCCCCATGGGGTGCGGGTACGACTTGGAATATACCGACTCCCCGTCAGTTTGAATTGTGGCGATTGTGTTTATGTTAAATGGCAGCGCTTCCTCTGGGTCAGCGAAGGCTTTATGATTTTTTACAATCATTTTATCAAAAGTGGCTTTTATTGCCAAAGGAACATCCTCATCGTCAATCTTAATAAAGTTGACGTTTTTGAGCCTTGGTGAACTGAATTTTTTCAGACCCATTGCTCGTGTGCAGAACATTTCCGGTAAAATCGAGCTTCGCATTCACTTGTTTAAGCAAGTCTAGCCCGATAATAGCGTCAAAGTCTTTAAGATTATTTAATATGAAAAATGGTGTTTTTACGTTGAACACTGAAACTAAGCATTTTTTGTCTATTTTAGTGAAGCCATGGATTGACTTCACGGTGAAGGGTTTCTCCGCTGCCACGATGCCTTTCAGCCCCGGGATTGGAGTAATGTAATTTTTTGAAGTCCCTGTATCTATTAGTAATTTTATTTCTTCTCCTGCTACTGTACGCGTTATGTAAGGGAGCAGGGATTTTAACCTAAAAAATTACAAGAGTCTTCTGTGTCCAGCTCATCCTCTATTTCGGTGGCACTGGCCTGAGCAACGGAATCATAATCTTCGTCGCCGTGTTTTTCTTCCGCCATGAAGTTTATCTTTTGTTGAAACCGCGATGACTGTCCTTTTTGCCATGCTGAAGGTTGTTTAGACCTGAAGGTGTCGACCTCCATTGGCTCTGGTGCTGGTTGACCCTGAGTATTTCCTGTGCTATTCTGTGGTCTGTGTTTAAAAGAACCGTTTTGGTTGCTGGCTCCCTTTTGGGTCCTAATGAAGTGAGGAGTTTTTTTTATTGCTCCCGACTGTTGGTCTTGTTCGTAGTGTGCCTGGGAATTTTTCCAACCCGCTTGTCGCTGGTTGTTTGTCCTATACGTTTTCTCCTCGTTATGTCTGGCGAAAGTGGCTGCAAAGACACTTCTTTCGTTACTTGATTCAGCTTCTTGCGCTAGGGCTAGTGCCGAAGGCAAGTCCCGTGGTTGTGCCGTAAAAACTGCTATTTTCAGAGATTTTTTTAAACCAGATATGAACGCATGTAGAGCGTCCACTCTGTGTTGCTCATTTAAGACGGCCGCTGCGGCTGCGTGATGCGTCATAATTGTATTGTTAGTTAGGAGCGTTAGCCTCCGTTCTATCTCGTCATAATATTTGAGCAGGGGTAGTTCCCCCTGTCTTGACAAACTTAGTTCTTGCTTAATTACATGTGTCGGGGTTTTATCCGCGTACGTAAAATCTAGGCGTGCCAGTATGGCATGGAAATTAAATACTGTACTAAAAGAGGATAGTACAGCAGCTGCTGGTCCCCTTACTTTATTTATTAGTATTCCGACAGCTTGATAATGTCTGCTACTGCCGTCATAAGGCTCGAATACTTTATAAGCCTGTAATGATTTCGTTAAACTTAGAATAAGTTTATTACTCTAAGTCGATTTCAACTGAATCAGACAGTAGGAAATACAGCGGGTCGGGACCCATGTCAATACTAGCTCTTACGGGATTGGGGGGGTTAGTTGCTGACCCTACTGACTAACATTACATTAAGAATATTTTTATTAGAGTCCCTATCTGAAACTACCTAACCACACGATCATGGCCAAAATCATCCACAAATGTTGTCTGTGCCGGTGATCGAAGCAACACAACAATCAGATAAATTTAATTCAAATAAGTATGAGGAATAAGGAAAGTAAACCAGAACGATCGGTGAAGCCTTAGATGAAAATTGACTCACACATAATCGTTACCCTCCCTGCCAATGTCTTTGCCAATGCTAATATTGTTTCGGCCAGACCCCATATTTAATCAATCACAATATTCACATTCCCCGGTGGCAAAAATAGAAAGTTCTCTACTCACTCATAATGTGTTCTTTAAACATGATTACAAAATTGTATTACTTCAATATTTTCAGTAAGAGAAATATAAGGAACTATCAATAGCTTCCGGTTTACATTTCATCAGCGTTTCTTTTGTTTTAATTTACAACTTGTCTAGGTCTTATGTTCGTAATTTAAGGAAATCGTTCCTATTTATTTTTGATGTACAATAATTCATTTGTTTAATTCAATTTGGTCGGTTTTTCATTGTGATTTTTGACTGAACCGTAAACTAGCTATACATATGTTTATATTTATTCATTGGAAACTGTTCCTACTTGCGCATAACAACACTCCCACTAGCTGAAAAGGGTAGAAAATATACAAAATGCAAGGAAATAGGTGGGTATAATAAAGCTCACAACAATTCACTTATCGCAAATCTACTTGTCTTTACCATAAGGCTGGCTCGCGATAATAGAATGGAAAGTGATAATCAAAACAAACATGCAAATGTACAGCTTCGACACGGCCATATAGAGACCGCGCCTATGCAGATAGAACTAAAATTTTAAAATATTACATTTGGTTGTTATGCACTTACCCCTTTCCAATCCTCGTCGAAGGCCTTCACGATGAACTGGGCTAAGAGCGGTTTAAGCCCATGCGTTTGGGGGGATAATAGTTATGTTTATAATAAAATATTAGTTCTGCAGGGTTTCTTCTTTCTTCTTTTTGGGGGGTGGTAATTAAATTTCTTTCTTTTTGATAATAATATCCGCACTTTTGTATACACCCAACTAGTGGAGTGTGTTGTGGCGCCTAGCAATCATTTATAAAAATTAAGCGACACGGTTTTTAATTTGGCTTTTACAAATCGCGACAAGAGAAATTAAAGATAGCGTTTTTTTTCACATAAATATATAAAAAAAATACACTTTCAGGGAGCTACTTTAAGGTAGATGAATGGAGACACAATTTCTTGATTTTTTTTTTTTTGAATGCTGGGCTACGCCGGGGTTATGTACGTAGTTCGTCCGATGTCGGCGGCTCGTACCACTACCCCTCGTTGAAACTGGGGTGCTATATTTGTCCACTAGCAAAACTGTACCGCAACGGAAGGCGTAACAGGTGTGAGGGGTAGAGTATGGGTTGGCCGTCGTATTTTTTTTTTCGTTTTGGGGTAGCCACTGGTTGTCTGTCTTTGTGGCGACGATGCTTATAGGCTTATGTACTCCTTTTCTATTGAAGATCGGACAACTGTAACAGAGCGGCGTATTAGATACAACCACGATTTCGATCTGGGCTGAGTTAATATAATTTACCTCGCGACTTTTGATGAAGTTATGTAACTTTGGGGCGTGTAATGTTGTCTTTTGGATTGACTTAATACACAGCTAGGCGGCTTAGCCAGACCCTAGTTAGCCGTGAACGGCAGCAATCTGTGCGAAAGGGAAGTAAATTTTAAATCTGTGCGATTAAAACGCCAGCAATTAAATATTTACCTTAACAATTCCGCCAAAATTGAGAACAAGTTTTAATAAGCCAATTAAATGGCTTTGGCAGAGGATGTGTTTGGTTAAGGTGCGATCAAAGTTAATTGCACGTGGACACCATATGCCCAAAAGAACAATATGTTATCTTGCCAACTGGTACGTCTGCTGAGATGAGGGTTTGAAACGGAAAAGAAACGATAAGGGCCTCGCCTGAACTCGGAAACCTAGTTTTACGATATTTTGAGATGATGATGGGTATTATCTAAGTATCGGATAGGGCTGGGAGGGGTTTTCAAATATCGTATGGCGGGTTAGCTATAAGTTTAAATTTTTGGAGACTTATGCATTTGTACGACCATTACACCGCAGATAATCTGTCGAGTAACCGATGACACGATTAGCTGGAATTAGGATCGTATGTCTTTGGCATGATACGTAACTGGAATTAGGATCGTATGTCTTTGGCATGATACGTAACTATTTCTTTGCCTGCTAAAGTCTCTAATAAATAAAATGCATTACCCAATTACTTCTTTATTCTGCACTTGGAAAATTGATGACCTAGTTTTGTATTATAATTTTGACTAAAGTTACTCAGATAGAAGTTGCGCTTAAATACTTCTTGACCTTCTCGATACACAACTGGCTTGGCTCGAAGATTGTATTGTTTAACGTTGGTTTCATAGGCTTTCCGACTATTCTTTTTAATTTCCTCGCGTAATAAAGCTAATTGGTCTACTCTTTCCAAACGCGAAGATTCTTCTAGCAGCGATAGTCTTTTTAACAAAGTATAATCCGACCCGTGGTTAATCATGTCAAAACCAAATAAAGCTTTATACGGAGAACAGCCTATTGATTGATGCAAGGCGGAACGAAGTGCTGAAGAAATGCTAGTCAAATTTAAATCCCAATATGTCTGATCTTCGCGGAGATACGAACGTATTGCTGCTAATAACGAGCGATTCACTCTTTCGGCCGCATTACTTTGCGGGGAATAAAGAGCTGTACAGAGATGACGGATACCCCATTTGGTCAACATGGCTTCAAATTCCTTGGCTTTGAATTGTGATCCGTTGTCACTGATAATGGTCTCTGGTACTCCAAATTCACAAAAAATTCGTTCGCATAGGAAGTTGTTAATTACTGCTGTTGTACTCTTCTTCAGAAAATGGTCTAGAACAATCAGTAACCCAGTGTGTCCTCGTTTACTGCGGGGATAAGGGCCAAGAATGTCAATATATAAACGTTGGAATGGTCTCAATGAAACACTTTGTTCACCCATAGGCGGTCTCAAGATTATATTTGGAGCTTTTGTTTGTTTACACATTGCACACTCCCTAACATAGTTGCGAACTTCTTTCGACAACCCAGTCCAGTAGAGATTTCGTCTTAGTCGCTCTATTGTTTTGTGTATACCACCATGTGCAGAGACGACGCTATCGTGTGCCTGCCAAATCGCTGCTGCCCGAAGCTTTGCTGGAACCCAAAGCTTCCAGCTGTCGGCTTCTTGCTCAGTATTTCCTGATAGGTGCTCAGTCCGAATGTAAACATATTTCCCATGCACACGTAAATCTGGAAATTTGTCTACATTTTCTTCAATTCGCATTCGAAGTTCAACATAATCGGATTCAGTGAAAGCATCTGACTCCAGATCGATTTTGGGTCCCACCAACTCAACGCTTTCGATTTGATCCTCACACATCCTCGATAACGCATCCGGTACGATATTGTCCTTCCCCTTGCGGTGGGAAATAGAGAACTTAAATCCCTGTAGCCGAAAAATCCATCGTGCTAGTCGTCCTGAGACATTTTGTTGTCTCATCAGCCAAGGCTTGAATGATCTGTTATCACTTCGAATTCTTGGAGCTCAAGGTAGCAACGGAATTTTTCAATAGACATAACTGCCAAACATTCTCGCTCTGTGACACTATAATTTCTTTGTGACTTCGTAAGCTTTTTGAACATAAATGCTATTGGCCTTTCTTCTCCTGAGTTTGACAATTGTACCAAAACTGAACCAATACCGAAATCACTAGCATCACAATGGAGAAAGAATTTTTGGGTAAAGTCTGGGTTATGAAGTACTGGTGCTGGGGTAAGCCTGATCTTTAGCAATTCCATCGCTTCCTGGGCTTCTGTCGACCATTTAAAAGTTTTACTTTTTGCCAAAAGTTCCGTTAAAGGAAAAGTTAACTCGGCGAAATTCGAAATAAAACGGCGGTACCAGCCGCATACACCTAAAAATCCTCTAACTTGTTTGGTATTCCGAGGGGCTGGCCAGTTTAGAATACAGGATATCTTGGCCGGATCTTTGGAAATACCTCCCTCTCCAATAATGTACGCTAAATAATTAACTTTAGTCACACAAAAATGACTCTTGCTTATGTTTAACGTAAGGTTGGCCTTTCAAAACTGGTCTGCAATTCGGATAAGAACAGACAAATGTGATTGAAAATCTTCCGTCACGATGCACAAATCGTCCAAATAGCCAAACACACAGTGGCGTAGATCTGGAGAAATCAAATCATCCATGAGACGACACATAGTGGATGGGGAGTTACATAAACCGAAAGGCATAACAACGAATTGAAAAAAAGCTCGTCCTGGCACCGTAAAAGCCGTAAGCGGTTTTGCTTCTTCCGTTAACTGAATCTGCCAATAGGCATCCTTGAGGTCCAATTTACTGATAATGTTGGCCTTCGGAAGACGAGAGAAAATGCCGTCTATGCTCTGTAATGGATACGCACCTTTTTTGGTCGCGTCATTTAATTTTCGCGCATCCAAGCAAAGGCGAACCTTGTTTGGTTTGATAACCATCCGAATTGGTAAGCTCCACGAGCTTTTTGATGGCTCTATTACCCCTAGTTCCAACATGCGATCAATTTCAGCATAAATAACATTTTCCACGGCCGGGCTAACGGGATAGTGTCTCTGTTTCACTGGAATGGCATTGCCCACGTCGATATGATGTTTTATTAAAGATGTTCGGCCAAAACCCTGTTTTGCAAAATTTGGAAACAATTCTTTCACTGTTTCCAGTTGTTGCAGTTGAGTCTCCGTTAGCGGATACGAATCTTCGACCAGATCTGTGATTAGGGGGTTCTCGATTGCGCCAACTATTTTTGGTGCTAGTTCGAAAGTCCGCCAAAAATAAATTCCTAATATAAGTCTCTGCGCAATGGTTGGAATTACATATAGTTTCATCTCCTTAGCTTTTTCTTTATATGTCATCATAATTTTCAAAATTCCTGTTACCTTATGTGGCTTAGCATCCGCCGTTTTAACGTTGGATACGATGGCTTTATACCCAGAACAACTACTAAAATCCTGCAACGCTAACTCGGACCCTATACAGCTAATATTTGCACCTGTGTCAAGCAATCCCCACTCTGTAAGATTTAAAAAGGAAACATTTGCATAACTTCTTCTATCTAGGCTACTCTGAAAGATTTTAGATACTATCTTCATTTGCCTATTTCTTAAATTTAAGTAATAATTTTTTTATCTTGTGGTGTTCCTCCTTTGGGGCTGGGACTTCTCAACGAATATACGATCTCTAACTAAATAATAGTTTCTAAGCCGTTCTTCATATGGCCGAAACGCAGTTTTGACTTCACTGGGAACTTTAATCAATTTCTGACGCCTTAATATGGTAGGTAAAGAATCATTGCTTATAATATCTGTTTCTATTTTTACACTATTCCGCGTGTTCTGTTTTTCTTCTTTTTCTTGGACCTGATTTTCTACGACTGGGACACCCGATGGTTGGTGGATGCCCCCGCTTTTCGGTTTTCCGAACGGTTCTTACAATTTAAGCAGTTTGGTTTGTATACTTGGGGCTTGCCGCATCCGTAACAAAATACGCGACGTTCTGCTAAACAATCTTTCCATACATGACCCGTAGCATCGCAATTATAGCAAACAATTTTGGAAGGAATTCGTTCCACAGCCGCGATATCATTTGCCAGGTGTTCGGTTTCGTTTTCTTCGAGCTGATGCTCGTCTATTGCATACACATGACCAGTTACATCTTTGGGCCTTCCGGGTATTCGAAAAGTTTTCCCGGCATCCTGTAAAAAATTCTCTCTCTTTTGCACCAATAGACGCAGCTGACTGATGGAACGTATGTCTTCAAAGAGTAATCTGTCTTTCATATCAGGTAGTAAATTTCCCTGCACTAATTCAATTAATTCTTTTTCTTCAAAATAAACAGAAAGTCTGTCCATAAGTTTACAAATGGAGTCATAAAATGTATCAAATGATTCACCAAGTTTTTGTTTGCGCGCTCGTATTTGCTCGCGCAGCTCTGTTGTGGAGCGACTTTCTTTGTACTGGGCTCGAAGCGCGCGACAAAACTGTTCCCAATCAAAAGATTCTTCTCGTTTAAGAAATCGCCAAAACCAGGAGCTTGCTTTTCCTACTAGCAGCTGGTGAATGTTGCGACCTAATGCTTTCCAATCATTGTTGAGATGCTCTCGAGTCAGAACTTGCACTCGATATAAGAATTCCTCAACCGACAATCCTTCTGGACTCCCGTCAAATCTTACTCCCCATTTCTGAATAATATCAGCCACTTTATTTGCAGAAAACAGGGACGCAGTTTGCGATCTCGGACGGTTTCCGTTCGGACTAACATAATCCTGTCGCATTTGCTGTTGATTTTCCTGACCACTTATAGCGGTTCTAACAGAGGAAGATAACATCATTTGCCTAACTGTCTCGCGAACTAGCGCTTCGATATCAGGTTGCGACCAATTGTCGTCATTTAGATTTTCTTCACTCCGATTAGGTGTTCGAGGCTGTCTTCCACGTCGTCCACCTCTTCGCGAATTTGCCCCTCTACCACGGGTTCCTCTACTACTTTCAGCCGGAATTTGAAATTGCTGAGGTTGACCCGCCTGTATCAGTACTGATGCCTCTCCTATTTCGAGTTGCCTATCCATCGATCTCGTAAATGGGCGTCTCTTTTGACCTTCGTTTGTATCCGTTATCTTTTCCGCTGAGAAATTTCCCACCACTACTTTCAATTCATGTAACAAGACCTTTGTCATACAAACTGGACATTCATTCTCCTTATCGGGATGAAATCTAATATCAATACAGGTTTTATGAAATATATGCTTGCACGTAGTTATTCAGTCATTGTATCCTCGCAAATTAAGCACACATTTTGCTTAGTTGATGGTGCCATGTTTTTGAGCGGACTATGTTCGAGTGTCATTTTGTTTTAAGTTTGAATGATATGTTTGATCTATTTATTTTTAAATTTATTTCTTTTCGCTTAGCTTTTTGGGATTGTGAATCTTATGATCTTTGCCTTTACTGGTTATAACTTTCCTCATTCTGTATAGATATTTTTAGTTTTGATTATTTTAATAACTATTGCTTTTATACGTTTTCCGGGCTATTGAATCTATTTATGATTATAAATGTTTTCGTCTGTTAACCGATTTGCTGGTTTGTATGAACGGACAGTGCACACATGCATATGCTGATTGTATTCCAGTCCATCCGAAATCTGCAAATAGTCTACCTCTTACTTGACATTTTCCTCATAAAACTGATGACGACTAATATATCTGTTACAGTTAACTGTTCTATCATATAATACTATCGGTCGTTTTTATTTTTGTCCAATTTCTTGAACGTACGATATCCAGATATTAATTAAATGCAGAATCCTTGTTTTCTATAGGTGAATAAATGAGTGTCATTCCAATGCAAATGAGCTGTTAGATCTAGTAATGTTATACAGATGTTATATAGTTTACACAAAACTTGACCTTTGTCTTCTAATTGGTCGATATTTTCAACTCACGCTATAAAATTCGAAATCCTAAATAAAAGAAATCCGTTTCGATTTGTGTTAATTGTTATTATTATTTTTTTTTTTTTCTCTAGAAATTGGGGATTATATAAACTGTTTTTTTTTTTTTTTAACAATAAAACAATGTATCGCTGTCCCACGTTGGGCGCCAAAACTTATGTAATGATTTCGTTAAACTTAGAATAAGTTTATTAGTCTAAGTCGATTTCAACTGAATCAGACAGTAGGATATACAGCGGGTCGGGACCCATGTCAATACTAGCTCTTACGGGATTGGGGGGGTTAGTTGCTGACCCTACTGACTAACGTTACATTAAGAATATTTTTATTAGAGTCCCTATCTGAAACTTCCTAACCACACGATCATGGCCAAAATCATCCACAAATGTTGTCTGTGCCGGTGATCGAAGCAACACAACAATCAGATAAATTTAATTCAAATAAGTGTGAGGAATAAGGAAAGTAAACCAGAACGATCGGTGAAGTCTTAGATGAAAATTGACTCACACATAATCGTTACCCTCCCTGCCAATGTCATTGCCAATGCTAATATTGTTTCGGCCAGACCCCATATTTAATCAATCACAATATTCACATTCCCCGGTGGCAAAAATAGAAAGTTCTCTACTCACTCATAATGTGTTCTTTAAACATGATTACAAAATTGTATTACTTCAATATTTTCAGTAAGAGAAATATAAGGAACTATCAATAGCTTCCGGTTTACATTTCATCAGCGTTTCTTTTGTTTTAATTTACAACTTGTCTAGGTCTTATGTTCGTAATTTAAGGAAATCGTTCCTATTTATTTTTGATGTACAATAATTCATTTGTTTAATTCAATTTGGTCGGTTTTTCATTGTGATTTTTGACTGAACCGTAAACTAGCTATACATATGTTTATATTTATTCATTGGAAACTGTTCCTACTTGCGCATAACAACACTCCCACTAGCTGAAAAGGGTAGAAAATATACAAAATGCAAGGAAATAGGTGGGTATAATAAAGCTCACAACAATTCACTTATCGCAAATCTACTTGTCTTTACCATAAGGCTGGCTCGCGATAATAGAATGGAAAGTGATAATCAAAACAAACATGCAAATGTACAGCTTCGACACGGCCATATAGAGACCGCGCCTATGCAGATAGAACTAAAATTTTAAAATATTACATTTGGTTGTTATGCACTTACCCCTTTCCAATCCTCGTCGAAGGCCTTCACGATGAACTGGGCTAAGAGCGGTTTAAGCCCATGCGTTTGGGGGGATAATAGTTATGTTTATAATAAAATATTAGTTCTGCAGGGTTTCTTCTTTCTTCTTTTTGGGGGGTGGTAATTAAATTTCTTTCTTTTTGATAATAATATCCGCACTTTTGTATACACCCAACTAGTGGAGTGTGTTGTGGCGCCTAGCAATCATTTATAAAAATTAAGCGACACGGTTTTTAATTTGGCTTTTACAAATCGCGACAAGAGAAATTAAAGATAGCGTTTTTTTTCACATAAATATATAAAAAAAATACACTTTCAGGGAGCTACTTTAAGGTAGATGAATGGAGACACAATTTCTTGATTTTTTTTTTTTTGAATGCTGGGCTACGCCGGGGTTATGTACGTAGTTCGTCCGATGTCGGCGGCTCGTACCACTACCCCTCGTTGAAACTGGGGTGCTATATTTGTCCACTAGCAAAACTGTACCGCAACGGAAGGCGTAACAGGTGTGAGGGGTAGAGTATGGGTTGGCCGTCGTATTTTTTTTTTCGTTTTGGGGTAGCCACTGGTTGTCTGTCTTTGTGGCGACGATGCTTATAGGCTTATGTACTCCTTTTCTATTGAAGATCGGACAACTGTAACAGAGCGGCGTATTAGATACAACCACGATTTCGATCTGGGCTGAGTTAATATAATTTACCTCGCGACTTTTGATGAAGTTATGTAACTTTTGGGGCGTGTAATGTTGTCTTTTGGATTGACTTAATACACAGCTAGGCGGCTTAGCCAGACCCTAGTTAGCCGTGAACGGCAGCAATCTGTGCGAAAGGGAAGTAAATTTTAAATCTGTGCGATTAAAACGCCAGCAATTAAATATTTACCTTAACAATTCCGCCAAAATTGAGAACAAGTTTTAATAAGGCAATTAAATGGCTTTGGCAGAGGATGTGTTTGGTTAAGGTGCGATCAAAGTTAAATGCACGTGGACACCATATGCCCAAAAGAGCAATATGTTATCTTGCCAACTGGTACGTCTGCTGAGATGAGGGTTTGAAACGGAAAAGAAACGATAAGGGCCTCGCCTGAACTCGGAAACCTAGTTTTGCGATATTTTGAGCTGCTGATGGGTATTATCTAAGTATCGGATAGGGCTGGGAGGGGTTTTCAAATATCGTATGGCGGGTTAGCTATAAGTTTAAATTTTTGGAGACTTATGCATTTGTACGACCATTACAAGCCGCGGTGGCGGCCTGCCTCCAGGAAACGTAATTTTCTGTTTGCCGTCGAATTCTGGGACTGACTTGACCATGTCGAGGGGTTCATTACACTGTATGTCTGGCTTTAGTTCTATTTCTTGGAATGTCGGAGTTTGTGGGACGTTATCTTTAACCTTAAGTGAGTTTAACTCTCCTACAACTGCGGCTAATTTTGCATCAAATAAGTCCTGTTGTTTTTGGAGTGCCCTGGCTATGGCGGCCTCCATACTCGCAATTTGTTCTGCCTGCATTTTTACTGCCTGCTGCTGGGCTTCTAGATTATTGACGGTGAGAACACTGTCTCGAATAAATGCTGTCCTACTGGTGGATGGATTACAATTTGCCTCAGTTTGTTGATCTCGCTGAGATTCTCCTTTCCCTACCTTTGTTTCCAAAAGTTTCTTATATTCTTCAAGAATTTCTTCGTCCAACAAAAGTCCCCGTTATTTCTATACATGAGTTCGTATATTTAAAATGGTATCATAGGGATATCATGGGTGTGACAGAATTCGACTAAGTACTTGCCGAATAATTTATTATCAATTATCAACATTTTAATGGGTACTAAAAAAACTCAATTAAGAGCTTTTTGAATATTTTTGTCTTCTAAATCTTTCTCTTCTTTTCTCACGATAATTAAATACAAAAATCTTTTAATTTTATTATAATAAAATTTCCAAGAAAAAATTTTCTTGTTTTTGTTGATATTTAATTTTTATAAATTAAAAGGTAGAAATTACTAGCGTAGGAATTTGTAAAGTTCCCACTGTGGTACATCGGCAAGAATTTATTTGCTTATCAAATACTTTATTTATGGCGAATGGATTGGACAAAAAGCCTACTCACATTTCTTATATTTTATTCTTTCGTCGTTGTTGTTGCTGTTGCTGACGTCGCCGCTGTTGACGCTGCTCCTCTGCCGACGTTGCTCTTCTGCCGACGTTGCTCCTCTGCCGATGTTGCTCCTCTGCCGACTCTGCTTCTCTGCTGTTATGGTTGCTGCTACTGTCGACGCTGCTAGGTTGTCGCTGTAGACGTTCCTTTTTCTGCTGCTACTGCTGACGTTGTTAAAACGTCGCTGCCTTTGCCGCTGCTTCTGCCGGCGCTGCTAAACCGCCGCTGCTGATGCTGATGGATGTAGCTACCGCCGCTGCTACCGTTGTTGCTGTTGCTATCGCCGCTGCCGTTGCCAGGGGCGGGGATGTAATTTATCTCTTTTTGTGCAATAACGCACTGCTGCGTTCTGCACTTCAGTTCTGTTATTTTATTATCACAAATTAATTGCAATTTGTAATAATAATTTTTTTGCAATCAATATTGTATTTTTTTATCTGTATTTCTTTGCAATACTTTTTTTCTTGAATGCACTGCACTTCGTCTCGCGAATTCCCGAATTGCAATTTGCTTTTGCAAATAAACTGTCGTGCGAATCGGCTACGTTGGGCGTCAATTTTAATAAGAACTTTTATTACTTTTTATTTTATTTATTGTTTTATATATCGGTTCGTCCTAAGCCTGTTTAGGCAGAGGATTATTACAATAATTATTACATTTTGTGTATTAGCACAGCTAAGGCTGTGGAGTACCAATCTAGACTAACTTAAAGGTCCACTCCGGCCACAGCTTGAGGCCTTTGTTTGCTGGCAGCGCCGTCGCATACCCGCAAGGTCAGCAATTTTGGTATCCGGCGATCACTCGCCGAGCGCGTGTTCCTTACGCTGCCGCTGAAGCGCCGGGTCAGCACTTGGTTCCAGGCGATGGGCCGATGACACCCAAAGTGCAAATTCGGTAGTCTCTTTACTGCGCGTGTAGGCCACCGGATATGGCCTGCAACTCGGCAAATTCTGATCGTGAGAGCCGGGCGTGCTAACTTATATTCATCTCTCTCCCACTCCCTTTAGCTGAGTAACGGGTATTTAATAGTCGAAGTATTCGACTATAGCGTTCTCTCCTGTTTAAAACCTCTCTTCACACAAGTCATATATATAAAACAAGTGTAAGTGGCAAGAAAAGTGAAAATAATTATTTCAATCAAAAGTGGTGCAGCGGAAAAGAATTTACAAAGCGAAGCATTTTCTATTTGGGTGCCAGTTCCGAGACGGGTAATTTAATTTTAGAATTTTCTCTCACGTGCCAATCTAACCTCCGACTTTCACATTAGATTGGCACCCAATGCATAATTGCATGCCATTGTGGCAGTCGCTAACTCAACGAGGAAAAATTCAGCCAATTTAGACGGAAAAACCCCAGTGCAGTCTCACCCCGAAGGTGTTGGCCATATACACATACATATCTTTAGCGCGCCAAAGATCGTGTTAGATTTAGCTAGATGTCTGCATTTTTTCAGTAGTACATGTACACGTGTATGTATATGGATGTACTTATGTACAATGTACATACATATGTTAAACTTATGCGGTCAAAAAACTTTACACATACAGCAGCGGTCAGCACACACATACAATGACATTTTGTTTTATATTAGTGTGAGTAAATTGGACGGTGCAGCTGAACAGTGTGCGTGTGCAGACCGCAGTTTTACAGTATAAGTGTGGGCAGAGGGCGAGCAGAACAACACCCTATGCTCACTTAATAGGACGCTGCCGACCGCTGACATACAGTAACAATTTCTCAAGGCAACCGCCGCTACATTTGTATGTACATGTGTATGTATGTATGTAATGTGAAAGAAAACCATTATACTTTAGGTACCCGGTGAAACAATTTCCTGATGCTCAATTAGTATAAACTTTAAAAGCTATATTGGAAATACATAAATAGGTAAGCGAGATCAAAATTGTTTTTGGGTATACAAATGCACATAACATAACGGGTACAATTGTACAATGTACATATGCTAAACTTATGCGATCAAAAAACTTTACACATACAGTAACATTTTCTCATGGCACGCGCCGCATGATTTGTATGCATGTATGTATGTACAATGTATATATGTATGTACATATGTATTGTAAAGCTCGCTTTAAGTGGGGGTAGGGTCTTTGGCATCTAAAAGTCAACTAACTTAGCGATTTTTTCTATAAAAACTAGTTGGATGAATAATACCATACATATTACTAAGTATCATTTAAATAAAATCTACTAATTTTGCGGTGTTCACTGTATCTCCGCCAAAAATTGACGGATTTCCATTCTGCCTTTACATTTTGTTTAAGAATAGAAAAAACCCGTCCATCGGGTTTTTTTATTTTTTTAAATCGAAATATTTTTGTTAGCCGTTCAAAAAATTATTTTTAAAATATAAAAATATAAATATGAAAATAAATAAATATAATATATATATATATTTTATATTTTGGGGTTTCCGTTATAGATAGATATCTATAGATAGATAGATAGGGGAAATCATAGTTGGGAACACCTAAATAACCCAATCTATCACTAGGGCCGAGAAAAAGCTCTATACTGGTATAAAAGACCCTAGCCGGATAGAGAAGGTAGACAGAATTTATTCTGATCTCTGCGGAACTATAGTGGAAGCACTATATTCCCGAAGTCGCTTACGACTACAGCCAAGACCAGAGATCCTGAAGGAAGTCCTGTTTGCCGTGAAGCCAGTGAAACATATCCTGAGAAGAAGTCCTGCTACATCCTTGTGATCTATTATTTTTACAGTGTTGATCACGTTGGCTGTGTTATGGGCCACTTTGGAATCAGTCCCACCCATGGTGGAGTCGTTGCTAATAATAGTATTTCTTCTCCAGGACAAGGACCCAAAAAAATTGTTTTTCTGAGTTAACTAATCAATTGTGCCTCTCCCTTTGCCTCATGATTCGTTGTTGTTTTCTAATTGAATATTTCTCCATCAAATAAATTGAAGAAGAGGGCGTACGTAACAAGTACTGCCACCACCGAATTGATTCCCGGCAAACCCCTCTGACAGTTTCTTGAGGTACCAAGAGACTCTGCCTCTCGAACAGATGTTAGGCTTGTTACTGACATCCCTGATTAGGTCGCTAGCGGATCTGAAAAAGGAAGGACTTAGAGTGGACCGCTGGTTAAGGAGTAACGGCAGGGCATCGCGAAGCAAGCCGGTCAGTGAACTCAAGGATTACCAAACACAGCAGGATTTTCCAGACGCTGTGACGGTGGAAGAATTTAACCGGAAGCGGAGGGACACCCGAGCGGGGCACGACAAGGCACAGACAAGGATGCCGAGGACCGCTGCACGAACTAGTCTGCTTTAAATGCGGCAGATCAGCGAATTTTTATAGAAAACATCCAAAAGAAGATCCCTGCCTTACGAGATTCCATGACGCCACCTGCCGATTGTGTGAGAGGATCGAAGGCGATGCAAACGCTAACCCAGCGGCTTTTTCGAGGAGTCCGTCAGGCCAGACCGGGACAGCAGGGCGGATCAAGTCAGCCACATTCCCGTAGAGACAACCATTCCTAGACAAATCTCTCGCCATAAGAGCCTAGAACAACAAGAGAGGGCAAGACATCGTATCTTCCAAGGCTCAGAAGATACGGACAACACGACATGGGACACATGAAAGATGCAGAGACTATATGATGCCCAATCAGAATATCGCAAGCTCAAGCAGAAAGTAGTAGACACGGTAGTAAGCATACAAAACGATCTTTGCCAAAACCAAAGTCGACGGAGAAGAAATTTTAGCGTTACTGGATACAGGCGCTAGTGCGAATTGTATTGGCAGAGGAGCGAAAGCCTTCTTAAAGAACCGGACGCAGTCCATAAGATAGCTCTTCGAAGAATGGGTGCGCACCGCTAGTGGCGGCGAAACCCGAGTAGTCGGAGCCATAACCCTACCCGTGGAATGGGAAGGAGAGACCAAGGACCTGGAATTTCTGATAGTACCAGGTCTGACACAACGCTTTTATTTCGAAATTAACTTCTGGGATACGTTTCGCCTAACATTCCTTGGAAAGGGTGGAAACGAGTTTGCAGCCATCGAAGCGCAACCGGAATTCGACTTAATGACCGGAGACTTGGATATGAACGACACTCCTAAGCCCGAAACCGCTTATACGCCTCATTAGCTATCTCCAGAATAACACAGTAAGCTGAGGCGAGTAATTGAGACATACCCATCATGTCTGGACAAAGGTTTAGGAAAGACTAGCTTGGAGCAGCATATAATAGAAGTAACTGACGAGGACCTGCCGATCAAGCAGCGGCATTATCTGATTTCCCCAGCCAAGCAAAAGCTGGTGTATGCCAGATCGCAGCTAGATCGCATGATTGGTCTAGGCGAGATCGAAGAGAGCAACAGCAGTTGGAGTTCCACTGTGACTCTAGTGAAAAAAGGCCAGAAAAATCGCCTTTGTCTCGACGCACGCAAAGTCAATTCCCGGAAAATCAAAGATGCGTACCCTTTGCCACACATAGAGGGTCTGTTAAGTCGTCTACAAGAAACATACTATATTTCTGCCATCGATTTAAAAGACGCTTTTTGGCAAATACCCCGATTACGGTACCCGGCAGACCGCTATATCAATTTACAATCATGCCGTTCGGCCTGTGCAATGCAGCACAAAGAATGTGCCGACTTATGGATAAAGTAATACCGGCGTCGCTACGCGAGAATGTATTCGTGTACGTCGATGACCTACTGTTTTGTTCACCTACTTTTGAAAAACACCTGGATATGTTGAGGCAGGTCTGTGAGTGCCTGCAGCGCGCAAAACTGACAATAAATGCCGACAAAAGTAAGTTTTGCTGTAGCTATGCTACAATATCTAGGCTATGTAGTAGGAGGAGGATGCATCCGAACCGACGATTCCAAAATCCAGTCAATCCAAGAATTTCCCCAACCAAGCTCTCCCAAACAGATGCGGAGGTTTTTGGGGATGACTGGCTGGTACAGGAGATTTATTCAAAACTATGCCCAAACAGCGGCCCCTCTTCAAGATTGTTTGAAGAAAGACCGCGTTAAGAAATTTGAATTGTCCGAAGAGGCAATTCAGGCATTTGAAGAACTCAAAGCTAACATGGCATCAGCACTTGTCACCCCTGACTTTAAAAATCCCTTCACCATTCAATGCGATGCATCAACGACAGGGATAGGAGGAGTTTTGTTTTAGACTGATGACTTAGGCGGCGAACACCCGATCACCTACATGTCAGCGAAACTGAAGAAGGCACAGCGGAATTATAGCATAACTGAACTTGAGTCCTATGCCGCCCTTTTTAGCATCACCAAATTCCGCGCTTACGTAGAAGGGATGTCGTTCAAAGTGATCACCGATCATGCTAGTCTAAAATGGCTAATGGGTCAAAAGGATGAGCCAGGAGCTAAACAGAACGTGCGGAAAAGGCATTTAACACCCGCAGCAAACCGGTGGAGTTTTCCGTTGGACAAGTTGTCCAAAACTACCGGCAGAGCAATAAAGCTGAGGGATACAATGCCAAGCTTGGCCCGAATCGAATTCGCTGTGTTGTACTCCAGCGTAAGGCGAAGACGTTATACGAGCTGGGGAATGTCGGTGGTAACGGGTATCTGATAGTCGGGGCACACGACTATAGCGTTCTCTCTTGTTTTTAAATTGTTTGATCAAGTAACGAAATAGTTGACTCTAGAAGTTTTGACTTTTGGTTATAACTAAGTTTTTTTTGACATGGATCAGAACTTAATTCTTGCTTCAGCGGCTTCTTCAGAAAGCTATCCAATTAAAAAACACAACATAGACACAGAAGAAAAAAGTGCTTCTTCCTTGATAGACCTGCTAAAATAAATAAGGTTAGGTTGCCTTTTTTACTGGCACAAGTGAACCGGCAAGTCTCGGCAGCTGAAGAAAACATTTTTATAATATTGAAATATTAATAAATAACAGAATATAAACATCGTTGTGGGCAACCGGGGGGAAGCATAAAAAACTTCACCTAAACATTGTAATGCACAACATTTACGTACTAAATAAGACGCACGTTTTACGACTTCTTTACACAAAACACGGCACAAGTTAGGTTAGGTTAGGTTAGGTTAGGACGGCTGCCAGACTACAGCCTGGCCCACTTAGGCCTCTATGGGTCCATTGTGGTACCGTATGATCTCTCTTTTTGGGTCCCCTATCCGTTATGAGTCAGCCTTTAGGTTGGTTGATCAGCAAATCCCCCATCCGGAGGATTTAATAAAAGAGCTTAAATTCTTAAGGTTTATCTCCAATATTTCGGTCAGGTCATTTATGAAGGGATATCCTAAGTGTTTCAGTCTACGCCTACAAAGAGCTGGGCAAGAACAGAGTAGGTGTTCCACCGTTTCCTCTTCTTCCTCATCCCTGCAGCTTCTACAGAAATAATTTTTTGGGGCTTTTAGCCTGCCGGCGTGTGCGCCAACGAGCCAGCGGCCAGTGATAACTCGAATTAGCATGCCACACTCCGTCCGGCTTAATTTAAGTAGTTCCAGTGTTTTTTTATTATTTATTGCAGGGCAAGACTGGTGAGAGATTCGGCACTGTGGTGTGTTTTGCCAATGTATGTTGGCTAATTTGTTTAACTAGGTTTTAAGAATTAGCTTACACGTAGCCATAGGCATGCCAACATTTTCCTTTCCTGGAAGGAGAGGTTTGGTGGTGCCTTGCCTGGATAGCTCGTCCCATTCGTCCCTACCTGGGATCAGAGCTTTAAAGGGTGTGTGACTGTATTCACGGGTTTTACATAGATCCGTTTTTGGCGGGATCAAATTGTCATGCTGAAGAATCTTAGCGTGACCATAGAGCTGGGCTTTCCATTGCCCCGTATCCCTCAGTCGAATGGCTGCCGATTTGGCCCTTTCCATACCTGCTAAGTACAGGCTCGGGAAATTCAAGATCGCATTCAGCGCTTCGTTTGGGGTAGTTCTAAGGGCTCCACTAATGCACAAAGCCGTCATGCGCTGCACTTTGTTAAGGGGAGTCAAGATACACTGTTTGTGCAGAGCGGTCCACCACAGAGCCACCCCGTATAGTAGGATTGGCTTGACTACAGCTGTGTATACCCAGTTGACGATTTTTGGGGACATACCCCATCTTAGCCCGATTGCTTTTACAAGAGTAAAGTGCAATGGTCGCTTTCTTGGTTCTCTCTTGGTTGTTTAAACCCCATTTAAGATGCTTATCTAATACTAATACTACTAATACTAATACTACTTCGAGAAACAGAAGTAGTTTATTTACCGCGATGATCCACAGGACGGGGTGATAGTACACCTCCTTGCGGAGTGCCTCTGTTCACTAGTCTAGTCTGGGTTGAGGTCTCTAGTGTGGCCGTGAACAGTCTGCTTATCAGCAATTTGTGGATCAGCCCCACCAACGGTGGCTCAACCCCTAGTTCTGTGAGGGATTCGGTTATTGCTGTGGGAAGCACATTATTGAAGGCTCCTTCTATGTCAAGGAGTGCGATCAAAGTGTATTCCTGGATACTGAGTAATATCTATATGTTGCTTACTACCAAGTTTAGCGCCGATTCGGTCGACTTACCTTTAGTGTATGCGTGTTGCGCCTCTGATATCTGCGTCGGGTCAATAGTGTCTCTAATGTGTAGACCTATCAGTCTTTCTAGAATCTTTAGCAGGAATGATGTCAGACTTATCGGTCTGAAATCCTTCGCTGTAGTAAGGGTGGCCTTCCCTGCCTTGGGGATGAAAACAACTTTTGTTTCCCGCCACGCCGTTGGTGGTTCTCCTACTGCAAGAATGGTCTGGAACATTTTTCTCAGACAGTTTATTGCTAGCTGTCCTGCTTGTTGAATATGTGCCGGTGCTTATTGTCCGGTCCCGGCGATTTATATGGTTTAAAACTATGAATATTACGATCTGATAGTAGGAGATTTAAGTTTATTTCTTCTCCAGTGTTTCTTCTTGGGGGATGTACTGTTCGCAGGCTCCCTAGGAAGTGAGCGTCTAGGAGTAGGTTTAGGGACTCTTCACTAGAGTCTGACCATGATCCATCAGCTTTTTGAAGATAGCCCAAGGATGCGGCTGTCTTAGAAAGTATTTTTCTGAGCCTTGCGGCATCAGTTGTTTTTTCAATATCTGAGCAGAAGTTCGGCCATGCAGTTCTCTTCTCCTTCCTGATGGCCTTTTTGTATGTGGCTAATTCCTTTTTGTAGCTTTGCCAGTTTATGTCCTCATTTGTAGCTTTCGCTCTATTGAATAGGCTTCTGCATTTGGTTCTGAGGATTGATAATGGCTGGGTAAACCAAGGAGGTTTTTTCTTTCCTCTTGGTTTCCCTAAAAGGCATGCAGCTTTGAATGCCGCGTTGCATTCTTCTGTGAATTTATTTACTACATTATCTAGCTTCTGAGGGCAGAAGGTGTTTTCTGGCGGCTCCATGGGGAGGAAGCACGACAGAATTTCTTTGTATTTATACCGTCTGGGGTTGTCGAAGCTGACCGGCGTGGGTGACTCTGGGGACAATGTTGTCTCTATGAACCTGTGATCTGAGAAAGAGTGCTCGTCGGAGACAGCCCAGTTTTTAACTGTGCTCATGAGTGAATCTGATACCAAGGTTAGATCTATGATCGTTTGGCACGTTTTTGTTATAAAGTAGGGGTATTGCCCCTATTACAAATAAATAAGTTCGAATTTAGAATGAAATCAAATAAAGACTCACCTCTGTCGTTGTTGATAGGGCACCCCCACTGAGTATAATGGGCGTTGGCATCGCATCCTATTACCAAACCTTTCTTTCTTTACCAGTCCTCTGAATAGCGCGTCTGGGGGGTCTACCTTTTCAAAGGCCAAGTAGGCCGATAGCATCCTTATAGAGCCATTTTGCAGCTCCAGGCTTACTGCCGTGTTGTCTCCGTTGCTGTAATTGCAAAGCAGAAGTGTACTAAGATGCCGTTTGGCTAAAATGCATGTTCGAATTTTACCTTCTTTGGGGTCAAGCATAAGCTTGTATACTTTTTTTCCTAGTCCAGCAACCTTACCTCCTGCTATCCAAGGTTCCTGAACTAAGACCACGTCAGCTTCGCCCTTGGCCAGGCGAAGCAAAAGGGCAGCGAACGGTGCTTTACTGTGGTGTAGGTTGATCTGCAGGAGTCTTAGCGACATCCCCAGCTGAAACCTCCACCACAGTAACGTCGGCCTCCGAATCGCTCAGGTCCACTTCATCAAGTGCCGGTCCATCGCACACATCTCTCTGCTCAGCGACGAGTCGGTTGAGTAGCCGTCCTCCGGCACACCACTTCCTCCGCAAGCACCTGCTCAGCTGGGTTGCTGGCAGGGCTTCTTGTGGAACGAGAGTCCCCCTTGTAAATTTTTATGTGCACTGCGCTGAAGCCGTAATTTAGCACTCCCCGAGCAGCCTCTATGGAAGCGACCGACTCCTTATTTAGCACCACGATCGCTTGGTTTGGGATGTCCTCCGGTGAATTGATTGCTGCTGGCAGCCAAATTCTGGCTCGGGGTCTACTGAGAACGTCACAGCAATCTAGAGCGACTATATTCGCCCCTTCGTACACAGCTCCGAGCCTTGCCGTCGCCTGTTTGTATAGGACGGCAGATCAAAGGTTATTGCAGACCAACACTTTTACGCTGCCCTGGTACCAACCCGCGTCCATACAGCAAGGTGACGAACCGGGATTTTCACGTACCATTCGCAGGCATATAAGGGATAGCTGGGACTCAACCACCTTCCATTTGTTTTTAGGAATCCTGCTCTCCGGATTTCCCCTGTCAATGAGTCCAAGTAGGACCCGATCTCTTGTGATCTCGGCAAAGGAGACCGACGGCTGGATCTTCGATCTCTTCGCCGGCGGGCCAGGCAGCTCTATGGAGCGTTGCCTCTTTGCCTGAGCGCATTCTTCGCCTGCTTCTCCTGCCCATCGTTTGGGAACACCGTCCTTGCCCACTCTACCTTCTTAAGCCATACGGGCGAAGGCGTGGCGACGTTGCTCCTGGCATGTGATTGCAGGGTTTGGGCGGCTGTCCGCTTTTGTGACAGCTTTTCTGTCCCCCGACATTCCTAATTTGGGATGAGGCCCTTTCTGAGCCCTACTGGTGCTTGCAATGGAACCACTGTTCATCTTTGCATCGTTGGGTTTTTGGGGAGTTCCCGTCTCTGTTTTCTTGTTTGTGTTCTTAGTTGTTGTTTCCATAATTGGTCCCACGAGCTGCGGAGAAGGGGAAAGGTCCACCAGGGCAGAGATCCGCGACTCTTGGCACGGTCCGGGTTACACCGTAGTCCGGCCCGGAGTGAGATGTTGTTTGGGAGAAGAAGTGGGTGGGTAGTGTGTGGGGTGTATTGGCTTTGTGTAAAGCAATTTTAAAATATTTAGATGCGGCTGAACAACTCGCATCGTCGGTACTGCTACGTTGCAAGATACCCGCTGGTTGTTTGGGACTGCTTATTTGCCGGGGTTTCCGTCCACGATTCCGTGGTTGACTTCCACCACTAGCTTGTTCGCAGTTGGCCTCGAGTGAGGTCGTCTGCTACTCGCACCAGCTAAGCGGCTTCAGAACCATCTCACAATTTCCTCAGACCGAGACGGCACAAGTTATTAATTCATGTATAAACAAAGTATATACCGTTAAAAACAATATCCATTATATTCACTATTAAACCGCACTTTATTTATTAACTTATTTGTTTATTGTATCCTAGCGTTACAAGTTTTAGAAACTTATGAATTAATACGCTAGTCACTACGTGATGATAATTATAGATAATTTATATAGATAATTTATATTGATAATATTATATTATATTATTATAAATACTACATAAAAGTTTACAAAGGACTTACTTAAAGAGAAAAAAAATTTGTGTTTTATATATATATTGCAGTTGACGTTGATGCACTACGAAAAGTACAAACAAGTGGCCCAACGACACCAAGCACGTGCTTGTTACGCGCGTCCCTTTTATCAATTTGGGCAAGAATGCGAGTTCGCGAGGAAGAATACACAAAAGAAAAAATAAAAACGGGACACATAATGAAAATAAAGAAGCAATTAGGAGTGAAGCAAATGAGTTAAGATATTAGTTTTTAATACCGGGATAGAAGTTGAAATGCAAATTAAATGATAAATGTTGTTATAATTATTACATAGAGCGCAAAAGGGCTCGTGCAGACTAAAATTTGATGTACATCGAGGCAAATTAAGAGGATAATAATTACGTGTTAGTCTTACGGGAATATTAAAATTTAGGCGGCTTACAAGTTCTACAGAGTCAATATCACCTCTTATAAGATTGTGCATAAAAATAGTACCAAGCATTTTTCTACGATTTGCAAGTGTCGGTAAATTAAGCAATAATAATCTACTCTGGTAGGAAGGTAGCCTTACGTTTTGATCCCAGTTCAAACTACGAAGGGCAAAAAGAAGAAATTGTTTTTGTACCGACTCTATACGGTCAAAGTGCACTTGGTATTGTGGGCTCCAAACCGAAGAACAATATTCCAATATAGGGCGGACAAGGAAGGTAAATAATAATTTGGTTATGTAAGGGTCGTCAAATTCTTTTGACCAACGCTTTATAAACCCAAGAACACTCATAGCTTTGTTGACAGTCAACATTACGTGGAAGTCAAATTTAAGCTTCGGGTCCAGAAAAACGCCTAAATCATTTACTGAATATATACGGTCAAGTGGCAAGTTCTGAAGCAAATAACTTATAAACGTAGGAGTACCCCTATGGAAGGACATTACGTTACATTTACATAAATTTAAGAGGTTATACTCACACCATACTTGAAAATTATCAATGTCTGATTGTAAGCGGAACCCAGACTCTATATTGTTGTATGTCAAACAAAGCTTAACATCATCAGCATACATTAGTACACGAGAATTTGTTATGATAGAGGGAAGATCGTTAATAAACAAAGTAAACAGCAAAGGGCCCAAATAACTACCCTGGTGCACTCCAGATGTCACGAGGATCATTTTAGAAGCAGCGTTCTTAAATATAACCCTCTGAGTCCTCCCATTCAAATAACTTGAAATCCATGCTAAAAGATTACATGGAAACCCAAGCAAGTCTAGTTTGAATAAAAGAAGAGAGTGGTTAACAGAGTCAAAGGCTTTACTAAAATCTGTATATATAACGTCGGTCTGCAATTTATTGTTAAATCCGTTTATTACAATAGATGAAAATTCAAGTAGGTTGGTGGTAGTTGATCTTCGCTTAACGAAACCATGCTGACACGGTGATATTAGCGGGGAACATAAATGTTGCAAATGAGAAGTGATAATACGTTCAAAGGCTTTTGGAATTGCTGACAATATAGAAATACCTCTATAATTCTGGGGATCCGCCTTCGCACCCTTTTTGTGAAGTGGAATAATAAAAGAGTCCTTCCAGATAGTTGGAAAAACTGATGATGAAATAGACAAATGAAGAAGTTTAAGAATAGGTTTGCAAATGGTTTGTGCACAAAACTTAAGCACACACCCAGGAAGTCCATCAGGACCGGGAGAATAAGCAGGCGTTGTTGTTGTTAAATCTCTTAAGAAAGAATTTTCGGTAATTATAGGGGAAAAATACAATTTGCCCTATTTAAGGGATTAGGGTAGATTGATTTTGACCATGAAGAGGAGCTGTAAGTGGTTTGGAAAAAGTCGCCAAATAAATCAGCAATTTCAGAATGTGTCGATGCCTCCATTGAGTTAAAACGAACCGATGAAGGCAAAGCCGATGACTTACGTTTAGCGTTAACAAAGTTATAAAACTGCTTCGGATCATTTGAAAATTCAAATTTACAACGATTTAAATACATAGAATAGCAATGACTGTTAAGAACATTAAAATCAGATCGAGCCACCACATATTTCGAGAAATCGGATGGCTTACCCGATTTTTTATACTTTTTATAAGTGTTTGTTTTAAGATTTTTAAATCTTTGAAGCGCATTTGTAAACCAGGGGGGCCTGTTCGGCCTTGGAGGAAGCCTATCAGGAACGCATTCATTAAAAAAAGTGTTTAGAACGCTATAGAAAAGTTCGGCGGCATTTTCGATGTCCATACAGTTATCAAGATCTGTCCAATTATATTGCGAAATTATTAAGTTTAGTTTATTATAGTCACATTTACAAAAGCATCTCATTTTAGTTGGGGAAACTAAAGGAGAGAGGATATCAAGGTAAGGGAGGCAAATTGTCAATTCCATTGTTGGATGGTATCGGTCTTCTGGTACCACAAGAAACAAACACAAGATCTAACTGTCCATTTAATGAATTTCGTATAAAGCTAACTTGCTGTAACGATAATTCAAAAAGGCCCTCCACAAAAACATGGGCGGAGAAGGGAATAGCGACAAGTGAGTCAGTAGAAGGGGACCAAGAAATATCTGGGAGATGAAAGTCAACCAAAACAATCAAAAGGTCTCTGTTGGAAAGAGAGGATAGAATGGTTTTAATAGCAGATAGATGTTGCTCATAAATTATTAAGTCAGAGCCAGGTGGAATATAAGAACATGTAACAAAAATAGACAAGGATTCCAGGGAAATGTTACGTGCGCATATTAGTGCCCTAGTCCTGAAAGGACTTGGGCCGAAGGAAGACATCCGATGTTCAGGCACCAATTTTGCCGGCATAAGCTCGCCGGATGGGGTGGGTTCTTGGTAAGCCTTTCTCCTCTCCAACATAACGAGAATAAATATTAAAGATGCCTGAAAAATAGTAAGAGTTGTAAAGTCCGTCGGTCATCAGTCTACATTGCCCCACAAGCTAAGCTTTTGCTTGATCGTAACACGATCGGGCAATGTTTCGGCCACATTCCCTCCCCTTCACACAATCGTGTGCCAAATGGATCGTCGCGGGCCGCGCAATACGATCCCCTATTGTCAAGGTTGTCCGTCAAAAGTTATGTCATTATTCTTCACCTACTCCACTTATTGCGTCAGCAACCCCCCGTTTGAAAACTTAGCACTTCATGTTTTTAAGTTCGTTTTCACATTACAATTTTATTGAATAAAATATTGGCTAGTGCCATTTATGAGTAATATTAGGGTTAGGAATACATATGAATTTAATTTTAATTGACCAACAAAATTTGTTAGCGGAGAGTATCGAATTTATCACCCGTACAAGGTGCACACGTCAACAAATTGCTGACTATTTACGACTACAAACGTCGCTCTGAGGGCTCTTGTGGTTGCTCATACAAACACAAGGCTGATACTCGCCGCTGAAAAGTCAAATTTTAATTATGTTATAAAAAGTACAACCAAAAAGTATATTGATCAATTTTAACATATTATCACGCCTTGAAGAGGCCTAAAGAGAGAAATTTACTTCAGCTAATTAAAGACAAAAGGCACGGATATATATATATATATATAGTTGATAAAGGAACCGTGTTCCGACAAACTTACCCCTTTCAGTCCTGGGCGATGAGATCTCGACGCGCTGGATCATGGGCTTTTTGAAGAAATTAGGAACATATATATATATACGTGCAAACACTATCTTTAAAATACGCACAAAAAAAATCTTGTTCTTAAGCACAATCACTTATTGTATATATATATATATGTATGTATGTATGTTTATGCATGTATGTATGTACGGTAGGGTCTCAGGCAGCGGCGTCTCCAATGTCACTGCACTTGTAATTGTTGTCTTCTTTTGCACTTTCATCCATAAATGCCTGAGTTCACAAATTGTTTATGTTTTCTTCGCTTCACTTTTGTTTGCAATTATAGTATTTATTGTTTTTGCTTTTGCACTGTTTATTGTTTTGGGTTTGGGCTTCTTTTGCCCATTCACTTTGATTAGACTCGGCATATCGCCTGCTCGAGTGCATGTTTCTGGTCCCGGCGTCCTTGTACAGATCGCTTGTACATCTTGACCACTTTCAGGATGGCCACGAAAACAAATATACCGATGACGATCTTAAGGTTCTGATTTACGTCCTGTATGTCGTCCTTGTGATCTATAATTTTCACCGTGTTGATCACGTTGGCTGTGTTATGCGCCACTTTGGAATCCGTTCCTCCCATGGTGGAGTCCTCGCTAATAATAGTATTTCTTCTCCAGGACAAGGATGTAGTAGAAGCTCTTCGCAGGATAGTTTTCACTGGCTTCAATGGACTTTCTTCAAGAATAGTTGTTGTTCTTTGACGGCAGGCAGGACTTCCTTCAGGATCTCTGGTCTTGGCTGTAGTCATTGGCGGCTTTGGGAATATAGTGCTTCGACTATAGTGCCGCAGAGATCAGAATAAATTCTGTCTCCTGGTGGCATTGGACTCCGTGGGCAGATGCCCGAAACCCATGGGGGAAATCGTCCTCCCTCGGAGCTAGTGGTTTCCGTCAGTATGCGACCAGACTAGATTCTGTCTCTATTCTCTATCCGGCTACGGTCTTTTATACCAGTATAGAGCTTTTTCCTCGGCCCCCGTGATAGGTTTGCATATTTAGGTGTTCCCACCTATGATTTTCGGTGAGTCAATGTGTCGATTGCCCCCCTCCCTTTGCCACGAGATTTAATGTTGTTTTTCTATGTGCATCTTTCTCCATCAAATAAATTGAAGGAGAGGGCGTACGTAACAGAAACTTTTACACAAACAAATTCTATGTCATTGGGGACATGAGAGTGAAATCTCTCCGAATTTAGGGTAAAGGTAACGGCGATCAGAACACCCCCTCCCCTACGGGAAAGGCGATCGGTTCTGTAGGTATTAAAGCTGTTTGACAAAACTTCAGAGTCGGTTATCTCTAGTTTCAGCCAAGTTTCTGTAAATGCCAGGATATCGCCCTTAAATGCCGAGGAGTCAACATAACGCTTGGGTAGCTTCATGTTAAGTCCTCTAACATTTTGGTATGCCAAAAATAAACTTTTCAATTTTTTGGCACCATGGGAGGCCTGTTATTTGTTCTCGGTTTATTTGGAACAAATTCTTTTATAACCAAATCATCATTAAGCCAAAAGCTTTCAGAAAGAAGTTCTTTAAACACATCAGGCGGAACAAAAAGATGATATCCTACGAGCGTAAGAAAAACGAAATTGTTCAACGGCAATGTCCTCGGATGGGAATTTTTCACGAATAAATTCCAAAACATCCTCGGATGTTGTATCTGGGGTAAATCTAGATCCAAATAGTTGCTTCCTATGTGGAACAACCGACAGTTTTTTACGACCTCCAGCAGGAATCTGAACCTCGCTCGTCTGGGACCCAGAAGCGGTTCCTACTGTATCAATAGGTACAGTCAGCACCGAATTCTGTGTCTCAGGTTGGCTTCCAGAAACAGGGTCACCTCCGGAACTGGCTGTTTCCATAGGCACAGTTGGCTCGGTTACCCCTGTGCTGACAGGAACTGCTGCAGCTACCGTGAGCTGTATTTTGTTCTGTTTCACGGTCTTATTAACTGCCCCTGAGCTGGCTTTTTGCGTTTAGGCGACTCGGTTAATAATAATTTCTTATTATTAAATTGTTCACAAACAGAATTGCACCCGTCATTAAGCTGTTTAAAAACTCGTGAAAGGTTCAATAGACCGTCTCGAGTCTGCCTCATAAAGCTACTCATCTCGACTGTCATTTCCTTGCAGGACTCACATGCCCACATGAGACCGCTATGCATTTCAATGAAGTCTTTAACTCTGCCAGTAAATCCTGCACATTTGACGTGCATGACCGATTCGTAGAGCCAGCAGATAATAAAAGAATCTTTAGTTGACATCGGAAGAGAACAACTTTTCTTGGTACAGATAAGAGCCATTATAAAGAAAAAAAAGTTATTCAAAGAAATAGGAATAAAATGTTGAAAAAAATACCTCAAGTAAATTTGGCACTGGGATCGAATTCCAAAACCGGAAAGACACAAAACAACGAAAAGTATAAGAGCGCGAGATCGCGATTTTAATTATAAGCAAGAGAGCGCGAGAGAAAAAATCTTCTATCGACTGAGCGTGGCTTGTGGGGCACCAACAACTATACGCACGAACAGTTACAAATGTAAAGCAAGCAAGAGAGAGAGAAATTAGAAGTACAGCAAGCTCTCAGAGAGTGAGAGCGGGAGAGTGGGAAAGAGATTACAAGAGTTTTAGCAAGTTTAGAGCGAGTAATTTACACTAACAAAGACAAGCGATTAAACAAATCCAATAGAAATGTTAAAATAACTATAACCATGTACCCGTTTATTGGGAGATTTATTTAAAAACACTAACACAGTTGTTAGGCTAAGTTTTGTTTATAAACAAACGCAAGACACTCGCAAAAAATCACTGAAAAACACAAAAAACTTAGAGTACAAAGGTAAACACAACCGTTCACAAGCGACGCTAAATCGATATTTTTTATACTAATTATACCCGTTACTCGTAGAGTAAAAGGGTATACTGTATTCGTGCAAAAGTATGTAACAGGTAGAAGGAAGCGTTTCCGACTCTATTGTAAGGATGTTTTCTCGGCCGGGGTACAGATCTCAGTCGGATCCAAGAGTCCTTTACAAGAAATTTGTAAATCACCGAAACACCGGACTAGGGGGGATCCCGTTCCACAAGCGAACGGGTATTGTTGAAGGGGGTCTCCACCGAAGGTTCTTCTAAGTGTCGAGGAAAACGCAGACGAGCCCTATTCCCTGGTCAAGTCCTGACGGACCGTATCTTCGGGCGATGCCAAGTGGGGAAGTTCACTTTGCGGGCGTCGGTGATGGAAAATCCACCGGGCTGGACCTTTGGGCGAGGCCGAGCCGGAAAGGATGCTTTGCGCGCCAGAGTTCCGCGTTTCGCGTCGGAGGCGAGAAATCCACCGAGCTGGACCTTCGGGGCGAGGCCGAGCCGGGAAGGATACTTTGCGGGCGTTGGGTAGTAAGGGGACGAGAAGATTGGACTCATTCGACTGGCTGGGACGGGTGTCCGCGCGCCAGCCATGAAACTACGGAAGAGGTGAAAATACTAGGGCGCTAGATCGGTGTCCACGTGCGAGCTTAGCTAATAACTAGGATTATGGACAAAGCGGGACGGGCGTCCGCGCTCGAGTCCCAAAACTACTGGAGAGGCGGGAAAACTGGGGTGACGGATCAGGTGGGACGGGACACTACGGTAACATTTTTCTACGGACGGAAATGCGACTACTGTGGCAAACGGGAAGGATGTTTCTGCCTTAAAAAAAATCCTAAAATTATTCTAAGTATGGGGTTTGAAAGATAAAGAGTGTACCTTTTAAAAAACTTTAACATCGATTCAAACCATGCACCCGTTTGCCTCTGAGATCTCTGGAAAGTTGGCCAATTTCAGCATTTTTCGAACTTTGAGGTCCTTTTGCTAAGAATTCTTGCGACGGGGAACTTTTTGGAAAACGCAGTTTAACTTGGGAATTCGCAACGAATCGAAAAATATAGCATCCATCGAGGTAAATTTTTGATGCTGCATAGTGTTATTAAGGTGACAAAAACGCAGTTTTTCCAAAAATAACAGCCTATGCGGTGTACTGGCTATGTGTAAGTGCGGGTAAACGATAGCCTGGCCAAGTTGTACAGGTCTGAGACTTTGTTGTTATTGCAGGTGTGTCAAAAAATCAAAACAATTCAATTTTTAATTCACTGCGTTAGACTGCGCTATTGACAAATCGAAACTAAGTAAGCCTGTTCTCGCTCTTTTCATTACATTGTTGGAAAATCCCGTTAGAAATTAAATAAAACAAGAGAGAACGCTATAGTCGGGTGCCCCGACTATCAGATACTCGTTACTCACCTAAGGGGAGTGCGAGGGAGATGGAGATATAAAACTTTCATTGGGCATAACAGGAATATGTGTGAGTAATCCCCATTTTTTTTTTTTTTTTTTGTTATATGTGCTTTATTTATTGCATCTTCTCTATATGAGACTAACAATAAGTATATAAAATCTTAAAAATATAACTTAAATATAAAATATAGACTGAATTTAGACCAACGGGCCCTAGTATTTATTGCTGGGCTGGCAGATCGTTTCGATGCAGACGAGTTCTGTTCGAAACCCGTGTTAGGCTCCTTGCGAGATTATTTCGGTGCTGTATAAGCTTGTTGTGGTAGGCCGCTTTCTGCTTAGATATTTCATCTTTCACCGGTGGTATGCCCAGATCCCTGTGGATGTTTTCGTTCCGAACATACCATGGTGCCCCAGTGATTGTTTGCAGGATTTTTGATTGTGAGCGCTGTATGATGTCAACATTGCTGTTGCTGGCGTTTCCCCAGAGCTGGGAGACGTAAGTCCAATTGGGCTTAAGGGTGGAGTTGTAGGGAAGAACTTTAAAGTCCAGACACAGGGGTGATCGAGAATTTATAATCCAGTGTAGGCTGCAAGCTTTAAGTCTGAGATGTACTTTCTTGCATTCAATGTGCCTCCGCCAGGTTAGGCGTCTGTCGAGGTGGACGCCGAGATATGTTACATCGCTGGCTTGGGGGATCTGTGAACTATTCAAAGATAGTGGGGGGCACGATTGTCTATTAAGGGTAAACGTTATGTGTTTACACTTTTGTTCATTAAATTTGATTCGCCAGTCTGATAGCCACTTCTCAACTACCACTACATAATCAGCTAGTTGAGCTGTTACTCTAGTTGGGCATCTCGAGCGGCTCAGGATTGCGGTTTCGTCAGCAAATGTGGACGTAGTCAGCCTCTCGTTCGTAGGGATGTCTGCTGTGTATAGGACGATCAGGGTAGGGCCCAGTGCGCTACCTTGTGGGACTCCGGCTTCAATGTTATACTCGTTGGATGTCGTTGTATTCCATCTCACCTCGAAGACTCGGTGGTAGAGGTACGACTTAAGTAACTTGTGAGTGTTTTCTGGCATTAATGTTATAATTTTATGCATAAGGCCTTCAAACCACACTCGGTCGAATGCCTGAGAGACGTCGAGGAATATCGCACTACAATATTCCCGATGTTCGAAGGCTGTACGAATTTCTGATGTTATCCGGTTGACTTGCTCGATGGTTCCGTGGCTTTCACGAAACCCGAAGTGATGTGCCGGTATTAAGTTTTGCTCTCTCAAATATGGCGTTATGCCAGTGAGCAGGCATTTTTCTAGTAATTTGGACAGGCACGATAGTAAGCTTATTGGCCTATAGGATGAGGGAATTGTGTGGTCTTTCGGTATTATTATAACCACAGACTTTTTCCATTTTTTGGGGTAGTAACCAAGTCTTGTGATCCCGTTAAATAGCGTGCATATAGCATCCACTGCGCAGTTTGGAAGTTCAATTATCATTTTTGGGGTTATTAGGTCGCCCCCTGGAGCCTTTTTCGGTTTTAGTTGCTTCCTAATGACATTAGAAATTTCAGGCACTTGAAAGAAAATCGGGTTAATTGCAATTTCAGAGCTAAGCGGGGGTAGTTGAAAAGAGTTTGTGGCGGCGTTTGGCTGAAATACATTTCGTAGGTGTCGAGCAAATGTTTCGGCTCTGTTTTCGTCACTGCGCTAAGCGGGGTAGTTGAAAAGAGTTTGTGGCGGCGTTTGGCATTCTCAGTCTTAAGCTGTGGTGTTAGCTCAATGTGGGAACTTACGTACTTTTTGTTCTTTAGCCGGTTAGTTCTAGGCGAGGTCAGCATGAAGGGGTGCTCAATTACTTTGGGGCTTTGAAGGAGAGTTATTAAAACAGGCGAGTGATCCGATGATAAGTCCGATAGCGATTTGCTGCTTACTAAATTTCTTGAAATGTTGTTGGTTACAGCAAAGTCAATAAAGTCCGGAAGTTTTCTGGGGTCAGCTGGCCAATATGTGGGGCTGCCAGGGGAGACATAGTCGAGTTTGTTGCTCAAATTTATAATTGCTTTGTACAGTTGCCTTTCCTTGGGGGTCACGAGTCTTGATCCCCAGTGCGTGTCCTTGGCGTTGTAGTCTTCTCCTGCTATAAAGCGATCTCCGAGTGAATGGTAAAAGTCCAAGAATTGCTCTTCAGTTATTTTAAAACGTGGTGGGAAATAAACAGCGGCTATAGTGATACTGCCATTGCCTGCTTGTAATTTTATGGATGTAGCCTGCAAATAATTTGCTGCAAGCCTCTGATGAAAGTGGTGATTAATGCGTTCCCTGATTAAGATTCCGGTTCCTCCATGGGCCTTGCCGTCCGGATGATCTGTGCAGTATGAAGTATAGCCTCTTATTTGGAAGTAGTGTTTACTTGTGAGATGCGTTTCTGACAACAGCATTACATCTAACTTTCTAGCTTTTGTGGTTTCCGAGATCTCAGCGTTTATTCAGACAGACAGACATAGCTAGATCGACTCGGCTAGTGATCCTGATCAAGAATATATATACTTTATAGGGTCAGAAAAAATTCGTTCTACCTATTACACTCTTTTGCACGATTACAATATACCCTTTTACTCTATGAGTAACGGGTATAAAAACTATTGTGTCGTAAGGCTTGGACATTCAGCTGAACGTAGAACCGCTTTTCGCTGGAATATCTCAAAATCAATTTTTTGATTTTTGGGCACGACCACGATGCAATGCCAAGACACCTTCTTAGCTCCTTGATTGATGACGGTGGTTTAAGTTCTTAAATAGCGGCTATATTATCTGGGTTTGTGTGAATACCATCCTCGCTAATCTCGTGTCCTGGTACACGATGCTCCGATGAAAGATTTTGCATTTGTCCCGGTTGAGCTTTAGGTTAGCTGAGCGCAGTTGGCGAAGTACCTTTCGTAGGTGCTGCATATGTTCTTAGAGTGTTTTGCTAACGATAATAATATCGTCGAGGTACGCGAAAGCACGTGAGTTCATATCTAGTCTGATGACTCCGCAGAATGATATAGGCCACGGCCGGGCACTGTAAGGGCTCCCTACTGCCCGCCGCCATCGGAATTGGCCAATATCCGCTCTTTAAGTCCATTCTACTTGACATTTCGTACCTCCTCTATCATGTGGTTAATGCGAGGCAACGGGTACGCATCGGGAATAGAGCACATGCGGACGTCTCCCGTCTTATTTCCGACAAGCACGATTGTCGCACTGTGGGGACTCTTCGATAGCTCTATCCTACCGTCGCGCAGGAGCTTGTCAACCTGGTCATCAATGATCCGTTGCTTCGCTGGATTTTGTGGTGAAATACCGCTGCTTGATTGGGCGGTCGTCCCTCATGATAATCGTGTTTTCCGTGATATGGGACACGCCTTAACATTGTTACGCTGACTCGTTGTGGTCCTCTGGGGAACAACGATGCTTGTGGTTACTGGTTCAGCTGGGTTTTCCACCGGCAGTGCCTTCGTTTGGGTTCTCTGGGTTATCGGTGGAGGCACTACGGGACGGTGCTGCCCCAGCTGCTATTGTTGACCTGGCTGTTCTGGGGTTGTCGCGGTTGGCGGGGCTGGTCGCCGCTGCGCCATCGGGCCTGGCGTCCTCGGGGAAGGAGCTAGTGTAGCGGGCCGTAACTTAAATCTCACCTAGGTTATTTCAAGGACGATTCTGCCTGGCTGAGAATCTCCATTGTAGTAGGCAGTACCAGGACAAGCATGACTAGCTTCTGGCCTCCCAGGCCAATGATGACGCTGAGGACCTGGGTAACCTCTATCCGGTGTCGATGGTGTTCCAGAAAACCTGACCTTCGATGTACAGTGTACAGTATAAAGTGTACAAAGTACATCGAAGGTCAGGTTTTCTGACAGTGTACATTGTACACTAATGCTGATGATCCGGCCCCCTTAAAACGGAGAGCAGAATTGGCACGGCAGCAATCGATCTTTCGCGTCCCTCGGCGGCCGCAGTCCAAGCAGAACAGGACCCGTGTGTTCCTGCATTCCCTGCTCTAATGTCCAGTTTTCGCACAGTTTCCGCAGGCATTCCGGACGTCAATCCTAGGCTCGTCTTCGATGCGGCGATGGGTGACTTCGGTTGTCATTGCTACCAGGGCGTTGGATACCCATGATCTCACGGTGCGTGAGTCTCTTGGTGACTGTTTCGCTGGGTTCCTTGTAAAAGGCATTTGCAATGTCCTCGATTTTAAAGATTTTTTTTAAGATTTTAAATTGAAGATAATTACAATTTAATTACAGATAATAATTACAAAAACAAAAGAACTTTGGTTTACATTTTTATACCCTTGCAGAGGGTATTATAATTTCAGTCAGAAGTTTGTAACGCAGTGAAGGAGGCGTTTCCGACCACATAAAGTATATATATTCTTGATCAGCACCAATAGCCGAGGCCATCTAGCCATGTCCGTCTGTCCGTTTCTATGCGAACTAGTCTCTCAGTTTTAAAGCTATCGCGATGAAACTTTCCCAAAAGTCTACTTTCTCTGCAGGTAGTACATATGTCGGAGCGAGCCGGATCGGACCACTATATCTTCAGGCTCCCATAGGAATAATCAAACATTTATAAAAAAATGCATTGTAACTTTGTAGGAAGCTGGCGCTTTGATTTTTGACAACTTAAAAACAAAATGTTAAATAGGCACGCAGAATCTGAAATCCCTGCAACTGCACTGATAGAGTGAGCATTAAGCTACAGGTATTTAATTTATCTACAAGGGTATATAAGCTTCGGCTGGCCGAAGTTAGCTTCCTTTCTTGTTTTAAGATTTTTTTTTCCATTTTTTTTCAATTTAAACTGCAAAGAAAAATGTTACTACATTTTTTTGACAAGCTAGTCCGACTCCGATTTCGAGTCACAGCTGTCGTCACTATATCCATCTTTTAATAAAAGTTTGGTCACGTCTCCTGAAAGCTCTAAGCGTCTAATTTTTGATGGTGCTCGAAAACTTGCTATAAATGGATCGGATAATATCAGTAACCTGAGCATGAGATCAGTATTTGTGTGTACGAGATAGGTTAGGTAAGAACGGCTGCCTGACTAACGTCTGACACACTTAGACCTCTGCTGGTCTATTGTGGTACCGTATGATCTCGCTTTCCCTATTTGGGGTCCCCTATCTTATTAGTCTCAACCTAGAAATTTGGATGATCAGCATGTCTTCTACCCGGAAGATTTCACCAAAGAGTTTATACTTTGAAGGTTGATCTCTGATATTTCGGTGAGATCGTTGATGAAGGGGTTTCCTAAGTGTTTCAGTCTAAGTCTGCATAGGGCTGGGCAGAAGCAGAGAAAGTGCTCCACCGTTTCTTCTTCTTCTTCATCTCTGCAGCTTCTACAGAAGTTATTGTTTGGGGCTTTTAGCCTGCCGGCATGTATGCCGACTAGCCAGTAATCTGTAAGAACTCGAACTAGCATACCGCACTCTGTGCGACTAAATTTGAGTAATTCCGACGTTTTTTACTGTTTATCCCAAGCCCAGGTGAGTGCTAGCTAGTTTGATTAAGTGGTTTTTGATATTTAGCTTGCAAATCGCCATGGGCATACCGACACTCTCTTTTTTTGGAAGGAGAGGCACGATGGTGCCCTGCCTGGCTAACTCGTCCGCAATGCAGTAGCCTACAATGTCCCGGTGACCCGGAACCCATATTAGGCTGATAGTAGACTGACTAGGTATCTCCTGGAGAGATGTGCGACAGTCTGCTATTGTTTGGGGTTGGCGTTTGTCGAATAGATTGATTTAATAGCCGCTTGGCTATCGAGTATTACTATAAAAGAGTAGATGTCGATTTGCGTCATGTTCCCCCAGCCCAAACCATAAGTCCTAAAATTCTTGAAAAAATTGGGTATGAATCGTGTGTTAGAGGAGGTGTGCACTAAGAAAGGATTTTTTAAAATTCGGCTCCTAAGGACTCCCAGGACTCTTGAAAAATTCAAAATTGGTTGATTAAAACATCAACCATTCCCACAGTTTTCAACCAAACAAGTTGATATTTTTTTTTTATGCTTTGTTTGTGGAAATCTTTGAAAGCCCAGAAGATGAGCCCCAACCGACTTCCGGTTGGGGCACTTAATTAATTTTTCCACACCGATTATGCGATCGGATCCGTTTTTGTTTTAAAGTGTGGAGCTATGCCAAACAATCAGTAAGGTATTTTTTTTTTTTTTTGGACCCACGGTTGATTTTATATGATTTTTTTTGTTAGATTTCAAGATTGCGGGGGCCTATTTGGCAGCACGTTGTTTTTGTTTGCTTCGGGAGTTCGGACCGACGAACGATTTCCGAACACAGCTCTCACAAAAACAACGTCAGCAGAAGCAGAGCGAGAGAGTAAAGAGCAGAGAGAGTCATTTGAAGCGGAAGAGAGGCGGCCAATTTTTTTTTCTGGTTTAGGAACATTTGATAAAAAAAAACAATTTGGATACCAAAACTGATTATTTAATAGATGCACTTCTAAGTAAAAATGTGGAGCTAATCCGTTAAATCCATAAGAAATTTTTGTTTTGACTTAAAATAATTTTTAGAATGGATTTCAAGGGGAGAGCAGTAAAAAACTTTCAGTAGTCATAATTACATGTAAAAACGAAACGACACACACACACATCGACAAGTCGGGATGTACGTATATGTATGTAAAATTATCTTAATTTCACAATTGGGATAAAATACACGGATCATCTAATGGATGCAATTCTAAATCAAAAGGTGTAGGTGGTCCGTAAAATATTCAGGTTTTTGAGTTTCTGGGCTCTACTTCAATACTGTAAAAAAATTAACAAAAACTATTGAGCTATACATATGTGTACATACATACGTTCATATTCATTTATCTTAAAAAACAATGTAATATCTGCGTGCACAAATAAAAAATTCCAATTTAGGAAAAAGCCAGACTACACAAGTTTTGAAAGAATTGGTCATAAATTGTGTTATAGAGGATGGGCGCAAGAAGGAAATTGTTTGAAAAATGTGTCTCCAAAAGACTAACAGGAAACCTTAAACATCGCTAAATCTTGACTTTTAGACCGAATTACTTACAGTTTACACCCAAAAGAGTTAGTGCGCCATATTATTTTAACCCAGCTGTTGAGCCCCAACCGACATGGGGGCACTTAATTTACTTTTAACCCACCGATCCTGCGATTGGATCCGTTTTTCGGTTAAACCATGTTGGCCGTAGCGTACCATAGGTATTTGTGTGTTATTTTCAATATATTTTTAAGTTTTTAAGGTTTTTCGGGGGTTTATTTGCAGCACTCTGTTTGTTTTGCTTTTAATTCGGCTGACCAAAATGATAGATTTAGGATACCAAAACGATTGGGTTAAGGTGGGAATAAAGTGTGGTTAATGCGGGGTTAAGTTGTGGCTAAGGGGGCAATTGCTAGATTAGGGTGACGCTAACAGGTAATGTAAAGAAAGGGTGAAGGATAAAAATGTAAGGTTATTTTTGACTTTTGCGAGGACAAGGTGGTTTAAGATGACAAACGAGAAAAAGTGATGTTTAAGTAGAATTACAGTGGGTTTTAAGCAAGGAAACATTTTTTTCTAGACTCTAGACTAGAGTGGGAAAATTGTTGGCTAAGGAAAGAAAGAAATGGTGCTATGGTGGAGAAAGATGGTTAAAATAATGGTTTTTTTGGCGTGAAGGCTGAATATGGATGGGTTATACTGGAGTTACGGCGAGGAAATAGTGAAAACTGCATTAGGGTGTTAAAAAAGTGTGCCTGGGGTGAGAGACAGGTGGGGTTAAGGCGGTATAAAGGAAAGGTAAGTTATGGTTAGGGGTTATGGTCAAATATTAGGTGGGTTTACTGTGGTGCTCAGCTAAGGTTAGACGGGATTTTACTTGGATATTAATTAAAATTCTGAAATATAATAAAATCAGGTTACTATCTAGAGAAAGAAATGATTTGCTAATAATAGCGGACAACGTCGCTTCGGGTATTGCTAGTCACTATATATATTTAGATGTCTACCTAGGAGGTTGATTTTCCCTAAGCAGTTAGGGAGGTTTGCATAGATCCGTTTTCTTCGGAATCGACCTATCATGTTGTAGTATTTTGGCATGACCATAGAGTTATGTTTTCTATTGTCCGGTGTTTCTCAGTCGAACGGCTGCCGATTTGGCCCTTTCCGTGCCTGCTAAGCAGTGCTGCCAGGTCAGACATTTAGTGGCTATTTCTAGCCACTTTTAAAAAAATTTGCCACTTTTTTTTTGTAAATGCTATCAGCCACTAAACTAGACACTTTAGTGTCGACATTTTTGGGCCTTGAACAAATCGAAGGTGGTGGTGCTATTTCCATAGCAGTTGCCGTTAAAAACTTGCTATCAAAAAATAATTTAAATATAGCTCATTTGGTTGGAATTGGAACAGATAACGCAAACGTTATGACTGAAAAAGTCCGTCCCAACTTTGAAACTTCTCAAATGTGTATGTCACTCAATTCAGTTGGCCGTTACAAAGTCTTACAAAAAGACTCTACCGGATAGCCTAGAATTTCGTGCGCATGAGACCTACTCATGGTTTTTAAAAAGTTCAGGTCGACAATTGCGCTATAGAAAAATGTATTAACAAAAAATAATCCGAATTGTGATTGTCTATTACACTCAAAAAAAAAACGACTAAAATCGCCCTTTGTTTCAGAAAATCGCCCTTGAATTTGCTTTACTGGTGTTCATGTCGAACTAGTTTCGAATAGCTGGTTCGGCATCACTGGTTGCCGAACAGGTTAAAAACCATGTAGTCTAAGCTTACGCCATTGTAATTCAGTACCAATTAAAAGTGAAACCGAAGACAAGTGAAGTCAACCGCACAACCCCGCTTTCTGAAATCAGCTTTTGAGAGACCTGGTTTTTTTGGAATTACCTTTGGCAAGGACCCGCCCCAACATTTGATCCAATCGAAGCCGGATATATATTTTCGTCGTTCTCCACAAGCTAAGTAATTCCAAAGGGTTTTCCCACTATCATATATAATATATATATATATATTGTCCGCACAACCCCGCTCCACCGCTAAGGTCTCGATTTCGTGCGGAAATATTTATATTTATATATCCCCTTTGATCTCCACAACACTATTGCCACTTTCCGTGCAATTCCACAAAAATTAAAACACAAAAATTGAAAAAATCACACATATCCATACACATACACACATATACATCCATCATCCATTTTTTTCACATTGGGCTTTAGACTGAAACACTTTGCCAGCACCCATCCGCCAACAATCTATTGTTTTTCAGCTTTCTTTGCAAACATAACCAGCACAAATAATAGAAAACCCGGCATACGAACATTGCTGCTGAACCACCTACTTGGCATAGTTGTCGGACCGGCGAGTCTAAGGGTGGCGGCAACCGTTTTTTTTGGGTCTTTCCCCGCGGCATTCCGAATGGAAAACACAACCCAATAATCAAAAATAATCAATTTAGCTGATATTTATTAATTTTGATAATTGTTTGGTTGTTTTGTTTTGCACATTGGTGTGTGTGCCGGCACACAGGGTGTTCCGAGCATTACAGAGGTTACAGTACAGAGGTTATAACAGGCCGTTCACACTGCAGTGCATCTGGGACGCAACAAGAAATTCGATTAACTTTTCAAACTTAGAAATAAAAAAAAAAATCTGAATAAAATAAAAAATAAATATAAATAAAATAAAAAATAAATATAAATAAAATAAAATAAAGATATACAAGATATATTTATTTAACATTCCATCCAAGTTATATATCGTACCCACTTACACTTTTGTGATTTATTGATTCGTGGTAAGGTTTTTCTGACCAGCATACAAACCGTTAAGCAGAAACAAATTATACAGCGACCGCTTCCACGTCTCCACTTAACCCGATTCACTTTCCGAACTTAGAAAGAAAACATACATATGTTGAAGCGTTTTGACCAAAAATAAAATAAAGCCTCAAGTAGCGTTCCGTTTCCACGCGTTCCGCCTCCATTCCTTCTGGTGCAGTCATATATGCGCCAAGACATACATCCAGTTCACATTCCATCCAAGTTATATATCGTACCCACTTACACTTTTGTGATATATTGATTCGTGGTAAGGTTTTCTGACCAGCATCCAAATCGTTAAGCCGAGACGCATTAAACAGCGACAGCATCCACGTCCCTGTTCCTTTTCTGTCATCGTAAGTGCAGGCTCCTACTCGAGCCTACTATGCCGATTGGTGAAAGCGAGGAACATAAAGTTTAGTTAACCGTCCCATTAGCCAGAACGCCCAGCCGGGCCAGAGCCAAAAGCGAGTCTTCACTACCCGCCAAAAAGACAGCCCCCAGTAAAAACTTAACTCCATCCATAAAGATCAACCGTCCGTCCAGGACAACAAGCGAAAAGTCCTTAACCCCTTCAAAACCCGTGAGAACAGCTGCGTCACAACTAGTTTTGTCCTCGAAAGTCACTAGATCAACTGCGAAAATGGCGGAAGCTGAAGCTAAAGCTGCCTTGACCAAGTTTGTCTCTGTGACCGATAGGGTCAGTCAGTTCGAAGCCAGGGTCAATACCCCAACAGACCCACCTCCGTCTGTTCACACTAATGAGGTCAGGCTTCAGCAGATACAGGCTCTTTGGGACAAAGTAGAGAAAGAATACGAGACGTGCTCTGAGGTTCTTTCCGTATTAAATTGTACAGACACGATGGAAGTCATGCAAGCCAAATATGACTACTGCTACTCTGTCTTTGAGTGATGCGCTGCAACACTAAACGAAACGATTGAAAGAGCTAGCGTTCAACCGATCCATGAACCGTCCACGCCGGTGCCTCAGCCTAGTGGATGCCGCGTACCTCCAATAGACTGTGAGATTTTCAGCGGCGACTATGTTCATTGGCCGACGTTCCGAAACCTTTTTTCCGCCATCTATGTCCAAAATCCGAGGCTTTCCGGCGTTGAAAAGTTATTCCACCTCAACTCAAAAACGAGCGGAGAAGCAAAGTCTATTGTGGCGTTATCACCATTGACTAACGAAGGGTTTGAGTCCGCATGGGGAAATCTGCAGACTCGTTTTGAAAACAAGCGACTGCTCGTCAACAGCCAGCTAAAGATCCTGTTTATTCTTCCCACTGTTTCCCAAGAATGTGGCAGTTCCCTAAAGCACCTGGAGAGCACTGTCCAGGATTTCTTGACAGCCTTGAAAATAGCTAAAGTAGACACAACAAATTGGGACTGTCTTCTCGTCTACCTGTGCTCCTCAAAGCTGCCGAAGTTGACATTGGCTCTGTGGGAACAGTCCCTCCTCAACCCATCCGAGATTCCAGGGTGGGAAGAATTCAAGACCTTCTTAAAAGGTCGTCATCGAACCCTGGAGGCAATTGAAGAATTTAAGCCTACCTTGAACACTCAATTCAGAGCCCCACGTTTTGAAGGTGGGCCCCGGATTATCCATAACTTTGAAAATAGGGTCACCGTAAATCCACAGTCGTGTAAACTTTGTCCAAGAGAGAACCATCCTATCCGTCTGTGTCCCCAGTTCCTAAATATGTCGGTTGCCGACAGGGAACAGTGTATTAAACAACAGAAACTCTGTCTGAACTGTTTTGCAAGAACCCACATGTTGAGAGACTGCACAAGTTCGCACAATTGCTATACGTGCAAAGGTCGCCACAATACTCTCCTCCATCGTAGCGGGCCTTCACAGCTTCAGTTTGCGTCCGTACCTGACCTCCAGCCAGAAATACAGTCCACTCCGTCGAACGTTCAAACGTACCTCGCCGTGAACACGCAAGGAGTCCTTCTGAGTACGGCGCTCATAGAGATCTGCCACTTGGGCATCTTGGATCCAAGGCGACGTTTATTTCAGAATGGTTATTCAACCTAATTAAGTTCCCCTATGAATCCATACAAGCTCAAGTTTCGGGAGTAAATCAAACTGTTGCTGCTCAACCTCGTAAGCGCTGCCAATTCCATATAGGCTCCCCCATTAAGCCACAAATCCAAATCGAAGCGTCTGCCTATGTGCTACCACATTTAGCCGGAAATCTTCCATCCTATACGATACCCGAAGGGTCGTTGAGGGACCTCCTCCCGTACAATTAGCAGATCCGAATTTCCACCAGAGTTCGCAAATTGACGTGCTTATAGGCGCCGATATCCTTCCGTCGATTATTTTGGGCGGCTTCCATTCAAATGTTTGCGGAACACTCCTTGGCCAAGAGACCATATTCGGGTGGATTCTTTGCGGCCCAATCGCGAAGAATCCCACTAACCGAATATCTTCCTTCTCAGCACGGTTGTCTGTCACCGAATCTGAACTAGACGGCATCCTTACCAAGTTCTGGGAGGTGGAGGATGTTCCAGTGAAGCCGGGCAAGGAATCCAGCTCGGTGTGTGAAAATAACTTCCAGCAAACCACCACAAGGGATAAAGATGGGAGGTATGTTGTTTCTTTGCCCTTTAAAGAGCCTAACAACATAAACCTGGGGCATTCACGGTCCATCGCACTGGCGCAATTCCTTAGGAACGAAGCACGGTTGAGTAAAAACGTTCCTTTGAGGAAGCAGTATGACTCAGTTATTCAGGAATATTTAGATTTAGGTCATATGCACCTAGTCTCTCCAAAAGACGACTCCAGCAATTTCTACTTGCCGCACCACGCGGTTGTCAAGCCAGACAGCACCACCACAAAGGTTCGCGTGGTGTTTAATGCCTCCAATAAATCGTCAAACGGGTACAGCCTAAATGATATCCTTCATACAGGTCCGGTACTGCAATCTGATTTGACAACCCAGATCCTCAAATGGCGTTTCTTTAGATACGTCTTCAATGCTGACATCACCAAGATGTATCGGCAGATTCTCGTCCTTCCTGATCATACACGGTTCCAAAGAATCCTGTGCCGCGATAAAGAGGGAAAACTGTGTGATTATGCGCTCAACACGGTCACTTTTGGCGTTAACCCCCCTTTTTTGGCCATCCGCGTGCTCCAACAACTGTTCCAGGATGTACGTGACCAATATCCTTTGGCAAGTGACATAATTTCGAACTTTATGTACGTCGATGATGTTTTAGCTGGCGCCCACACGCAGCAGTCCGCTGTTTCAGCCATCAAAGAGCTCTGCGGTGCCCTCGAGAGTGCGGGTTTTCCACTGCGCAAGTGGACCTCGAACGAGAAGAAACTTTTACAGGGTATTCAAAAGGAGCACTTGATCAGGTCCGACTTTCTGGAGTTGGAAGACGCCAGTATGGCAAAAACTCTGGGAATCCGTTGGCACGCGACATCGGATAGTTTCTTTTTTCTGCCGATGGATATTTCTCTCCAAACAAACTACACCAAACGAGAGGTTTTGTCCCAGATAGCCAAACTGTTTGACCCAGCAGGTTGGTTAGCGCTATTTATTGTCCGGGCAAAAATTTTCATGCAAGAAATTTGGCTGCGGGAGTTAAGCTGGGACCAGCCTCTTCCGGTTGATCTTGTCACAAAGTGGCGTGACTTTCTTAAGGGGTAACCAACATTAAAAGAAGTTTGCATTCCAAGATGGGTAAGATTTCATCCAGCAGCAAAGCTGCAGTACCACGGGTTTTGCGATGCATCGCAGAGCGCCTATGGCGCTGCCATCTTCGTTCGCGTCGAAACGTGTGAGGGCTTTTTTACCCAAGTGCTGTTATCCAAAACCCGAATAGCACCAGTAAAGTCCCTGTCCATACCGCGATTAGAGCTGTGCGGTGCGGTGCTTCTTTCCGAACTCGCTGCAGCAGTTCTCTCCGAAATGCCTCCTACACAGTATGAGACATATTATTGGACAGACTCCACAATAGTGCTTGCATGGCTAAGCAAGCCAGCATGCACTTGGACAGCGTTCGTTGCCAACAGAGTCGCGAAAGTTCACCAGCTCACCAACCGAGAACAGTGGTTTCATGTGATATCGGAAGATAACCCAGCTGATCTGGCGAGCAGGGGCGTCTCAGTCCATGAGCTCAGGGACAGCAGCCTCTGGTGGCACGGTCCTGAGTGGCTGCATCACAACCGGGAGCACAACGCCCGATAAGATGTAACGTCGCCAAAGTGCCTCCGAAAACTGACCTTTTGGAGCGGTTTTCAGCATTCGAGAGGGCTTTACGTGTTCTCGCGTACGTATTCCGGTTTGCAAGATTGTGTCGCAAGCAAGATGTCAACGTAAAGTGGGAACTCACTGCCGCAGAGCTGTCTAACGTCTAAGAGAGGCTGATTGTGCTCACCCAACTCAATGAGTATCCAACAGAATGCAAGGCATTAGGCAAAAAGCAGCATATTCCAGTCTCCAGCACGATCTACAATTTAAACCCCTTTGTCGACAGCCATGGTGTCTTAAGAGCAAGCGGTCGTTTACGAGCATCTGAGATGCTAAGCTATGATGAGACCCATCCGATCATCATTCCGGCAAGGTGCACTTTTGCCAAATTTTTGGTCCTCTTTACCCATCGCATATCCTTGCATGGGGGTAATCAATTAATGATCCGACTTATTCGCTCCAAGTATTGGATACCCAAGCTGAGAAATCTGGTAAAAGTCACCATTCATTCCTGTCGGGTGTGTACCATTCATAAACAGAAGCTGCAAACTCAGCTGATGGGGCACTTGCCCTGCGCAAGATCTACATTTTCCACAGCTTTTACCCACACGGGCGTTGACTTTGCGGGACCATTTGATATTAAAAACAGTGTCGGTCGAGGGTGTAAGATAACAAAGGGGTATGTCTGCGTTTTTGTGTGTTTCAGTACCCGAGCCATCCATCTAGAAGCTACATCAGACTTGACCACTGAGAAGTTTCTGGCAGCCTTCTCGCGTTTCTCCGCACGACGTGGCTGTCCGCAACACATACATTCTGACAACGGGAAAACGTTTGTCGGAGCCTTCACGTCCCTACCCAAGGACTTCATTGAAGCCACGAGTTCTTTGATCCTGTCCAATTACAGTCTTCAAAATGTGACCTGGCACTTCAACCCTCCTGGCGCGCCTCATATGGGAGGGCTATGGGGGGCCGGTGTCAAAAGTTTTAATGCACACTTCTACAAGCAAACAGCTGGCGGGAAGTACACATTTGAAGAGTTAGCTACTCTCCTATCGGGGCCTGTTTAAATTCGAGGCCTATTTCTCCAATGTCCGAAGACCCCACTGACCTCGTAGCTCTCGGTGGGCCGCTTCTTTCCGTGACTGAGCCCGAGATTAAGGAACCCCACTTCCATTTGAACCGATGGCGGCGGCTAAAGGTCCTGCATTAGCAATTTTGCTCACGTTGGAAAGAAGAGTACCTAAAGGAGCTCCATAAAAGGACTAAATGGCAATTTCCAACGCGACATGTCCCCGACCTCGGGGACATGGTGGTGCTAAAAGAGGAGAATTTACCGCCAAATGAATGGCGGCTTGGGCGTATCCAACTGGTGTGCCCAGGCGCGGATGGCAAGACCCGAGTGGCAGAGGTTCTAACCGCACTATCCGACGACCAATCGCACAGATGATCCGCCTTCTGATGGAGGCCTCCAGCTCCAAGTGATTCTGCCGGTTTTCTTCCTTTTTTTTGGGGTTAGCGACTAACAGCCAATCCTACTAGTCTTAAGTTCCTAAGTTCATATCATTCTGTATCGTCAGTCCTCATACATGTCACGATCATTCGCATCATACATCACCGCTAACCTTTGTTTACTCGTTTCCCCAGACTGTTTACGATGGCGCCAACCACAATCCAGCACGCTCGGCCACGCATAACTAACGGGTACAGGTGCCGCGTTTGCCGAGGAGTGCACGCACTGAGGAAGTGCCAACGGTTCCTCCGGCTCCCGGCGGTGAAGCGGCTCCGCGCGGTTCTGATCAACCAGTACTGTGCGAACTGCCTTGCTCACGAGCATTCCGGACAATCCTGCCGCAGTAAGGCCAAGTTTCACGTATGCAGTGGAAATCACCACACCCTCTTGCACTTCCAAGAGTCCACATCGCCACGCTCGTCACGACCCAAAGGCCGACAACAGTCACGACCCCAAGGACAGCAGCAGCAGAGAGCGGCGTCGACGACGTCGTTGCGCTCATAATCGCCGAAGGAGGTCTCCCCGACTCGAAGCCCTGCTACGGGCCCATCGTGCGCCGCTATCCTGCAGCGCACGAGTGTGAGCATCTTGCCAACTGCATCCATTTTGGTGGGGTCTGAGGATTAAATTGTACAGACACGATGGAAGTCATGCAAGCCAAATATGACTACTGCTACTCTGTCTTTGAGTGATGCGCTGCAACACTAAACGAAACGATTGAAAGAGCTAGCGTTCAACCGATCCATGAACCGTCCACGCCGGTGCCTCAGCCTAGTGGATGCCGCGTACCTCCAATAGACTGTGAGATTTTCAGCGGCGACTATGTTCATTGGCCGACGTTCCGAAACCTTTTTTCCGCCATCTATGTCCAAAATCCGAGGCTTTCCGGCGTTGAAAAGTTATTCCACCTCAACTCAAAAACGAGCGGAGAAGCAAAGTCTATTGTGGCGTTATCACCATTGACTAACGAAGGGTTTGAGTCCGCATGGGGAAATCTGCAGACTCGTTTTGAAAACAAGCGACTGCTCGTCAACAGCCAGCTAAAGATCCTGTTTAATCTTCCCACTGTTTCCCAAGAATGTGGCAGTTCCCTAAAGCACCTGGAGAGCACTGTCCAGGATTGCTTGACAGCCTTGAAAATAGCTAAAGTAGACACAACAAATTGGGACTGTCTTCTCGTCTACCTGTGCTCCTCAAAGCTGCCGAAGTTGACATTGGCTCTGTGGGAACAGTCCCTCCTCAACCCATCCGAGATTCCAGGGTGGGAAGAATTCAAGACCTTCTTAAAAGGTCGTCATCGAACCCTGGAGGCAATTGAAGAATTTAAGCCTACCTTGAACACTCAATTCAGAGCCCCACGTCCTGAAGGTGGGCCCCGGATTATCCATAACTTTGAAAATAGGGTCACCGTAAATCCACAGTCGTGTAAACTTTGTCCAAGAGAGAACCATCCTATCCGTCTGTGTCCCCAGTTCCTAAATATGTCGGTTGCCGACAGGGAACAGTGTATTAAACAACAGAAACTCTGTCTGAACTGTTTTGCAAGAGAGAGAGACTGCACAAGTTCGCACAATTGCTATACGTGCAAAGGTCGCCACAATACTCTCCTCCATCGTAGCGGCCCTTCACAGCTTCAGTTTGCGTCCGTACCTGACCTCCAGCCAGAAATACAGTCCACTCCGTCGAACGTTCAAACGTACCTCGCCGTGAACACGCAAGGAGTCCTTCTGAGTACGGCGCTCATAGAGATCTGCCACTTGGGCATCTTGGATCCAAGGCGACGTTTATTTCAGAATGGTTATTCAACCTAATTAAGTTCCCCTATGAATCCATACAAGCTCAAGTTTCGGGAGTAAATCAAACTGTTGCTGCTCAACCTCGTAAGCGCTGCCAATTCCATATAGGCTCCCCCATTAAGCCACAAATCCAAATCGAAGCGTCTGCCTATGTGCTACCACATTTAGCCGGAAATCTTCCATCCTATACGATACCCGAAGGGTCGTTGAGGGACCTCCTCCCGTACAATTAGCAGATCCGAATTTCCACCAGAGTTCGCAAATTGACGTGCTTATAGGCGCCGATATCCTTCCGTCGATTATTTTGGGCGGCTTCCATTCAAATGTTTGCGGAACACTCCTTGGCCAAGAGACCATATTCGGGTGGATTCTTTGCGGCCCAATCGCGAAGAATCCCACTAACCGAATATCTTCCTTCTCAGCACGGTTGTCTGTCACCGAATCTGAACTAGACGGCATCCTTACCAAGTTCTGGGAGGTGGAGGATGTTCCAGTGAAGCCGGGCAAGGAATCCAGCTCGGTGTGTGAAAATAACTTCCAGCAAACCACCACAAGGGATAAAGATGGGAGGTATGTTGTTTCTTTGCCCTTTAAAGAGCCTAACAACATAAACCTGGGGCATTCACGGTCCATCGCACTGGCGCAATTCCTTAGGAACGAAGCACGGTTGAGTAAAAACGTTCCTTTGAGGAAGCAGTATGACTCAGTTATTCAGGAATATTTAGATTTAGGTCATATGCACCTAGTCTCTCCAAAAGACGACTCCAGCAATTTCTACTTGCCGCACCACGCGGTTGTCAAGCCAGACAGCACCACCACAAAGGTTCGCGTGGTGTTTAATGCCTCCAATAAATCGTCAAACGGGTACAGCCTAAATGATATCCTTCATACAGGTCCGGTACTGCAATCTGATTTGACAGCCCAGATCCTCAAATGGCGTTTCTTTAGATACGTCTTCAATGCTGACATCACCAAGATGTATCGGCAGATTCTCGTCCTTCCTGATCATACACGGTTCCAAAGAATCCTGTGCCGCGATAAAGAGGGAAAACTGTGTGATTATGCGCTCAACACGGTCACTTTTGGCGTTAACCCCCCTTTTTTGGCCATCCGCGTGCTCCAACAACTGTCCCAGGATGTACGTGACCAATATCCTTTGGCAAGTGACATAATTTCGAACTTTATGTACGTCGATGATGTTTTAGCTGGCGCCCACACGCAGCAGTCCGCTGTTTCAGCCATCAAAGAGCTCTGCGGTGCCCTCGAGAGTGCGGGTTTTCCACTGCGCAAGTGGACCTCGAACGAGAAGAAGCTTTTACAGGGTATTCGAAAGGAGCACTTGATCAGGTCCGACTTTCTGGAGTTGGAAGACGCCAGTATGGCAAAAACTCTGGGAATCCGTTGGCACGCGACATCGGATAGTTTCTTTTTTCTGCCGATGGATATTTCTCTCCAAACAAACTACACCAAACGAGAGGTTTTGTCCCAGATAGCCAAACTGTTTGACCCAGCAGGTTGGTTAGCGCTATTTATTGTCCGGGCAAAAATTTTCATGCAAGAAATTTGGCTGCGGGAGTTAAGCTGGGACCAGCCTCTTCCGGTTGATCTTGTCACAAAGTGGCGTGACTTTCTTAAGGGGTAACCAACATTAAAAGAAGTTTGCATTCCAAGATGGGTAAGATTTCATCCAGCAGCAAAGCTGCAGTACCACGGGTTTTGCGATGCATCGCAGAGCGCCTATGGCGCTGCCATCTTCGTTCGCGTCGAAACGTGTGAGGGCTTTTTTACCCAAGTGCTGTTATCCAAAACCCGAATAGCACCAGTAAAGTCCCTGTCCATACCGCGATTAGAGCTGTGCGGTGCGGTGCTTCTTTCCGAACTCGCTGCAGCAGTTCTCTCCGAAATGCCTCCTACACAGTATGAGACATATTATTGGACAGACTCCACAATAGTGCTTGCATGGCTAAGCAAGCCAGCATGCACTTGGACAGCGTTCGTTGCCAACAGAGTCGCGAAAGTTCACCAGCTCACCAACCGAGAACAGTGGTTTCATGTGATATCGGAAGATAACCCAGCTGATCTGGCGAGCAGGGGCGTCTCAGTCCATGAGCTCAGGGACAGCAACCTCTGGTGGCACGGTCCTGAGTGGCTGCATCACAACCGGGAGCACAACGCCCGATAAGATGTAACGTCGCCAAAGCGCCTCCGAAAACTGACCTTTTGGAGCGGTTTTCAGCATTCGAGAGGGCTTTACGTGTTCTCGCGTACGTATTCCGGTTTGCAAGATTGTGTCGCAAGCAAGATGTCAACGTAAAGTGGGAACTCACTGCCGCAGAGCTGTCTAACGTCCAAGAGAGGCTGATTGTGCTCACCCAACTCAATGAGTATCCCACAGAATGCAAGGCATAAGGCAAAAAGCAGCATATTCCAGTCTCCAGCACGATCTACAATTTAAACCCCTTTGTCGACAGCCATGGTGTCTTAAGAGCAAGCGGTCGTTTACGAGCATCTGAGATGCTAAGCTATGATGAGACCCATCCGATCATCATTCCGGCAAGGTGCACTTTTGCCAAATTTTTGGTCCTCTTTACCCATCGCATATCCTTGCATGGGGGTAATCAATTAATGATCCGACTTATTCGCTCCAAGTATTGGATACCCAAGCTGAGAAATCTGGTAAAAGTCACCATTCATTCCTGTCGGGTGTGTACCATTCATAAACAGAAGCTGCAAACTCAGCTGATGGGGCACTTGCCCTGCGCAAGATCTACATTTTCCAGAGCTTTTACCCACACGGGCGTTGACTTTGCGGGACCATTTGATATTAAAAACAATGTCGGTCGAGGGTGTAAGATAACAAAGGGGTATGTCTGCGTTTTTGTGTGTACCCGAGCCATCCATCTAGAAGCTACATCAGACTTGACCACTGAGAAGTTTCTGGCAGCCTTCTCGCGTTTCTCCGCACGACGTGGCTGTCCGCAACACATACATTCTGACAACGGGAAAACGTTTGTCGGAGCCTTCACGTCCCTACCCAAGAACTTCATTGAAGCCACGAGTTCTTTGATCCTGTCCAATTACAGTCTTCAAAATGTGACCTGGCACTTCAACCCTCCTGGCGCGCCTCATATGGGAGGGCTATAGGGGGCCGGTGTCAAAAGTTTTAATGCACACTTCTACAAGCAAACAGCTGGCGGGAAGTACACATTTGAAGAGTTAGCTACTCTCCTATCGGGGCCTGTTTAAATTCGAGGCCTATTTCTCCAATGTCCGAATACCCCACTGACCTCGTAGCTCTCGGTGGGCCGCTTCTTTCCGTGACTGAGCCCGAGATTAAGGAACCCCATTTCCATTTGAACCGATGGCGGCGGCTAAAGGTCCTGCATTAGCAATTTTGCTCACGTTGGAAAGAAGAGTACCTAAAGGAGCTCCATAAAAGGACTAAATGGCAATTTCCAACGCGAAATATTCAGACAGGGGACATGGTGGTGCTAAAAGAGGAGAATTTACCGCCAAATGAATGGCGGCTTGGGCGTATCCAACTGGTGTGCCCAGGCGCGGATGGCAAGACCCGAGTGGCAGAGGTTCTAACCGCACTATCCGACGACCAATCGCACAGATGATCCGCCTTCTGATGGAGGCCTCCAGCTCCAAGTGATTCTGCCGGTTTCCTTCCTTTTTTTTGGGGTTAGCGACTAACAGCCAATCCTACTAGTCTTAAGTTCCTAAGTTCATATCATTTTGTATCGTCAGTCCTCATACATGTCACGATCATTCGCATCATACATCACCGCTAACCTTTGTTTACTCGTTTCCCCAGACTGTTTACGATGGCGCCAACCACAATCCAGCACGCTCGGCCACGCATAACTAACGGGTACAGGTGCCGCGTTTGCCGAGGAGTGCACGCACTGAGGAAGTGCCAACGGTTCCTCCGGCTCCCGGCGGTGAAGCGGCTCCGCGCGGTTCTGATCAACCAGTACTGTGCGAACTGCCTTGCTCACGAGCATTCCGGACAATCCTGCCGCAGTAAGGCCAAGTTTCACGTATGCAGTGGAAATCACCACACCCTCTTGCACTTCCAAGAGTCCACATCGCCACGCTCGTCACGACCCAAAGGCCGACAACAGTCACGACCCCAAGGACAGCAGCAGCAGAGAGCGGCGTCGACGACGTCGTTGCGCTCATAATCGCCGAAGGAGGTCTCCCCGACTCGAAGCCCTGCTACGGGCCCATCGTGCGCCGCTATCCTGCAGCGCACGAGTGTGAGCATCTGGCCAACTGCATCCATTTTGGTGGGGTCTGAGGAGAAACGGTTTGACGTCCGAGCTCTGGTGGATCCTTGCTGCCCCGTGAGTCGCATTCACGCATCCTTGGCAAAGGCTCTCAACCTTTCCGTCACCCGCGTAGGCGATGAGCGGGTGTGCACCACCGAAATCCGATCAAAGTCGTCGAAAATGACCCGACAGTTGCTAATGCTGGTTGATGACCAGATGCAGAACCGAACTCCGGCCAAGCCCCTGGATCCGAAGGTCCGGGATGGCTTTCAAGATATCACTTTGGCTGATGACAGATGGTTCCACCCTTCCCTAGTGTCTGCTGTTTTGGGAGCCGACGTGTACGCGGAATTAATTCTGCCAGGTATCCGCCCGAGTCAAAACGGACTGCCCATGGCGCAAAGTTCAGCCTTGGGCTGGCTCCTTTCGGGCACTTGCTCCCTTGCTTGATTTGCCACTCTCCCCATTGCGAGGGGGGGAGAATGTTCATGTCGAACTAGTTTCGAATAGCTGGTTCGGCATCACTGGTTGCCGAACCGGTTAAAAACCATGTAGTCTAAGCTTACGCCATTGTAATTCAGTACCAAATAAAAAGTGAAACCGAAGACAAGTGAAGTCAACCGCACAACCCCGCTTTCTGAAATCAGCTTTTGAGAGACCTGGTTTTTTTGGAATTACCTTTGGCAAGGACCCGCCCCAACAACTGCCGATTTTGTCTATATTAAAGAAAATAGGTTCTTAATAACAATGGCGTTTTTTTCTAAAAAATAAGAAAAAAAATCTGCAATTTAGAAATTTTTACTAAAAAGTAAAAAATAAAGGTTTTCTAAGAAATAGAAATACTGTTTTTTTTTAAATATAGAAAAATATTTTTCTAGAAAATACAAAAATCTTGCTTTGGCAATCGGAACGAACTATGCCGGTTGTTTCTGTGACTTCACGTCCCCATTCTGTTGTTGTTGTTTTCGTTCTTGTTTGTCATCTTATTTTAATTTCCTTTAATTGCGCACATGGGTGGTAGTGATGTATATGTTTATTATGTACATGCACTTTAAGTTTCAAATTGGACCTGTAATTATAACTGAAATGAGTATATAAAAACCCAATAACTTACTATTTTGAGAAAAACATCTTGGTCGCCTCACGCGGGAATCGAACCGCTTGCCTCACAGTTTGCAGTCAAGCACTCTACCAGCTGCGCCACGGAAGCATCACGTGAGGCGCTGTACAAAGTCTATTCACATTTTGTTTTCTTACTTTTGGTCAAATTGATCTGACTCTTTTCTCGTTATTCCCCACTAGATGTTTATTTTATTGTGTTTGTTAATAATTATTGATTAACATTAATATTTATAAACAAATATATATTTTATTATGGTACAATAGTAGCCAGAGGCGGATCTAGGATTTTGTTGTGGGGGGTGATATTAGAACAAAATTTTTGTTGCATACTTTTTGAATACCAATTTCCTTTCAATTTTCACCCGAGTGGGGGGTGATATATCACCCGTATCACCCCCCGTGGATCAGCGCATGATAGAAAAGTAAAAACAAATGTGAATTTTTTTATTATAATTTGTAAATATTACGCATTAAAAAAAAAAAAAGACACCAATACATTTTCGCCTCGATGTGGGATTGAACTCACACTTGCGATTCTAAGCTTGTATAACATATTCATGCACGCACGCGGTAGACCCCTAGGCTACCACTTAAGAAAATTTTCTTCGATTAAAGGCAATTTTTTCTTATTTTTAAAGAAAATTTTCTAAAAAGTGAATAAGAAAAGAAACGGTACAAATGAGTTGACATTTTCTTATTTTTAGAAAAAAAAAAAATTTCTAAACGTTAGAAAAATGTTCAAACATTTTTTTCTGTTTTTTAGAAAAAAATATTTCTACTATGTAAGAATTTTTCTAATGTTAATGGCGATTTTTCTTTATTTTCAGAAAAATGTAGTCTTTTTTTTTCTAAAATCAATGGCGACTTTAACGACAAATATAGAAAGGAAGATTAGAAAAAAAAACCTTATATTTTAGAAAAAAATTTATTTTTCTACATTTTAGAAAAAAAATTCTAATAAAAATCGTTTAATGGAGAATTTTTCTAAAGTTTAGAAATTATTTTATCTTTATAGAAATTTTTTTCTAAAGCACAGAAAAATTTTGTTTTTCTCTATTTAAGAAAAATAATTTTCTGAGTGTACTAATGTATTAACGATTTATAGATATAGTAGAACTTACAGTTGTTTTAGGTGCGTAACAGATATATGGTTATTTTTTAAGATTTTCTAAGTTTTTAATAATAGGTTTTTTAATTTATTACTTTAGAATCCTTTAAAAATACCGAAGGTATCTGACACAAGATGGTTGTCGATAGAGAGTGCTGTTTCCCGCATCGTGGATCAGTGGACAGAGTTGAAGCTGCATTTTGAATTGGCAGCTGCTTCGGAAAAGTGTCACAAGGCCCTTATTCTCAACGGGCTGTATAATAATGAAATAAATTATCTTTATTTGTTGTTCTTAAGGCCCATATTAAAGGACATGCAAGGCCTGAACAAAAATTTTCAAAGTCGGAACCAGTACTGTGCGAACTGCCTTGCTCACGAGCATTCCGGACAATCCTGCCGCAGTAAGGCCAAGTTTCACGTATGCAGTGGAAATCACCACACCCTCTTGCACTTCCAAGAGTCCACATCGCCACGCTCGTCACGACCCAAAGGCCGACAACAGTCACGACCCCAAGGACAGCAGCAGCAGAGAGCGGCGTCGACGACGTCGTTGCGCTCATAATCGCCGAAGGAGGTCTCCCCGACTCGAAGCCCTGCTACGGGCCCATCGTGCGCCGCTATCCTGCAGCGCACGAGTGTGAGCATCTTGCCAACTGCATCCATTTTGGTGGGGTCTGAGGAGAAACGGTTTGACGTCCGAGCTCTGGTGGATCCTTGCTGCCCCGTGAGTCGCATTCACGCATCCTTGGCAAAGGCTCTCAACCTTTCCGTCACCCGCGTAGGCGATGAGCGGGTGTGCACCACCGAAATCCGATCAAAGTCGTCGAAAATGACCCGACAGCTGCTAATGCTGGTTGATGACCAGATGCAGACCCGAACTCCGGCCAAGCACCTGGATCCGAAGGTCCGGGATGGCTTTCAAGATATCACTTTGGCTGATGACAGATGGTTCCACCCTTCCCTAGTGTCTGCTGTTTTGGGAGCCGACGTGTACGCGGAATTAATTCTGCCAGGTATCCGCCCGAGTCAAAACGGACTGCCCATGGCGCAAAGTTCAGCCTTGGGCTGGCTCCTTTCGGGCACTTGCTCCCTTGCTTGATTCGCCACTCTCCCCATTGCGAGGGGGGGGAGAATGTTCATGTCGAACTAGTTTCGAATAGCTGGTTCGGCATCACTGGTTGCCGAACCGGTTAAAAACCATGTAGTCTAAGCTTACGCCATTGTAATTCAGTACCAAATAAAAAGTGAAACCGAAGACAAGTGAAGTCAACCGCACAACCCCGCTTTCTGAAATCAGCTTTTGAGAGACCTGGTTTTTTTGGAATTACCTTTGGCAAGGACCCGCCCCAACAACTGCCGATTTTGTCTATATTAAAGAAAATAGGTTCTTAATAACAATGGCGTTTTTTTCTAAAAAATAAGAAAAAAAATCTGCAATTTAGAAATTTTTACTAAAAAGTAAAAAAGTTATGTCTTCCAATTTAGAAATAAAGGTTTTCTAAGAAATAGAAATACTGTTTTTTTTTAAATATAGAAAAATATTTTTCTAGAAAATACAAAAATCTTGCTTTGCCAATCGGAACGAACTATGCCGGTTGTTTCTGTGACTTCACGTCCATATTCTGTTGTTGTTGTTTTCGTTCTTGTTTGTCATCTTATTTTAATTTCCTTTAATTGCGCACATGGGTGGTAGTGATGTATATGTTTATTATGTACATGCACTTTAAGTTTCAAATTGGACCTGTAATTATAACTGAAATGAGTATATAAAAACCCAATAACTTACTATTTTGAGAAAAACATCTTGGTCGCCTCACGCGGGAATCGAACCGCTTGCCTCACAGTTTGCAGTCAAGCACTCTACCAGCTGCGCCACGGAAGCATCACGTGAGGCGCTGTACAAAGTCTATTCACATTTTGTTTTCTTACTATTGGTCAAATTGATCTGACTCTTTTCTCGTTATTCCCCACTAGATGTTTATTTTATTGTGTTTGTTAATAATTACTGATTAACATTAATATTTATAAACAAATATATATTTTATTATGGTACAATAGTAGCCAGAGGCGGATCTAGGGTTTTGTTGTGGGGGGTGATATTAGAACAAATTTTTTGTTGCATACTTTTTGAATACCAATTTCCTTTCAATTTTCACCCGAGTGGGGGGTGATATATCACCCGTATCACCCCCCGTGGATCCGCGCATGATAGTAGCCGTAAATGATTGTTTCAAATTTGAATAAGTTAAACATCATTTTTATCAAAATATAATTATACAAAAGTAAAAAAAAAAAGTGAATTTTTTTATTATAATTTGTAAATATTACGCATTAAAAAAAAAAAAGACACCAATACATTTTCGCCTCGATGTGGGATTGAACTCACACTTGCGATTCTAAGCTTGTATAACATATTCATGCACGCACGCGGTAGACCCCTAGGCTACCACTTAAGAAAATTTTCTTCGATTAAAGGCAATTTTTTCTTATTTTTAAAGAAAATTTTCTAAAAGTGAATAAGAAGGGAAACGGTACAAATGAGTTGACATTTTCTTATTTTTAGAAAAAAAATAATTTCTAAACGTTAGAAAAATTTTCAAACGTTTTTTTCTGTTTTTTAGAAAAAAATATTTCTACTATGTAAGAATTTTTCTAATGTTAATGGCGATTTTTCTTTATTTTCAGAAAAATGTAGTCTTTTTTTTTCTAAAATCAATGGCGATTTTAACGACAAATATAGAAAGGAAGATTAGAAAAAAAAACCTTATATTTTAGAAAAAAATTTATTTTTCTACATTTTAGAAAAAAAATGCTAATAAAAATCGTTTAATGGAGAATTTTTCTAAAGTTTAGAAATTATTTTATCTTTATAGAAATTTTTTTCTAAAGCACAGAAAAATTTTGTTTTTTTCTATTTAAGAAAAATAATTTTCTGAGTGTACTAATGTATTAACGATTTATAGATATAGTAGAACTTACAGTTGTTTTAGGTGCGGAACAGATATATGGTTATTTTTTAAGATTTTCTAAGTTTTTAATAATAGGTTTTTTAATTTATTACTTTAGAATCCTTTAAAAATACCGAAGGTATCTGACACAAGATGGTTGTCGATAGAGAGTGCTGTTTCCCGCATCGTGGATCAGTGGACAGAGTTGAAGCTGCATTTTGAATTGGCAGCTGCTTCGGAAAAGTGTCACAAGGCCCTTATTCTCAACGGGCTGTATAATAATGAAATAAATTATCTTTATTTGTTGTTCTTAAGGCCCATATTAAAGGACATGCAAGGCCTGAACAAAAATTTTCAAAGTCGGAACCAGTACTGTGCGAACTGCCTTGCTCACGAGCATTCCGGACAATCCTGCCGCAGTAAGGCCAAGTTTCACGTATGCAGTGGAAATCACCACACCCTCTTGCACTTCCAAGAGTCCACATCGCCACGCTCGTCACGACCCAAAGGCCGACAACAGTCACGACCCCAAGGACAGCAGCAGCAGAGAGCGGCGTCGACGACGTCGTTGCGCTCATCATCGCCGAAGGAGGTCTCCCCGACTCGAAGCCCTGCTACGGGCCCATCATGCGCCGCTATCCTGCAGCGCACGAGTGTGAGCATCTTGCCAACTGCATCCGTTTTGGTGGGGTCTGAGGAGAAACGGTTTGACGTCCGAGCTCTGGTGGATCCTTGCTGCCCCGTGAGTCGCATTCACGCATCCTTGGCAAAGGCTCTCAACCTTTCCGTCACCCGCGTAGGCGATGAGCGGGTGTGCACCACCGAAATCCGATCAAAGTCGTCGAAAATGACCCGACAGCTGCTAATGCTGGTTGATGACCAGATGCAGACCCGAACTCCGGCCAAGCCCCTGGATCCGAAGGTCCGGGATGGCTTTCAAGATATCACTTTGGCTGATGACAGATGGTTCCACCCTTCCCTAGTGTCTGATGTTTTGGGAGCCGACGTGTACGCGGAATTAATTCTGCCAGGTATCCGCCCGAGTCAAAACGGACTGCCCATGGCGCAAAGTTCAGCCTTGGGCTGGCTCCTTTCGGGCACTTGCTCCCTTGCTTGATTCGCCACTCTCCCCATTGCGAGGGGGGGAGAATGTTCATGTCGAACTAGTTTCGAATAGCTGGTTCGGCATCACTGGTTGCCGAACCGGTTAAAAACCATGTAGTCTAAGCTTACGCCATTGTAATTCAGTACCAAATAAAAAGTGAAACCGAAGACAAGTGAAGTCAACCGCACAACCCCGCTTTCTGAAATCAGCTTTTGAGAGACCTGGTTTTTTTGGAATTACCTTTGGCAAGGACCCGCCCCAACAACTGCCGATTTTGTCTATATTAAAGAAAATAGGTTCTTAATAACAATGGCGTTTTTTTCTAAAAAATAAGAAAAAAAATCTGCAATTTAGAAATTTTTACTAAAAAGTAAAAAAGTTATGTCTTCCAATTTAGAAATAAAGGTTTTCTAAGAAATAGAAATACTGTTTTTTTTTAAATATAGAAAAATATTTTTCTAGAAAATACAAAAATCTTGCTTTGGCAATCGGAACGAACTATGCCGGTTGTTTCTGTGACTTCACGTCCATATTCTGTTGTTGTTGTTTTCGTTCTTGTTTGTCATCTTATTTTAATTTCCTTTAATTGCGCACATGGGTGGTAGTGATGTATATGTTTATTATGTACATGCACTTTAAGTTTCAAATTGGACCTGTAATTATAACTGAAATGAGTATATAAAAACCCAATAACTTACTATTTTGAGAAAAACATCTTGGTCGCCTCACGCGGGAATCGAACCGCTTGCCTCACAGTTTGCAGTCAAGCACTCTACCAGCTGCGCCACGGAAGCATCACGTGAGGCGCTGTACAAAGTCTATTCACATTTTGTTTTCTTACTATTGGTCAAATTGATCTGACTCTTTTCTCGTTATTCCCCACTAGATGTTTATTTTATTGTGTTTGTTAATAATTATTGATTAACATTAATATTTATAAACAAATATATATTTTATTATGGTACAATAGTAGCCAGAGGCGGATCTAGGGTTTTGTTGTGGGGGGTGATATTAGAACAAATTTTTTGTTGCATACTTTTTGAATACCAATTTCCTTTCAATTTTCACCCGAGTGGGGGGTGATATATCACCCGTATCACCCCCCGTGGATCCGCGCATGATAGTAGCCGTAAATGATTGTTTCAAATTTGAATAAGTTAAACATCATTTTTATCAAAATATAATTATACAAAAGTAAAAAAAAAAAGTGAATTTTTTTATTATAATTTGTAAATATTACGCATTAAAAAAAAAAAAAGACACCAATACATTTTCGCCTCGATGTGGGATTGAACTCACACTTGCGATTCTAAGCTTGTATAACATATTCATGCACGCACGCGGTAGACCCCTAGGCTACCACTTAAGAAAATTTTCTTCGATTAAAGGCAATTTTTTCTTATTTTTAAAGAAAATTTTCTAAAAAGTGAATAAGAAGGGAAACGGTACAAATGAGTTGACATTTTCTTATTTTTAGAAAAAAAAAAATTTCTAAACGTTAGAAAAATTTTCAAACGTTTTTTTCTGTTTTTTAGAAAAAAATATTTCTACTATGTAAGAATTTTTCTAATGTTAATGGCGATTTTTCTTTATTTTCAGAAAAATGTAGTCTTTTTTTTTCTAAAATCAATGGCGATTTTAACGACAAATATAGAAAGGAAGATTAGAAAAAAAAACCTTATATTTTAGAAAAAAATTTATTTTTCTACATTTTAGAAAAAAAATGCTAATAAAAATCGTTTAATGGAGAATTTTTCTAAAGTTTAGAAATTATTTTATCTTTATAGAAATTTTTTTCTAAAGCACAGAAAAATTTTGTTTTTCTCTATTTAAGAAAAATAATTTTCTGAGTGTACTAATGTATTAACGATTTATAGATATAGTAGAACTTACAGTTGTTTTAGGTGCGTAACAGATATATGGTTATTTTTTAAGATTTTCTAAGTTTTTAATAATAGGTTTTTTAATTTATTACTTTAGAATCCTTTAAAAATACCGAAGGTATCTGACACAAGATGGTTGTCGATAGAGAGTGCTGTTTCCCGCATCGTGGTTCAGTGGACAGAGTTGAAGCTGCATTTTGAATTGGCAGCTGCTTCGGAAAAGTGTCACAAGGCCCTTATTCTCAACGGGCTGTATAATAATGAAATAAATTATCTTTATTTGTTGTTCTTAAGGCCCATATTAAAGGACATGCAAGGCCTGAACAAAAATTTTCAAAGTCGGAATGGAAACCCAACTCAATTACTTACGGATGTAATAGTTGCAATTAATGCATTAAAATCCAAAATAATAACACCTGATTATAAAATCAATATTTTAAAAGATGATTAGGAAAACGCAGCAGTGCCTTTCTATTTTGGTTTTGCTTTCGAGAAAAAATTAAAAGAGAATCAATTCCAATCGTACAAAACTGAAATACGAACAAATTGCATGGAGTTCGTAAAAGAATTAATAATCCAACTTCGCGATAGGTAATATGGTAATTTTTGTCGTGGTACATATAATACCTAATTTTTTGTTTTAGATTGCCGAAAAATATTGAAGTAATGGAAAAGGTTAATTTATTTTCGGTTCAAACTATTCTAAAACATTCCAAAAATAATGACATAATAGATGTATTAGAATATTTTGAATGTCAAAAAATTGATGAAATAAAAAATCAAATCGAGAAAATCAATTTTATAAAATGGGAGTTTGTGGAAGACACCATTAAATTTTTGGTGGAAGTTCTGAACTACAAAGACGCTGGATACAATAACCCATTCCGCGGTTTGGCGGAATTTGGCCTAAAAATTCTTTCACTGCCATGGTCAAATGCTGAAGTGGAGCGTATATTCTCTCAGATGAATATTGTAAAGAACAAATTACGCAACTCCATGAACTTAAAAATCTTAAATGCGATATTGTACATAAGGTAAGTTTAAAATTTCAATACTTATAATAGAAATACAAACTTAACATATTAAACTTTTAATATTTTAATAGATATGGACTACAGAGACATGTGAAATGTTGCCATAATTATGATTTGCCTGATGAGTACTTAACCCAAATTACTGACAGTGAAAAGTACGCGGATTTAAGTGAGGCTTGTAAGGGCGGTTAAAATTTGAACAAGTCAAAATCCAGATTACCAATACTTATTGGAGTTAACCAATCTGGCATCCCCGGAACCTGTGCCTAGGATAAACACTTAACATTTCCTAAAGCGAGATCGCTGTAAAACTCGACACAGTGGGTAATGTCCCGGATAAACAAGTAACATTCCCTAACGCAAGTTCACCCAGAAATGAAACTCTGCAACTGTCAGAAGCTTGCGGCCATGTTTTACGGCTTCCGGCGTCAATTCGGTCTCTTGTAATGAAAATCTGAAAGCGTGCGGACATAACCCTCATTCATTTGTGCCAGACGAGTGAAACTAAACCGCGTGTGATTCGCGATTAGCCGAAGACCGTGCAGCAAGTCCCGCCACAGCCGGAGACCACCGATTCTACAAGAGACGAGAGATATTTTCTGTTTTTATCAATATTGGTATGTAACAAGAGAGAACGCTATAGTCGGGTGCCCCGACTATCAGATACCCGTTACTCAGCCAAAGTGAGTGCGAGGGAGATGGAGATAGAAAATTTTTAATATGGAATAACTTTTTAACGAATGGTCCGATTTGAAAAATTTCTTCTACATTTCGATAGGTATTGATAAATGCAATAAAACTGCATTTTTACTTTAAAATCTTTAAAGGTGTGGGCGCCAGACACTTTTTAAACTCGTTTGTTGTGGGCATAAGGCGATCGTGGGCGTTAGAGGGGGCGTGGCCCCCGGCTGAAACAAACTTGCGCTGCGTAGGAAGCCAAAGAATATGTGTGGGTAATCCCAATTCTCTAGCTTTTGTAGTTTCTGAGATCTCAGCGTTCATCCGGACGGACAGACGGACAGACGGACATGGCTAGATCGACTCGGCTAGTGACCCTGATCAAAAATATATATACTTTATAGGGTCGGAAACGCTTCCTTCTACCTGTTACATACTTTTGCACGAATACAATATACCCTTTTACTCTACGAGTAACGGGTATAAAAAGTGCCCTGCCTTAAGTGATCGCCTTTTGAACGAAGTAGCCCTCAGGTACAGGCTGCCCCCACCGTGACCCAGACACAGGGGAAATCTTCTGAGCCGGCAGCGTACCACGTACACTACGCGACGCGGCTGCACCCCCGCCGCTGAGCATTTCCACCGCCCACGTGCGGAGCACCCTCAACTACAGCTGCCCCAGCGAAATTTGTCGAGAAGACCCAGTTTCGAGCGGCGCGGATACCATCTGCTGGAGAAGTACCTGCGGCCGCACCCAGACCTAAGCTGGTGCGGTCAAGGATCCAACGGCCGCCGCACTCCACGTGCGGATAGAACCCCTGCAAGTGACGTCCACTTGCGGATCAATCGTCGGACAGGATCCAACGGCCGCTGCACTCCACGTGCGGATAGAACACCTGCAAGTGACGTCCACTTGCGGATCAATCGTCGGACAGGGTCCAACGGCCACCGCACTCCACGTGCGGCTCGAAAACCCACAAGTCGCGCCTGTCTGCCTGTACACCGTCGAATCCTGCTGCTACTGGCGTATTCCTTTCAAGGATCTCTCTACGGCTGCCTATATCCACGTGCGGATTTGCATATGACCGGCACGAATCATAGCCCAGTGTGAGCGGCTAGGAAAGCGGAATCAAGGACATGCGAGACGAAGCATAAACACAACATGACAAATTGGAACATCTAATTCAGCACTGATAAGCAGAGAGTGTTAGGCACGTGGTGGAACGAATTACGCGCCTCAGTTTAGTTTATACCTTTTTCTTAAATGTCCTGATGCCTTCTGCAGTCAGTTAAAGTAGATGTAAATTCTTAGTTATTTTGTATCGTAAAGCTCAATTAATATTCTGTTGTAAAAAGGGAGTCTAGTAGGGAACATATGTAATTAATGTAATCTCGTTAACTTGCCTCAGCCTACAACACCTCCAGCTATGTCATCAGGCCTGCTGACTTCGAGGGAGCCTAAGTAAGTACGGCATAGCCGCTCACCGTTGATCATTATTACATATGAATTTCCCGAAATGCTCCATAACCGCCCCGAGATTTTTGAAGTATAAACATAATCAAATTGAGTATTAAATGAAGTTTGGTATTACTCGGCAATAAGCCCCACCAGTCAATGTAATAAGTAAACTTCGAATAAAATTCGAAGTTCGATGCTGTAATAATTGTTAAGCTTTGGAATCAAGTACTTTAATAAGTAAGAAGAAAATGCCCCGAATCATGGCAATTAAATGGATTGAATAACCTTGAAGAACAATGTCTAGTTAATTAAATAAGGACACCTGAGGGAGGAACGGTTTTCACTAAAGGGGATATTATTAACCTTTGTCTAAATTTCCAGGAGGGCGGGTATAGAACGGAAGAAGCCACCAACTTATCCTTCCTAAGCCTGCGGAGCTGCTTTTCCCTACTGAACTAAGTATAATACATCCCTTTCCGCTCCTTTTCTTTCTGTCTACATTTTGGTAATGTGACGACTGCGATCGAGAGTCAAACGACCCACCCCAGCCCTGAACCTAGTCGGCAAGTTAGTTAGACAGAAAAGAATCTCGGGCGTAGATAGACAGTCGTGTTTGTTACATACTAAATGGCGACCAACGTGGGGCTCGAAAGGACCTGTTTTCCAAAAGATTTTTTTTGTAATCTCTATTTATAAAAGATCTGACAGCCAATTGTCTGGATAGCTCCACGAACACCTTTCCCTTCCCATGATTAGATGCCCACCAAAAGCCTTTATAATTAGTTGAAATAGTTTATGATTTTTATGTTCAAGGATTTGCTGGAGTTGTCCGAATGGGGTCGAACCAGACCGGTCATAACATCATAAAAATTTAGGGTGACGCGATGTCAAACTAAAGGATTTAAGAAATCAATAGGTTAGTTCCTAGTAAGGAATGATAGTAATGGATTATTTCAATTCTATACCGACTAGAACTTCCAATTGATAACGCGTGTATTCGTTTGGTTGGAGTCGAGATTGTTTGATATTGTATTATTACAGTTCAATCCTCTTTCAATAAGACAAATATTTTCATAATTGAGAGTAGAGTAGTTTCTGTATCACAAGTGGGAAAAGCATACTCAGCGAGCTTGATTAATTGTTGAAAACCGTATCCAAGCTCAGGTCAAGCCTTGATCGTCTTAAACGTATTTCTGACATCTTAAGAAAAATTATTTAATAAAATGCCTATCACTAGGAGTAACGAAAACCTTGCAACTAGTAATCCTATTTGTACCATTTGTAACGAAACTGTAACTAGCGAAGTTCCGTTCGTTGAAACCCCATGCCGACACAGATTCCACAGGGAATGTATTTCTCAGTGGATGCAAACCAACGAAACTTGTCCTAACTGTCGTCGAGCCTGCAGTTTAGCGGAGCTTAACCTGACAACAACGACCAATAGCTTGAGTATTGCTCACGAGTTGCCTCCACCAGCGTCGATTCCTAGTAGTGCCAACAACGCCACGGGCGCTATTCCTCGAACTAGACCAAATACCAGAAGTAGTCACACTCGCGATAATTCTGGATCATCCAACGCAAGATCAATGCCACCCGGGCGCAGCGCAAGAAGGATTCCATCAAATGCAACACAGCGCACTCATGCCTGTGCAGTTTCTCGTTTACCACGCGCTTCGACAGGAAGTGTGTCAACTAACACAGCCACAGTATCCGAACAACGAGTTCACAGCCTAATTAGCGAATCCCTAATTCAATTTCAAGAGACAGCCAGTGCTTCAATTACCGAACAGATTGCAGTAGCCTTCAGGAACTTAAATTTCCCGTCCCAAAGTCCGGTTACTAGACATGAGGAAGCCCAACTTGAATGGGATAACGTTCTTCCGGATCACCAGAATTCCTTCAGATCGGGATTTCCGGAGATTTCTACAAATAGAGCAGGCAGGCCAGATAAAACTTCATCCCTGATTGCGAACTGGCATCTTAAATTTAGCGGATCTCAAGGAGATATGCCTATTGAAGATTTTATTTACCGGGTAAATTGTTTAACTTCTCGTTGTTTGGACGGTGACTTTGATCTTCTGTACCAATTCGCCTATCTGTTGTTCTCAGGATCAGCCTTGGTATTCTATTGGCGATCTCATCGAAATTACACCGATAGAAGTTGGCTCACACTTTGCACCAAACTCACCGAACGATATCAACAACAACGTACGGATGAAGACATCAAAGATATAATTAGACGCCGAAAGCAGAAACAGAATGAAAATTTCGACGATTTCTTGGACGCAATGTTGGCCATAGCCGATACCCTGCGCATTCGATTGTCCGATACAGATTTAGTGGATGCGGTTAAAAGAAATTTAAAACCCGAGCTAAGGCACGAACTATTGCATGTACCAATCGCAAGCTTAGCAGCCTTACGTAGCGAATGTCATAAACACGAAGAATTCTACTGGCACGTTACTAACAAATTCACGTCGAAAACCCCAAACCCCAAACGTTTTGTTCAAAAGGTTATGTATGAAGATGACGACCACATCGATCAAGAAGAGGAGCGAGAAATCGAAGTGAACGCCCTTCGTTCAACAAAGTGCTGGAATTGCGACGGCTCTGGTCATCGCTACCATGATTGCCTAAAACATCGTCGGGTGTTTTGTTACGGTTGTGGGAAACTGGACACGTACAAGCCCAGCTGTGCGGATTGTAAGGCGTCATCGGAAAACTTCAACCGGGATGTCCGAAGCCGTCCGACACCAGACGTCCGTCATTAAATCACGAATCGGATAAAGGGAGTATTAATTCGGAGTCAAGCCACGGAGATGATATTCCAAACCCATCAGACACCCTTTTAAATCGACATACTATGCCCTTCCACCAGCGATTACAACAATATGAAAAACGACGAGCTGAAATCTTCCGAGAGGAAGTCGAATCGAGTCCGAAGCACCGGTCCACTAATCGTTTGCGACAATATTGGTCACAAAAACACCGATTAGGCCAGGCTTTAATCTCATCTCTTGTTCATCAAGGAGATGACATTCGCCCATTCACTTATTTTACTCTGTTGAACGACCGCTATTTGGCTTTGTTAGATAGTGGCGCGAATAAAAGTGTCATAGGCGGTAAACTAGCCCTAAAAATTCTGGAACAAGGGATAGCCTTCACCAAATCAACAGCAAACGTTAGAACAGCAGATGGTCAGAAGCAGGCAATTTCAGGCATTATATCCTTACCAATAGAGTATAATTCAATCAAAGCAAATTTTCAATTTCTTATCGTAGAAACAATTACTCAGTATGTAATTTGTGGCATAGACTTTTGGAAGACATATGATATTACATTTAGTTTTCAGGTCAACGTGCTCACAGCAGAATCAAAGGTCTTCCCTCAACTTCCACTAACTGCTGCACAGCAACGTCAACTTCAAGCTGTAACGGACTTATTTCCCTCGTGTGAGCGAGAAGGTTTGGAAAAGACGACCTTAATTTAACACACGATCGACACCGGAGATGCAAAACCTATTAAACAAAAGTTCTACCCCATATCACCAGCCAAAGAAAAGCGCTTATGTGTAGAAGTCGATCGGATGCTGAGCCTAGGCGTAATCGAAGAAGCTCCAAGTTCGGCCTGGTCATCGCCAGCTGTACTAATCGTCAAACCAGGCAAGTACCGCTTCTGTCTAGACTCACGTAAGGTGAATGAAGTAACGAAAAAGGATGCGTATCCCATGCCGAGCCTTGAAGGTTTGCTTAGTAGATTGCCACCAGTACATTGCATCTCTAAAATCGATCTCAAAGATGCCTTTTGGCAGATCGGCCTCGAAGCCTCTTCCAAAGCAAAGGCGGCATTTACTATTCCGAACAGGCCTCTCTATCAATTCACGCGGATGCCTTTCGGCCTCTGTAACTCACCGCACACGATGTGTCGACTCATGGACCAAGTAGTGCCCTACAAAATGAAGGATCACGTGTTTGTCTATCTAGACGACCTGTTGGTCATGTCGTCTACCTTCGAAGACCATTTAAGCCATCTACGAGAAGTAGCCAACCGCTTACGACAGGCGTTATTGACTATCTACGTTCAAAAAAGCCAGTTTGGTTTAACAAAAGTAGAATACCTCGGTCATATTGTGGGCGAAGGAACTCTGCAAGTCAATCCAGAGAAGGTTCGAGCCGTAGCAGAGTTCTCGAGACCTCAAACAAAGCGTCAGCTACGTCGATTCCTAGGAATGACTGGCTGGTACCAAAGATTTATTCCGAACTACTCAGCCGTGACTTCCGCACTCTCAGACCGATTGAAAGGAAAAATTTTCGAATGGAATGAAGCTGCTCAAGAGTCATTTGAGGAGATAAAAACCAAACTTTGTTCAGCACCCTTTCTTCAACATCCTAACTAGGATCAACCATTCATAGTCCAATGCGACGCATCTGCACACGGCATCGGTGCGGTACTGGCTCTGTCAGATGAAGAAGGAAATGAGCTGCCGATAGCCTATATGTCAAAGAAACTGAACCATGCTCAGAGGAACTACTCGGTGACCGAGTTAGAATGTTTGGCCGTGGTATTAGCGATAAAAAAATTCCGTATGTACATCGATGGACACCCGTTTAAAATAGTCACGGATCACGCCAGCCTCAAGTGGCTAATGAACCAAAAGGATCTTAGCGAGCGACTGGCGCGATGGGCCTTTAAGCTACAGGGTTTTAATTTTTGTATAGAACATAGAAAAGGATCGCAAAATATAGTTGCGGATGCACTTTCGCGGGCACACGAAGAAGAAGCTGCTATCTCCGCTCTTGAGATCGAAAACCTTCCAGAAATTGAGTTAGACTCGCCAGCCTTCATGGACAAAGAATACTTGGAGCTCAAGGACAAGTTTGCGAAAGCTGCCCTTCCGGATTATCAAGTTATAGACACGTATTTATATCATCGCCCCAGGTTTCCAACGTCGGAGGAGAGTGACATCGAAGCAGAGTGGAAGTTATTCGTTCCCGTTCAACTTCCCGAATCGGTTTTAAAGTCCGCCCACTGTCAACCAGTAGCTGCACATGGTGGTATTGCTAAAACCTTAGAACGTATCCGAAGGTATTTATTCTGGCCACGTATGGTAGTAGACGTGCGAGACTTTGTAGGAAAATGCGAACTATGCCAGACTTCAAAACACCCCACTAGAACCTTGAAACCACCGATGGGATCTCCTGTTGTTACTCATAGACCCTTCCAAAGACTTTATGTTGACTTCATAGGACCCTTCCCGCGCTCTAAACAAGGAAACATTGGAATCTTTATCATCCTAGATCATTTTTCAAAATTTACCTTCCTCAAGCCAGTGAAGAAGTTCAATTCAAAGGTCGTTATTCAATATCTAAGAGATGATGTTTTTCATTGTGTTGGAGTACCGGAAACCTTAATAAGCGACAATGGCACTCAATTTAAAAGCCACGAGCTCACTTCATTTTTGTGTTCTTATGGAGTCTCTCATATGTTTACTGGAAGTTATTCACCACAAAGCAATTCCGCCGAACGTGTCAACCGATCTATAAATGCAGCGCTACGTGCCTACATTCGATCAGATCAACGAGACTGGGACCGCTACGTCAGCAGCATAAACTGTTCCTTGCGGAATAGTATTCATCAATCGATAGGCCAGTCACCATACCTGGTAGTGTTCGGTCAACACATGATCACCAATGGAAAGGATTACCAGGTTTTTAGAAACCTTCGTTTACTTGAAGATAATACAGCCCAACTAAGTCGTCACGATAAGTTCGATAAGATTCGTTCAAATATACACCGACACATGGAGAAGACTTACGATCAGAACAAGCGAGTATACGACCTCCGCACCAGACCACGCTCATTTCAAATAGGACAGTTGGTAATCAAACGAAACTTTTCCCTAAGCAAAAAGTGTGAAAACTTCAATGCCAAATTGGCACCCATAGGAGACAAAGCCATAATAAAAAAAGGATAGGAAACTCATTGTACTTTCTGGAGGACCTGAACGGAAGAGATCTCGGCACATTTCATGCAAAGGATATTTGGGAATGCCGAACCTAACCACCCTTTTTTCAGCTTTAAACTTGAGCCAATAGACTGCGTTTAAATCTGATGGTGTAAGGGCGGTTAAAATTTGAACAAGTCAAAATTCAGATTACCAATACTTATTGGAGTTAACCAATCTGGCATCCCCGGAACCTGTGCCTAGGATAAACACTTAACATTTCCTAATGCGAGATCGCTGTAAAACTCGACACAGTGGTTTATGTCCCGGATAAACAAGTAACATTCCCTAACGCAAGTTCACCCAGAAATGAAACTCTGCAACTGTCAGAAGCTTGCGGCCATGTTTTACGGCTTCCGGCGTCAATTCGGTCTCTTGTAATGAAAATCTGAAAGCGTGCGGACATAACCCTCATTCATTTGTGCCAGACGAGTGAAACTAAACCGAGAAGACCCAGTTTCGAGCGGCGCGGATACCATCTGCTGGAGAAATACCTGCGGCCGCACACAGACCTGAGCTGGTGCGGTCAAGGATCCAACGGCCGCCGCACTCCACGTGCGGATAGAACCCCTGCAAGTGACGTCCACTTGCGGATCAATCGTCGGACAGGATCCAACGGCCGCTGCACTCCACGTGCGGATAGAACACCTGCAAGTGACGTCCACTTGCGGATCAATCGTCGGACAGGATCCAACGGCCACCGCACTCCACGTGCGGCTCGAAAACCCACAAGTCGCGCATGTCTGCCTGTACACCGTCGAATCCTGCTGCTACTGGCGTATTCCTTTCAAGGATCTCTCTACGGCTGCCTATATCCACGTGCCGATCTGCATAGGACCGGCACGAATCATAGCCCAGTGTGAGCGGCTAGGAAAGCATAAACACAACATGACAAATTGGAACATCTAATTCAGCACTGATAAGCAGAGAGTGTTAGGCACGTGGTGGAACGAATTACGCGCCTCAGTTTAGTTTATACCTTTTTCTTAAATGTCCTGATGCCTTCTGCAGTCAGTTAAAGTAGATGTAAATTCTTAGTTATTTTGTATCGAAAAGCTCAATTAATATTCTGTTGTAAAAAGGGAGTCTAGTAGGGAACATATGTAATTAATGTAATCTCGTTAACTTGCCTCAGCCTACAACACCTCCAGCTATGTCATCAGGCCTGCTGACTTCGAGGGAGCCTAAGTAAGTACGGCATAGCCGCTCACCGTTGATCATTATTACATATGAATTTCCCGAAATGCTCCATAACCGCCCCGAGATTTTTAAAGTATAAACATAATCAAATTGAGTATTAAATGAAGTTTGGTATTACTCGGCAATAAGCCCCACCAGTCAATGTAAAAAGTAAACTTCGATTAAAATTCGAAGTTCGATGCTGTAATAATTGTTAAGCTTTGGAATCAAGTACTTTAATAAGTAAGAAGAAAATGCCCCGAATCATGGCAATTAAATGGATTGAATAACCTTGAAGAACAATGTCTAATTAATTAAATAAGGACACCTGAGGGAGGAACGGTTTTCACTAAAGGGGAAATTATTAACCTTTGTCTAAATTTCCAGGAGGGCGGGTATAGAACGGAAGAAGCCACTAACTTATCCTTCCTAAGCCTGCGGAGCTGCTTTTCCCTACTGAACTAAGTATAATACATCCCTTTCCGCTCCTTTTCTTTCTGTCTACATTTCGGTAATGTGACGACTGCGATCGAGAGTCAAACGACCCACCCCAGCCCTGAACCTAGTCGGCAAGTTAGTTAGCTGATGAGCTAGATAGCATTATAAGCATCCTTTAATTTAATATAAACATATATGATAAGAATTCATGTTTCATTTCAATTGAAGTATTTTGTTTATTATTTCTTAAATAAATACATATATTTGTTAAAAACGAAAAATTTAAATATTTAGCCATTTTTTTGGCCATTTTTATATAAATTTTAGCCATTTCTAGCAATTTTTTTTTCCAAATCTAGCAATTTTGGCTTCGAAGATTCTGGCAGCACTGCTGCTAAGTCCAAAATAGGGAGGTTCAAGATCGCATTCAGCGCTTCGTTTGGGGTATTTCGAAGGGCTCCACTAATACACAAAGCCACCATTCGCTGTACTTTGTTTTGGGGAGTTAGGATGGATTGTTTTTGTAGAACGGTCCATCATAGTATAGGAGGATAGGCTTGACTACCGCTGTGTAGATCCAGTTGACAATTCTAGGGGAAATGCCCCACCCCCAATTGCCTTTTTACAAGAGTAAAGGGCAATGGTTGCTTTTTTGGTTCTCTCTTGGTTGTTTAGGCCCCATTTGAGACGCTTATCTAATACCAACCCCAGGTATCTGGCATGTTCGGTAAAAGTGAGATTATTGTTTAGTAAGGGTGGGTTGAGTTGTGGGATCTTGTACTTATTCGTCAATAGAACAAGTTCCGTTTTTGAGGGATTTACCCCGAGTCCGTTTTTAATCCGTTACCGTATTCCGTTTATGATCGCAGAGTGTTTGTGGATACTTACCATTAACGATGATAGCGAAATCATCTTTATGCCACTACTTTGCAGCCTCTCCCTTCTAGAATTCGCAGTAGTTTATTTACTGCGATATTCCACAGGAGGGGTTCACTAGTTTATAGTGTTGGGTAAAAACTGCTCATTTGGGTCAACATGTTAACTTGTTCTTTTTTTTTAATGAGTCAACTCACTCAGTTTGCTCACTTGTTCACTTGCTCACTTGTTCACTTCCTTACTTGCTCACATGTTCTGCCCTTAACTTTCTCACTGCTCATTGCTTAATTAATGCTAAGATTATAATTGGGACCTGCATTTCACACCGCTAATTCCCCAACCAAACATACCTATATAACCTTTATACATATATATGAGTTTCAATTTTATATATATGTATTATTTCATATACTATTATTTATTATTTATATAATGAAAATAATAAAAAAAAATAGTTTTATTATGATTTAATCAAAATAACAAAATTAAAATAATAGTGAATTACGAATTCCTTCGTTTCCTTTAGTACGCATGCGACTGTTGGGATTTGTTCTCAAAACAATTTAATCATGCTGAACAATTCATCCGTTTGTTTTTGATGCAGAATGAGTAGAGTTACACTTTTGCTTCAACAGCATCTTCAGTTCTGTTTCTCCTGCTACTGAAAATATACGCTCACATGGCACAGATGTGGCGACTACGCAAAGCCTACTCAGCATATACGAGTATAAGAGAGGATATTGCAATTTACGCTAATCCCACCAAACCAATGGGTCATCTTTTCGCATAATAATTCCAAATGTCATCGTCTTCATTGTGCTTGGTTTGGCAGGCACTATCTTTTACGACAGATTCAGACCGAGCAGTGGACAAACCCATTGGCATCAATTTATTTTTTAAACCATCTAGTGCCTTTTTGTACGCTTCTTCTGATTTAAACACTCGTCCTTTGATTCTGCATCTCCACTAACTTCTTAAGACCAGCTGAGCTACGGTTAAAGTATTGGGCGATTGCTGTTGCTTTTGTCCGGACAATGCCAATTTCGTCTAGAGCCTTCTAGACAATTAAATTTGGGGTATGAGCAAAACATCCAATATGATTCCAATTGCCAAATTGAATGGCCCTAACAATGTTTTCTGCATTGTCTGAAGCTATGGCCACCACTTTATTTTTTAAATTCCATTCCAGGATGATTTCTTCCAAAAATCCGCAAAGATTTTCCGAAGTGTGCCTCAGTGGGAATGATCGACAAGCTATCATGTATGAGCAAAGGCTTGTTGACTCTTTTACAATGAAATGCACAGTGACGCCCATATAGCTTTCATTTGTTAAGGATGTCCATCCATCTGTGGTCAGGCAAACCGCTGTTGCCTCACGAAGCTTTTCCAACATTTTTTCCATAGCTTCGTCGCGTAGTTTTCGAATCAACACATTGGTTAAAGTTTCCTAGTTGGAAGGCTATAACCCGGGCAATTTGAAACATCATAAATTAATTTTTTGAAATCCGGCTCATCCACCAATTGCAAAGCGTGTTGACCTTTGGCAATCATGCGAACAAACTGCTTGTCAAGGCACTGCATTTTGTTTTGCGAAACAGGCCTCTGAGCAAATGTGGTTATTTTTGGCTGCGCACTTTTTACAGCAATTGCATCCTGCTCCTTTTCGAGTGCAGCCGGATGCCTGTTTTTAAGGTGTCTGCTTAAATTGCTTTGCGACTTGCAACTTAGTGCTGTCTGTCAATATTTTCACTTGGCCTGCTGGTCTCCCAAATCCACAAAATGGCTCAAAATTTCACTATATTTTCTAGCGGACATCTTATTGAGTATTTAAAACACAATAAACGGAAGAATGAATAGGTTTGAGCGCTCTGAGAAAACAGCTGATTGACTGTATGACCGTATGCAAAATGCATCAAAAAAAATAAATAAAAAAAACCAAAAACACGAGAGAGCAACTGAACAAGTGAACAAAAAAGAGCAAGTGAGAAAAAATGGAAAAGTGAGCAAAAAAGAGCAAGTAAGAGAGCAAAACTGAGCATGTGAACAAAAGGAGCAAGTGAGCAAAAATTAACAAGTGAACAAAAAAGAAAAAGTTCGAAGGAACATGTTCACTCACTCAGTTCAGTGAACAACTCTTTTTTGTTCTCTCACTCATGAGCAACCCAACACTACTAGTCTAGTCTGCGTTGAGGCTCCTAGTGCGGCCGTGACCATCATTCTGCTTATCAGCAATTTATGGATCAGCCACGCCACTTGAGCCTCAACCCCTAGCTCTGCGAGGGAATCTGTTATTGCTGTGGGGGAAGCAAGTTGTTGAAGGCTCCCTCTATATCTAGGAAGGCGATCAGTGTGTATTCCTTGTTGTTGAGTGATTTCTCGATGCTGCTTACCACGACGTGTAGCGCCGATTTGGTTGATTCACCCTTGGTGTAGGCATGTTGTGCCTCTGACATTTGAGTCGGTTCGATAGTGTGTGAGGAGTTGAATAACTCCCCACAAATTCCTGCAACAGTAGATGGCCGGCCGTTTACCATTTACGCGGCAAGATTAGCGTAGTAGCGGCGCGGCAAAGAGCAAATGGAGAGAAACTCGCAAATAGAGAGTTTGGAGACCGAGAAGCGGAGAGAGAGAGTTTGGAGACCGGGAAGTGGAGAGAGAGAGAGTGGAGACTTCAAGGTTGAGAGAGGGAACTCTGACAAAGAGAGTTTGGAGAGTAGGTTGCGTAGAGTGAGAGAGTGGAGACTTTGCGGGCAGAGCCAGACTGCCGTGTGGAAAAGGGAAATAACGGAACTGCACCGGACTTTGGACTCTGCCGGGAACTTTGGACCGCGAGGACAAGTGCCACATCTTAGCAGCGGAGCGGCACACAGGCGTGCCACATGCACTACAAGAACTGGCGAGATGGCAGCAACACGCAGAACTACATTGGGAGGCCGTGCATGAAGGACAAGTGGGTCAAACAGGAACCACGGACTTTGGACCTGGTGTGGAGAGATGCCGCGATCAGAGCGCAAGAGGGAAATAACGGTTCCCGGAGGCTCTATATAAAGCCGCCGGGCGCTGGCAGCTGGATCAGTCGATCAAGAGTGTGGATCAAGATCAGTCGATCACGATCAGTCAATCTATAAAGATCAGTCAAGATATCAAAGTGAGCATGTCAGCCTGCTGGTGAATAGATCACGCTAAATGGTTTGTAAGACCACTTTCGAATTGGGTTGATCGAATAATACAATTATTTCACAATAAGAATGAACGCTTTATTTCATGTCGACCGTTCGTGGTCAGAAACCAGAGAGAGAGCGCCAAAATAGCGTGACCAGACCATCTCAAGAGGGAAAATCTTACATGCTATAAAATATACCAAATTATTATGATTTGTTATAGGGTTCCTCAACATCCCGGCCCACCCTGAAACTAAGTTTCTGAATTAGGCAGAATGGCAATTTTAGAAATGGGTCTAACAGGTTCTCCTGATGAAGTTCGCAGCTTTACGGCGCGTACCAGCCCGTCCTTGCCCGGATAGACTTCAATTACGCGTGCCAAAGCCCAAGCGGCGGGGGGTGTATTTGAATCCTTGATGATCGCCATATCCCCAGTAGCAATGTTCTTCCTCTCCGTATTCCACTTAGGGCGCTGTTGAAGTGTAGTGAGGTACTCCTGATGCCATCTCTTCCAAAAGCCTTGTAGCATTGCCTGTACATTTTGCCAAGATCGCCCTCTGGAACTGATGTATAAGGGCGTCCAATCAGCAGGTGTGCGGGTGACAAGTAGGAAACCTCGGTGTCTGACGTAGCGAAGAGAGGGCGTGAATTGACGACAATTTGAGCCAGAAGGGTGTGCATCTGCTCAAATGTGAGGATGGAATTCCCGATGACACGACGCAGATGAAGCTTTACGGAGCGAACAGCTGATTCCCATTTTCCGCCCCAGTGGGGTGCGTGCGGTGGTATGAAACTCCATTTGATACGCTCGCTGGCCAACGATTGAGTTACTTGACTGTTATGCTGCTGTGACAGGATGAGCTTATACATGTCGTCTAACACCTTCTTAGCTCCCACAAAGTTGCGACCGTTGTCGCTGAAGATGTGGGTACACTTGCCTCGACGGGAGATAAAACGACGAAGTGCAGCGAGAAATGTCTCCGTACTGAGATCTGTAGCCAACTCCAAATGAATTGCGGAGGTCACTAGGCAGACAAATAGGCAGATGTATCCTTTTTCCTTTCGTGGATTCCTTCCCTTGTGCACCTTGAGCAGAAGCGGTCCGGCATAGTCGCACCCAGTATTTTCAAATGGATATGCTTGACGTACCCGAACAGCTGGCAAGTCCGCCATGTATTGATCAGCTGTTTTGTGGCGTTGGCGAAAACATTTGTGACAAGAATGTGTAAGCTTGCGAATCATGTTGCGTGCGCCAACTATCCAATATTGTTGCCGAACGATGACGAAAAGTGCTGTCACACCTGGATGAAGGTGTATCCTGTGCTCGTGCTCCAAAATAAGCATAGAAATGCGATGACCTTTTGGCAGAATAATTGGATGCTTGACTTCTTCCGGTAGTAGCGAGTTTGAGAGGCGTCCACCTACACGAAGGAGGCCGTTCTTGCAAACCATGGGTGAAAGTGTTCGAAGTGTTGACGAATTTGCAACAGCTTTTCCCCTTTTCAACAGGTGTATATCGGATGAGAAGCCTTCTTGAGCATGCCTGAGACAATAAATGCGGGCCTCGCTGATTTCCTCAAACGTGAGTGTGAGGCTTGACGAAATCCGCTTCTTCATTCTGCTTCGATTCATAAAGCGAAGAACATAAGCAGTGCAGCGAATCAGCTTGGTCCAGGAAGAAACTCGAAGCGATAGACACTCAATCGGGGACGCTTCAGGTTTAGATTCAATACGGCTGCATAGTGAAGAGGATTTCAGCCCTTCCATTATGGGCGTATCCAAAATTGTGTTGGGATTGTTGCCACTACGAAGCTTTGAAGCAAGCAGATCGCTATGGTGTAGCCAATGTGGACCGTTCCACCACAGGTCATAGCTCATGAGATTGGCTGCTAGCATTCCCCTCGATGCGCAATCGGCAGGGTTATCCTTTGAGCCAACGTGATGCCATGCGCTGCGTGGTATGACATCCAGGATCTCCGAAGTACGGTTGGCAATAAAGGTTTTCAGCTTTGATGGGGTGTGCGACAGCCACGAAAGGACAATCGTGGAATCGCACCAAACATGCACAATTATGTCCTTGTGCTGTAAGCCCTCCTTAACAGCTCGGAGAAGGCGAGTGAGCAATAGCGCTCCACAGAGTTCCAGCCGAGGAAGACTTTGTTGCTTTAGTGGCGCAACGCGTGTTTTGGCTGCCATAAGTGACACCAAGCAGGTGCCGTCTGCGTTGCTTACACGGCTGTATACGACAGCGGCATATGCCTTTATAGACGCGTCTGAAAATCCATGTAATTCGATTTTTCCCGATTCGCTGGGTACAAAACGTGGAATCCTTAGGTTTGTTATGCAGTTAATATCGTCGCGACAGGTCTGCCACCACTCAGCCAGCTTCGGTGGGAGTTTTGAATCCCAGTCCAAGTCAAGTAGCCAAAGTTCTTGGAAAAGGATTTTGAACTGTACTACCACAGGCGCCAGAATACCTAGAGGATCGAAGATTCGTGAGACATCTGACAATACTTGCCGTTTAGTAGCTTCTGGTTCCGTGGAAAGTGAAGTCTTGTAGGACAGGACGTCGTCTTGGGGATTCCAATGCATTCCTAAAACCTTCACCGCACTGGTTATTGGGAGCTCCTCTTGTATGGTGTGGCTGAGGCGGCTGCTGTTGGACACCCATTTGCCAAGCTCAAGCTTAGCCTTGGACATCAGCTGGATGAGTTCGTCGCGGCGGCTAAGTAATTCGTCGTCAGTTTCTGCGCCAGTAAGGACATCGTCTACGTAAAAGTCCTCAAGCACAATTTTTGATGCTGTGGGAAACTCATCCTGGTGGTCTCGCGCTAGTTGTTCCAGTACCCTGACAGCAAGAAACGGTGCACAGCTTGTTCCATAGGTAACTGTGCAGAGTTAAAAGTGTTGAAGAGGTTCATTCGGAGCATCTCTCCATACGATCCGTTGAAAGTTGCGGTGCTTAGGGGCAACCCAGATCTGGCGAAACATTTTGACTATGTCCGCCGAAAACACAAACTTGTGCATTCGAAAGCGAAGGCATACGTGAAAAAGATTACGTTGAATGCTGGGCCCAATGTGTAAGGCATCATTTAGAGCGTGGCCGTTTACGTCTTCAAATGACCCGTCAAATACCACGCGCAGCTTCTTTCCTAGAACTGGGTGGTGTGGCATGTAAAACGTTTTGCCTGATGTATTGCATTCTTCTGGGGCCAGCTTACGCATATGACCTAGGCTTAGATATTCGTTCATAAATTTTGAATATTGCTTGAGTAGCTCCATATCACGCTGTAGGCGACGTTCCACAGCATAGAAGCGTGAGACAGCGCCCTGCAGGGTGTCTCCAAACTCTTGGCCTTCGTGTTTGAAAGGCAATTCAACAATGTACTTGCCGTCTGGGTCTCGGGAATGTGTGGTCAAAAAGTGCTGCTCCACCTTTTCGTGCGAAGGGTCTTGTTGTTTGTGGTCAGTGTTATCCTCGATCTCCCAAAAGCGTTGAAGAGAGGCGTTTATGTCAACAGTAGTCACGAGCGTGTTGGCGGTTAATGGATGCGGCATTGCAAAGGAAGTGATTATCCATCCAAAAATCGAGCTGATGGCAATAATATTTCCATCGGCGTCATATTTTTTATCACCTGACAAAACGGACCAAATTTGTTCATTTCCCAGTAAAATGTCTACTGGTGAAGATGTGTTAAAGGATGTATCGGCTAACTGGAGTCCATCGTAGATCCTTAAAGCTGTTTCGTCAATGTCGTCCCGTTGAAGTGATGATGTGATTTTGCCCAGCACATGGGCTGCGACAACAATCGTATGCAGTGACACCATTGATTTGATATGCAGCGTTGCCAATCCTCTAGTAGTTTCGGCCTTGACGGAAGATATTCCGGAAACTAGAATTCTTGAGGGTGAACGTGCGAGCCCAAGTGCGTTGACGCATCGTTCAGAAACGTATGACAGCTCAGAACCGCTATCCAAAAGCACACGGCAAATTGTGTATGAACCTTTAGTGTTTTGGACATACACCAAAGCTGTGGGCAATGTGCTTCTTTTGAGTCCCGGTGACTGTGTTAATGATGTGCTGTTTTGCGTCTGGGCGACCAAAGTTGAGCTACATCCAGAAGTTTGAGAATTGGCCTGTGCAGTGTCCGCAGAAGCAATTGTCATGGAATCCATGTTTTCAGGATGTACAAGAGAATGATGACGGCCATTGCAGTGCTTGCACAAATGTTTTGATTTACATTGCGAAGATCGGTGGCCAGGGCGTAGGCAATTGAAGCAAAGCGACTTTCCTTTCACAAAGGAGCGCCGATGTTCGATGTTCAGATTTTGAAATTGAGAGCATCTATATAGCTGATGGTCAGCAGAGCCACACTTACCACAATTGCCACTGTTCACTGCAATAAGTGTGCGCTTCGTTTTGGCAGGCTTGTCTGTGTGGCTGCCAGGATCGAGTTTGATTGCCGATGTAGCTTGGCTTAATTCAAAATCCTCGCAACGATCATCAAGGAATTTAAACAAGTCTGTAACAGTTGGCGTCGCAGCGCCTCTGGTGTCCTCTATCCACTTCCTTCTAGAGTCGGGATCAATTTTAGCCAGTACAAGATGAATCACCCAGCAGTCACGGCTGGTCTCCCCAACTGCATCTAGCCCACGAATGATTTCATTGGCGCCATCAGTAAGTTTGCGTAGATTAGATACTTCGCCGTTGGGGGAAGCAACCAGTTCCATGAAGGTGTCCAGTAAGGAGTTCACGATATGCCTTGGGCGGTTATAGCGTTCATTGAGGCGTTCCCATGCTGAATCATAAGCTGATTCCGTAATGGACATGTGACTGAGAAGATTGGCTGCTTCACCAACTATGAAAGATTTAAGGTAGTGAAACTTTTGAATCTTTCCCAGATGAGTCTTGTTGTGGACGGTGCTCTCGTAAATATCCTTAAAGGCTGGCCATTCCTTGTAGTCTCCACCAAAGGGTTTTATGTGGATTTTCGGCAACGGATTTTCAGTTAAAGAAACTGCAGCAGGCGGCGGCGTGGCCAAGGTAGATGTTCCGTTCTCAGAAAGTCGCTGAAGGAACTCACTTTGCTGTTGCAGCAATGTGGCCATGTTGTGATCCGCTTGCGGTATGGCGCTTGGCTGAAGGTCGCTCTTTAACGACGCGAATAAGGTAAGCGCGTGCAAGTACTTCTCCTCATACGTTTGGAAGTCTTCGGTAGGATCCTCGAAACCCTCAACATTATCGTACAAGTGCATTTCGTCGGTGACCTCCTCAAGGCTTTTGAATGCTTGATTTAGCCGTTCCAGCATGGCATCGACTCCGGAGTAAGTGCTCTGTGGAGGTGGATTCTCGATGTAATTCACCAAGCGAGTTATGGTAGCTTTTAGCCGACCACGTGCTTGGATAAGCCGTTTAAGCGTCTGTTGCTCCATGGTGTGCAGATTCAATTATAAAGATGCGGAAGTATTCCGGCTCTCGAAGGACCAGACAATGATGGTGAATAGATCACGCTAAATGGTTTGTAAGACCACTTTCGAATTGGGTTGATCGAATAATACAATTATTTCACAATAAGAATGAACGCTTTATTTCATGTCGACCGTTCGTGGTCAGAAACCAGAGAGAGAGCGCCAAAATAGCGTGACCAGACCATCTCAAGAGGGAAAATCTTACATGCTATAAAATATACCAAATTATTATGATTTGTTATAGGGTTCCTCAACACAGCCAGTACAGTGAACTACAAGTGAACAACAACAAGTCGAGTCGCCGGAAGCAACGCCGTGGGAGCCTACAAGGAGCAAGATCGCAACGTCGAGACGTTCGGGATTGGATCACCAGGAATCTCCGAATTGTAGCAGGCTGGGCACTTTATAACTCAGCTGCTGGTCTGGCAACCCGAAAAAAGAGAGAGAAGGAGAAGATTCATTCGGGGGTAGAAAACGAGAGTGTAAAGTTCGAAAGCGGATAAACCAATGATTTAAAAAAGCAGGCGCTTACATATTGTGAAACTAAAAACTAATAACAATAAATAAAATAATAAATAAATTATTAAGAAGAGCAGGCGCTCACAATATCAGAAGTGGTGAACTTTCGCGAAAAAAAAAACAATTTTTGGAACAAAACCACGAGTTCCAGTGAAAATGGGCATACCACTCGACATCAACGAGCACAGCGTTTCGACGCTAAAGAAGGGGCTTGAAGTACTTAATATGCCGACTACGGGAACCAAGGCGGAGTTAGTAGCCAGGCTTTATACGGTACCTGAGACCGTCGATCCCAATAACCCAATGGAAAATTTTGCGCGTGATGGTGAAATTCAAGTGCCAGAAGACGCCAAGCTGGATGGCGTCATTGTCGATCCCAATAACCCAATTGGTAATTCGGAGAATTTTACGCGTAATGGTGAAATTCAAGTACCAGAGGACGCCAAGCTGAAGTTACCAGGAAAAGCAGAAAGAGATGGGGACATTGCGTCCGCTGTTCTCAAATTTGCGGGACTGCTTCAACGGGGACTTAGCGATCTGGCAACTCTAGCACAGGGCGGACTTGCTAACACCACGGCAACACAAATGCGTGGCCAGACTTCAGCAAATGGTTCATTTGAAGCTGGACTAGTGTTGGACAATCTTCGCAATGCCAACTCGCTGCTTGGAGCCCGAGTTGCCAGTTCAGACCGAGCTGTTGGAATGATTGACAATTCTTTGGAATCATCAACATCGGCACTTCGTTTAGCTAAAGAAGTTCTCGTCGACTATGATGGAAGCACTTGCGCTAAGAGGTGGATCTCACAGATGAAAAACATAGCGACGATTTACGGCGTCAGCGGAGTACATTTACACATGCTATTTGTATGCAAGTTGAAGGGCAGTGCCAACGACTGGCTACATGCCACCCCGACGCGCGTATTGGATAGTGTGGACACTTTGTGCGAGCAGATGCTAGAGGTGTTTAAAAAGAAACTGTCAAAGTCGGAGGCTCGTCGTCTGTTTGAGATACGCAACTGGACAGTGGGCGAGAAGTTTGTCGCGTACCTAGAGGATAAAATAATGCTGGCTCATGGATTAAGCATTGACGACGACGAACTTCTGGATCAGGTGATCGAGAGTATTCCGGTCATAACCTTCGTACCCAAGCACGCATTCAGTGCTTCACGAGCATCGCGGAAATTCGTCGCGCATTTGGTCAGGTAAATCTACCTGAGCAAAAGTTTTTGCGTAAGCCAGAAGAGGTTGGCAGGACCACTAAGGACTTTCGATGCTACAACTGCTATGCTAAGGGCCATCTATCAAAGGATTGCAGGAAGCCAAAGAGGGAGCGTGGCTCTTGCTTTGGATGCGGTTCATCGGAACACCTGGTAGCAGCTTGCCCACTGAACAAGGAAAGGGCTGCGATTAACAGGAACGCGGATGACAACAACTTCGTAAGAGAATTTAAAATTTTTTTTGTAGGCACTACTAACCAGCCTTTGATTACAGCATGCCTCATAGATTCTGGAAGCCCCATTTCTTTTATAAAAATTTCATTGGTCCCAGAAGGCGCCATTCTACTTATTGAAGACAACAAATACTTTGGTCTTAACAGAAGCCAGTTAATTACTCATGGAAGAGTCTCTTGTTTCATTCTTAAAAATTCAATAAAAACGCATTTTCATTCAACAGTCGTGGCTAATGAATCTATGGGACATAATGTAGTTCTTGGGAGGAATTTTTTAAAAGAATGTGGTCTGAGCTTCAGTCCAGAGGTATTACAGATGGTTACATATGAGAGAGCTGGAATTTGGACTGATAACATGAATATGAAGTTACCAATAGAATCACACAATACGTTGGTTGTAACTGAAGACTGTGGAATAGAACCTACAAAGATTTTGGATAATTATGATGAGGTAGCAATTGACAATGGATTAGAGATATTTGAAGAGATTGTTATGAAAATAGTTATGGAAGTAGTTTCAGAAGAAATTGTTAAGGAAATAGTTATGGAAGTGGTTTCAGAAGAGATTGTTATAGAAATTGTTAAGGAAATAGTTATGGAAGTCGTTTCAGAAGAGATTGTTATGGAAATTGTTAGAGAAATAGTAACAGAAGTTGCATGTGATAAATTATGTAATGGAGTCGTTATGCACGAACATTCACAGAGCAAGGATTAGAGTTACAGGATTGCGAAGCACGAGGTTGACTTAAGTGGCAGTAGTTTTGTAAAAGAATTAATGGAAATTGATTACACAAAAATTAGCGAGCCAGAGTATTTAATAGGGCAAGAAGTTGAAAAAGAAATTGCTGACACATTTAACAGAATGTTCAAAAGCACTTATGTAGAACAACAGAGACCAGACAACCCCTTAATTAAATGTAAAATAAAGCTAAGTTTATAAAAGTCAAAACCGTTCAGTTGTTCACCTAGGCGATTGTTTTACTCCGAAAAAGAGAAACTCCAAGAGCTGTTAGATAATTATATAAAAGAAGGAATTATTCGACAGAGTGACTCTGAGTATGCATCGCCGATAGTCTTAGTAAAGAAAAAAACTGGTGACCTTAGATTATGCATCGATTTTATACGATTAAATAAGATACTAATTAAGGACAATTATCCACTGCCATTAATTGACGATCTTTTGGACAAGTTGGCAGATAAGACTGTTTTTTCGAAACTCGACTTAAGGAACGGATACTTTCACGTTTTGTTGATGAAGAATCCATTAAGTACACGTCATTTGTCACCCCACTTGGCCAATTTGAGTTCATGCGAATGCCTATGGGATTGAAAAATGCATCACAGGTTTTTCAGCGATTTGTAAACAAGATTTTTGAGGACATGATAAGAGAAGATAAGGTTATAGTATACATGGACGATATAATGGTAGTTTGAAGGAAATTTTTGACAGATTAGTTAAGAATTAATTAGAGTTACGCCTAGACAAGTGTGAATTTTTGCGGTCAAGCATTAAGTATTTGGGTTTTCTTATTACAAGCGAGGGAATTAAAGCTGATGACAAGGGTTTGGATGCAGTGGCAAACTTTCCAATCTCATTCAATGCGCATGCAGTTAAAAGTTTTTTGGGTCTTTCTTCCTATTTTAGGCGTTTTGTAAAAGATGCGATGCAAGTTCATTGGGGTTTGGAGCAGTTCTTTTTCAAAGGAAACAGGACGGAAGGCTTCACCCAGTATTTAATTTTTCGCGGCGAACTACAGAAGTTGAGTCTAGATATCATAGTTTCGAGTCTGGCTATAGTTTATGCTTTGAGAAGGTTCAGAATATATTTAAACGGAAAACGCTTTAGGATTATTACGGACAGCAATTCCCTTACCTTGACACTCAATCGGATAGAGCTGAATCCAAAATTGCGAGGTGGGCTCTAGAGCTTCAGGACTATGACTACGAATTAGTACATAGAGCAGGCAAACAGAGCAGCATGTAGATGCCCTGAGCAGATGCCTGATAGTCGAAACAAATAGTTTCGAAGATAATCTCATTATTTGCCAGCACAGGGATCAGAAGTGGGAAGCAATCAGGAAAAAGTTAGAAAGCTCAGAGGACAAGTTTTTTGAAATGAGAAACGGAGTCATTTACCGAAAAAATAATGAGGGAAAGTTACTGTTCGTTGTTCCAGAAGACATGGAGGATGCAATTCTTTTTAAGTATCATAATGAATTAGGACACACAGGGAGAGAGTCATAGATGCAATTTCCAAAACTTACTGATTTGCGAACATGAAGGAGAAAACTGTTAGGCACATAGGCAACTGTTTAAGATGCGTTGCCTTTTCTCCCAAGACTGGAAAAGCAGAAGGATATTTGCATAGCATCCCAAAGGGGATGCATATTGATCATTACGGACCAGTGGACTCGGGAAGACCTGTGAAATACATATTGGTAGTTATCGACGGGTTTACTAAGTTTGTGAGACTTTACCCCACAAAGACTACTGGCAGCAAAGAGGCTGTTCAGGCGCTAAAAGATTATTTTCGATCTTACAGCCGACCGAAGTGCATTATTTCGGATAGAGGAAGTTGTTTCACATCGAACGAATTTACTGAGTTTATGGATGAATGCAATATTAAGCATGTGAAAATAGCTACTGGATCGCCACAAGCAAATGGGCAAGTGGAACGAGTGAATAGAGCCAGAAAAAGGGACAAGGTTATAGATATTGTAGAATATTCATTAAATAATACGATACATCGTAGCATTAAAGAACTGCCAAGCAAGATGCTTTTTGGAGTACCGCAAAAAGGGGAAACTATAGACGAAATAAAAGAACTATTAAATGAGGTTAATAAATCAACAGATGTCCGTAATCTTGAAGAGATCCGAGAAAATGGAGAAGTTTATATTATTAGAAATCAGATTTACAATGAAGAATATTACGACGAAAAAAAGGAACAAACCGACGGAGTACAAGGTAGGCGATTACATTATGGTAAAAAATTTTGATTCCACAGCAGGAGTGTCGAGAAAATTTTTACCTCAACATAAAGGACCTTATAAGATAGAGAAGATTTTAAAAAACGATCGGTTTCTGATAAAAGATGTAGAAGGGTTTCAGCTCTCTCGTAATCCATATCATGGTGTTTGGAGTAGACAAAACATTAAACATTGGATAAAAAAAAAGTAGTTAATTCTGTAAAATGACATATTAAATTGTTATGTCTAGGTATAAAATCGTTGTTTGCTTTAAATTGATTTGTTTAAATTGTAAATGGTAATGGCTAAATATTCAATCGTTGTATTAAATTGTTATGTTATTGTTGTATTAAAGTTGTATTAAATTGTTATGTTATTGTAAATTATTATGCTTATGTCTTAAGGATGTTTTCTAGAACCTGAAATTGACATGTTAAATGTTTGTAGTAAGTTTTAAAATTGTTAAATTAATATGGTTAAAGTATCATAAGAAGAAATTTTGTTATTTATAATGACGCTTAAGGATCAGGAGATCTTATGGTCAGGACGGCCGAATTGTAGCAGGCTGGGCACTTTATAACTCAGCTGCTGGTCTGGCAACCCGAAAAAAGAGAGAGAAGGAGAAGATTCATTTGGGGGTAGAAAACGAGAGTTTAAAGTTCGAAAGCGGATAAACCAATGATTAAAAAAAGCAACTAAAAACTAATAACAATAAATAAAATAATAAATAAATTATTAAGAAGAGCAGGCGCTCACAGAATTGAGACACAGGTAGCTGAGGTTCAGAGGGCGTCACAAGGCGATCCGTTTTCACTCCTGTCTCAACTAAATCCTCGCATCTCGCCCGGAGAGTCGATCAGAGTTTGAGCGGTGTAAGCCTGCGACAAGAAATCGTGAACTCGTGGAGAAACCTATCTAGACCCAGTGTGCCTTGCCTAAGCAGGTCCTGGCGCGCTCAGCCAGAAGGGAGTTCGGTCAATCGTTTGTGGTCTCGAGTGGAGAACTCCAGAAGAGCCCTACGGCTTGAGTCGTGTAATCCCGGAGCTGCGTGTGTCTGAACCCCGAGTAAAACGAGCCAGAAGGGAGATCGGTCGATCGTTTGCGGTCTCGAGTCTTCAAGGATCTTCAGGGAGCTTCAAGGATCGTCGAGGGAGCTACAGAACCAGAACGCCAAATCGACGAGGAGAGCACCGAGTCATCAAGGCGACTAGGAGTCATCGACGGCCACCAGGGGCAATACCAAGGCCAGCCGAGTCTACAAGAACACTGTACTACCACCCCGCAATAAACACACTAAGAACCCGTGAATTCCGTGCTTTTTCACTGATCTACTGGGCGGTCACGTTTATATAAATTTGGTGGGACGAACACACAACCTTACTGAGCTAGCCGCACGAATCTCGTAGCGAGCAGACATAAATAATCAGTTCGTTACAAGTGGCTCTCAGGTGTAGGCTTATCAGACTTTCAAAGCTCTTTAGCAAGAATGATGTCAGGCTTATTGGCCTGAAGTCCTTTGCTGTGGTGTGGGTGGCCTTCCCTGCCTTGGGAATGAAAACCACTTTCGTTTCCCGCCATGCGGTTGATAGTACTCCTACTGCCAGAATGGTGTGGAAGATTTAACTGAGCCAATTTATAGCCAGCTGTACTGCTTGTTGGATATGTGCCGGTGTTGTCCCGTCTGGTCCCGGCGATTTGTATGGTTTGAAGCTCTGAATGGCCCATTTAATATTGCGGTCTGATATGAGGAGATCCAGATTGATCCCTTCTCCGATAGTTCTTTCTGGAAGATGACCTGTTTGTAAGGACTCTACGCTAGATTCCAGGATCCATTAGCTTTCTGGAGAAACCTAAGGGCGCGGTTGTTTTGGAGAGTATTTTTCTGAGCCTTGCACCATCAGTCGTTTTTTCTATGTCAGAGCAGAAAGTCGGCCATGCAGTTCGTTTTGATCTAATGGCCTTTTTGTACGAGGCTAATTCTAGCTTGTAATACTGCCAGTTTGCGTCCTCGTTTCCCGCCTTTGCTCTGTTAAACAGGCATCTGCAACTTGATATGAGGATTGATAGTTGTTGGGTCCACCAGGTGGGGTTTTTCTTCCCTCTTGGTGTTCCTATGGGGCATGCAATTTTGAAGGCCGAGTTGCAATCTTCCGTGAATATATCTACTGTTGTTTTTAGCTCTTGTGGGTCTGTTATACTTTCTGGCGGTACCATGGGAAGGATATTCGTCAGAACTTCTTTGTACATGTGCCAGTCTTTGGTTAGCGAAGCCGACCGGCATGGGTGAATCAAGGGACAATATTGTTTCTATGAATCTATGGTCTGAGAAGGAGTGCTCGTCGGAGACGAACCAGTTTTTGACTGCACCTACTAGTGAATCTGATACCAACGTTAGATTTTAGATCGGTTGGCATGCTTTGGTAATGAAGGTAGGTACATTGCCCCTATTGCATAAGAATAAGTTCGAATTTAGAATAAAGTCAAAAAGAGACTCACCTCTGTCGTTGTTGTTTGGCAACCCCACTGGGTGTGATGGGCGTTGGCGTCACAGCCTATTACCAAACCTGTCTTGAGCTCTTCGCATTCCTTTGCCAGGCCTCTGACTAGCGCGTCTGGGAATCATCCTTTTTAAAGGCCATGTAAGCCGATAGCAGCCTTATGGAGCCGTGTTGCAGCTCCAGGCTTAATGCGGTGTTATCTACGTTGCTGTAATTGCGAAGCAGAAATATATTAAGATGCCTTTTGGCTAAAATGCAGGTTCGAATTTTACCTTCTTTGGGGTCAAGCATTAGCTTATACTCTCTCGTTCCTGGTCCAGCAACCTTGCCTCCTACCTTGATCTGCTGAAAGTTGTTATGATGTGCCATTAGCAGGTAATTTAGCTTTCTAAATTAGAAATTGATTAATATAATAATAATATATAATATATAATTATGATTATACAAAAGTGTAAAAATATAACGTATACAGACAATTGTGCTCCGCTAACTTTGAATAGTGCGCAGATCCCCCAAGCCAGCGATATCTCGGCGTCCACCTCGACAGACGTCTAACCTTGCGGAGGCACATTGAATGCAAGAAAGTACATTTCAGACTTAAAGCAAGCAGCCTACACTGGTATACAAATTCTCGATCACCCGTGTGTCTGTACTTTAAAGTTATTCTCTTTAAATGGGTGTATTGTATTCATGCAAAAGTATGTAACAGCTAGAAGGAAGCATTTCTGACCCTATATAGTATACATATTCTTAATCAGGGTCACTAGCCGAGTCGATCTAGCCATGTCCGTCTGTCTGTTCGTATGAACGCTGAGATCTCGGAAACTTAAAAATCTAAAAAGTTGGGATTACCCACACATATTCCTCGGCTTCCTACGCAGCGCAAGTTTGTTTCAGCCCCGCCCCCTCTAACACACACAATCGCTGAAAATTTAGAATAGTTTTAAAAAAAAAAAAAATCCGAAAACTTTGGTGGCAATAAACTTTAATTTTAACAAGGCGAAAGCGAAGACGAAAAAATAATATGTGTGGTCGGTATAACTCAATTTCAACGATTAAACGACTATATTTTTACAAAGTTCTTAGAGCCTAGCTTAACGACAGTTGACGAAGACGGGGCGAATTTGCAGAGAGCGAAAGAGAACTTTATTGTGCACCCGCCTTCGTCCTAAACTAACTTACACAAAACTTCAAACTTCAAGTCAAATTCAATAAAATCTTGCAACACCGGCCCCGTTGAACTCTTCAGGCTTCAACTAATAGGAAGCGGCGGCAATTTATGGATAGCCCGCCGAAAAACTCCTCATCCGCTTGTCCTAACGTCGACGACCCTGACCATGCCGTCCTCCCTTGCGTGCCTGGCGACGTTTCTCCCCAGGAGTCATTGTTGGGGCGGAAGGTTGTCCTTCGCCACGACGACGAGATCTCTCTCGCTGATGTTCGGCTGCTGCTAATGCCACTTGCCCCGAATTTGTAGGCCCAGGGCATATTCCCATTCTTCGTGATTCTAGTTTTTTTGTAATACTTCGACAATTTTTAAAAAGGCTTCATTATATTCAGTAGGTAACAAAGTTTTTTCAAATACTTTACTTTTGTCTTTGCATTTTCTAATGAGGCGAAACATATAAACGAATACCCTAAGCAGTTTAAAGTGTGATGAAAATCCCTCGAAGACATCTACCAAGTCCGAATTTTGTACAGCAGCGGTCAGCCCGACCGCAGTCTTCCTTGATTCTTGTAGTAGGACTTGTTCATCTAGGTCAAAGTGTGCATTTTGCGGCCAGTTTTCTTCTCCTTCCTTTAGATCCGCTGGTCCAGTAAACCATATCGACTGTATGATTTCGTCGACGTCACAACCTCTTGATACAATATCTGCTGGGTTCTGTTTCGTTGGGACATGAATCCCCGCAACTCTATTCGATACAATTGTGGACAACGAAGATGGATGAAACCAGATCCAATGAAGCGTATCGTCAGAATCCGACTAATAAACAATTCGTTCGATAGGTACCTTTAATAGGGGCTTGATTCTGTGACAGAGATCTGCGAGAAGGTGAGCGGCACATAACTCAAGTCTTGGAAGCGTTTTAGTCTCGAGCGGCGCTACTTTTGACTTTGACGTCAACAATGATACTTTTGCTACGAGTGTAGACGCAAGCTCCATAAGCTCTTAAGGATGCGTCGGCAAAGGCATGTAATTGGACCGGTGACATCGGATCGATATGCACAAACCGAGGAATTGATATTTCTTCTAAATTAGACAGTGTCATCTTTATCATATTCCATTCAATCGACTTATCCCAATCTAACTTATTGAGCCAAAGTTCCTGCAACAGGATCTTTCCTCTAATTACAATTGGACTTAATAAGCCGAGGGGGTCAAACAGCTTCGATGTCACCGATAGTATGTTCCGTTTTGTCGCTCGGAGACCCATGACAGCATTATCAATTTACAACTCATCTTGGATTGTTGGCCCAACCATCAAAATATCTGAGTTGACGATTTACAAGAAGCATCGAAAACGACGCTTAACTTGGTTGACGTACTTTGGGGTCTCAGAACGCATTGGTGTGGGATAACATAATATGGAGCAGAAAGAATTTTATCTGTAGGAGACATATGACCTAAGGAAAGGTACTCTTCCATAACTTCTAAATACATTTTCTTCATGCCAGGGTCTCGATACAACCGTCTTTCAAGCGACAAAAACCGCCGTTTTGCAACTTCAAAGGAGTTGCCTAACCCATTTGGATCAGATTTAAACGGCAGCCTTACTTCAAACAGACCTGATGGCAAAACCTGAGTAGTCTTCCGGTAGTGTAAATAAAACATAAATTTTGCTCAGGTGACAGAATTTTCTTTAGAGATGGCATTTCTTCCAGTGACCAAAACTTCTGTAGTGTGCTGTCAATAGATACTAACAGCTCTTCACTACAACTAAAACTTTTCACAACTTCTGTAGGGGAAGATGCCTTATATCTTCCTGTTACAACCCATCCTAGGAGGGTTTTTTGCAAAGTTGGAAAGACAGAACCTTGTCTAATTTGTCCAACAGCTAATAATTCGAAAAAAGATTCTGCTCCTAATAACAAATCTATTCTTTGTGGCTTGTAGAAATATGGGTCCGCTAAAGGTAGGTTCTTTAAAATTTTTCATTGATATAAGCAGACTGGTCAGGATGGTATCCTGATATTGATTTTAAAATCCAAAATGAAAACTCACTACCATTTATACGCGACTTCACCACTGTGTGTACCTTTTTCCTAACTTGAGAATTTGACTCTATGCACTAAAACGTAATGCGAGCGTCCACAGACTCGACATTTATTAAATTTGCATTTCGAGACAGTGTGACCCTTTCGCATACAATTGATGCATAACAGAGCATGTAAAAAACAGTTGACTATTTCTAGCAGTCTCAGAATAACTCTCACTTTGGGACCCTTTGAGCAAATAGTCACATAGAAACTGTTTATTTTGTTTCAAAAGGCTTTCGGTCTTTGCTCAACCAGTAACCGGATTTTATGTTTCTAAACTGTTTCGGTTGATCAAAGACCGTTTGAACTGAACGGAGAACAAAAACGGTCTTTTGACTTCTTATACCTACATATGTATGTGTTTGAACTACAGATATGTTCTATACACCAAAAATTTTGTTTGTTTTTTCCTAATATTTTAAACATTATTAACTTTTTAAAATTTAATTTTAATAAATAATTGGCTATTTTTATTTTTAAAAATCTTAAATAAAGAGTATTTTGGATTTTATTATTGACTCTTAAGCTTGAACGCGAAGTTCAGAGCTTTAGCAGACTAGTATTTCCAGTTAATCTTTTACCTAATGTAAAATATGAAAAACCGCGAATTCTTCAAAAGATGATGGAAGATGAAGATGATTTATTCGTATAACACTATATCTTAGACGCTTTATAAAACAAAATAATAAACCGCGAGTTCTTCAGAAGAAGATGGCCATTGTATATATTTACTCGTATAACGCCATCCCTTAGAGGCTTTATCTTACAAGACCTAAAACCGCGAATTGTTCAGGAGATGATGGCCATTGTATATATTTTCTTGTATAACAGCATCACCAATGGCGCTTTATTTATTTATTTATTTTCCGTTGAGAACGGTCAACCGAAAACCGAAACAAACTGAAATGAAGGGTTTCGCTAAGACCGAAACCAAATTTTTATGTTTTTTTCGGTTTCGTTCAGACCGAGACAGCAAACGAAAAAACGATTAACTGTTTTTTACATGCTCTGATGCATAATGAAGCAGATTTTACAAAGTCAAACCTTTGCATAACGGAAAGACGACCAAACGGACCACAGTTCGCTAGGATATGGTCGTCCGCATTGCAATAGCTACAACCTTGCTGGGATTTACTGTTGGACGAAAAACAAGTAAATGAGCTACGATTATGTGTCCTGCTCAACGTAACTTTATCTTGCTTTGGTTTCGTCGATTCTTCAGTCGATAAATGCTGATATCGGCGATTTAGCATTTTTTCAAAATCGGACCAAAGAGGTAATCTTTCATAATCTAACTGTTCTTCACATTTTTGTTTGGTCACTGGTTCGACTCTGTTCAAGACAAGATAGATCAACATTGCATTTGAAATCTTGGTGTCGTCTCCTATCGATAACAAAGAACCGTATATCGATGACACGGTATCGATAAGATTTCTTAGAGACGATGCTGACTGTTGCGATATTTTCAGAAGACTAAACAATGTTGAAATATTATTCATAAAAATTAAACATTCGTTATCATACACTATTATCAAGCTGACCATAGCTTTCTCATAATTGCTCTCTGTGACTTGGTAGGCCTTCATAGTCCCCAAAGCTTCACCAGAAAGACAAGAGATTAAGTGATTGAATTTTTCAATAACGGGAACGTCGTGATGAACGAGAGTTTCGAAAAGGCTAATAAAATTTTTAAGCTCCGACTATTTGCCGCTGAATTTCGGCAATGCCAAATTCGGAAGTCGAGCTCGAGTTGGGGCTACAGAAGCTGTCCCAAGTATTTTGGTTTCGCTAGCTGCCTTCAAGGCCGAGATAAGCGACAATATTTTGCCTTGGTTATTATTGAATGCTTTTCCAACTCTTCTCCAAACTCATCGCCATCATCTAAATCTTCTATCTGTTCTTGTAATAGATTTGCCTTGTTAATTGCATCATTTAAATTTTCTAGCCTACATTTTAATTCTTCTTCCAGAATCGGAATCTGGCCGGCTTCTAGCCGAGTATTTAATCGGCGGATGCTACTTAATGGTTTTTTGAGCTTGTTTTTAAGGTCATCAAGAATACTTTTTGGCTTATCTGGACTCATTTTTAAATTAATTTATATATAGGCCAAGAAAAAAAAATATATGTAAGTAATTATATATAGAATTAATTATATCCAGCCAATTGTAACTAAATTTAATTAATTTAATTAAAAAAAATATATATATGTTCCAATTAGAACGGTAATGAAATAAACAAGTTTCGAAACTAAACAACGAGAGTTAATAATAATTTTATCGATAATTATTAAATTTGTTCGAAAAATGTTCACAACGAAAGCGACGAAAATTTTTAATTGAATATCAAGCCAAGTAGTATCAAATTAATAGTGGTTGCAAATGACGGCAAATCAGTATACCCGACCGAATGCAGGGTAGCGCCGACCAGTACAAAGCATCCTTTGTAGAGAGCTCACCCAAACATAAGCTCTCCGATAGAATCAGTCACTCCGATTAGAAACTCCTCGGGTACTTGGGCCCGCATTGACGAAGACAGAGCCGAAACATTTGCTCTACACCTACGAAATGTATTTCAGCCAAACGCCGCTACAAACACTTTTCAACTACCCCCGCTTAGCTTTGAAATTGCAATTAACCCGGTTTTCTTTTAAGTGCCTGAAATTTCTAATGTCATTAGGAAGCAACTAAAACCGAAAAAGGCTCCAGGGGGCGACCTAATAACCCCAAAAATAATAATTGAACTTCCAAACTGCGCAGTTGATGCTATATGCAAGCTATTTAACGGGATCACAAGACTTGGTTAATAACCCAAAAATTGAAAAAAGTCTGTGGTTATAATGATACCGAAGCCTAGGAAAGACCACACACTTCCCTCATCCTATAGGCCAATAAGCTTACTATCGTGCCTGTGCAAATTACTAGAAAAATGCCTGCTCACGCGCATAACACCATATTTATGAGAGCAAAACTTAATACCGGCACATCACTTCGGGTTCTGTGAAAGCCACGGAACCATCGAGCAAGTCAACCGGATAACATCAGAAATTCGTACAGCCTTCGAACATCGGGAATATTGTAGTGCGATATTACTCGACGTCTCTCAGGCATTCGACCGAGTGTGGCTTGAAGGCCTTATGCATAAAATCATAACATTAATGCTAGAAAACACTCACAAGTTACTTAAGTCGTACCTCTACAACCGAGTCTTCGAGGTGAGATGCAACACAACGACATTCAACGAGTATAACATTGAAGCCGGAGTCCCACAAGGTAGCGCACTGGGCCCTACCCTGTTCATCCTATACACATTTGCTGACGACACCGCAATCCTGAGCCGCTCGAGATGCCCAACTAGAGTAACAACTCAACTAGCTGATCATTTGGTGGTAGATGAGAAGTGGCTATCATACTGGCGAATTAAAATTAATGAACAAAAGTGTAAACACACCCTTAATAGACAATCGTGCCCCCCGATAACTTTGAATAAATCGCAGATTCCCCAAGCCAGCGATGTAACATATCTCGGCGTCCACCTCGACAGACGCATAACCTGGCGGAGGCACATTGAATGCAAGAAAGTACATCCCAGACTTAAAGCTTGCAGCCTACACTTTAAAGTTCTTCTCTACAACTCCACCCCTAAGCCCATTTGGACTTACGGCTCCCAGCTCTGGGGAAACGCGAGCAACAGCAATGTTGACATCATACAGCGCTCACAATCAAAAATCCTGCAAACAACCACTGGGGCACCATGGTATGTTCGGAACGAAAACATCCACAGGGATCTGGGCATACTACCGGTCAAAGATGAAATATCTAAGCAGAAAGCGGCCTACCACAATAAGCTTATACAGCACCCAAATAATCTCGCAAAGAACCTAACACTGGTTTCGAACAGAACTCGTCTGCATCGAAACGATCTGCCAGCCCAGCAATAAATACTAGGGCCCGTTAGTCTAAATTCAGTCTATATGACTGTAAGTTAAGTTATATTTTTAAGATTTGATATACTTATTGTTAGTCTCATATAGAGAAGATTCAAAAAATAAATACCAAAAACAAAACCAATTTTGCATCCAAGGGCGCGCCCTTGAAAAACTGATAAAAAGGCTGGTTCAGCTGTTTGGTAACCACCTTTTGATCTACGCTCACAGGAAGCAAATCGTACAGCATGAACATTTTCGTCGCGCTATTCGTTATGGGAGTTTTGGCATCGGCGAATGCACAACGTCCAGGAACATTAGACCACGTACACAAGTAAAATATAAATATACATAAATAAATATAAATATATCCATTCAAAACAAATCTTTTCTTCTAGGATCTCTTAAATTGGATGTCTTAGCCAAGCGGAGGAGTTACGGATTGTAATAAAAAGTCTCAGTTCTTTTGTCCAATAAGAATAAACGATATATAAAGTGCTTTTAAAAGTTAAATAAAAATATTTTCTTCAAGGATATCCCTAATTATGTGTGCTCCAAAAACCGCGAAATAGTTATCCTTGCAATTGCAATTGCATTTTAAATTGCATTTTTTGCTATAAAATCAAAGTAGCATTTTTTAGTATTTTTAGGTTTGTTGCTTTATTAACATATGGGCTTTTTCTTCTTGTTTTTATATCAGGACATACTTCACAAGCGCAAATTAAGTATCCTAGATGAACGGTGATTCCTAAAAAACTATACATAACGTTAAAAATGAATCTAATGAAATCGTGGTCCAAGGACGATCATATATTTAAACCTTTTTATTTTTTGAATTTTATAGAAAAGGCTTATTTTGATATAGATATATAATTGTTTTGGAGTATTTCAAACTTGTTTTTTTTTAAATAATTATTTTTTAAAAAATTTTGTTTTTAAATAATTGTAATTTATCGCGGTAAAAGTTGTAATAAATAGACACATTGGAATAACGTCTTGAGGTCACACTGTTTTTAACTCACCACGAACAGCTGTTTCGTGATTAAAATAACCGTCGCCCTCGTAACATTTGATTTGGCTAAAATCGGGATAAAATGAATAAAATAACGCGTGCCTTCATTAGCGTCCTGCGCCAGAGCAGCTTCTCCGGCGGCGCCAACACCCTCCTGGGCCGGCAACTCTCCTACAGGAGTGATTTATCCCTGGACAAGCTATACCCCAGTTCGCGGTAGCAGATCTACACGCCGCCCCCGCCGGTAAGTGGATGTAGTGGCTACTGTAATTGCCTCTTTTGATATATCCATTCTCCAGCCACCTGGCAGCGGCAACAAGTTTAGCGGCTTTATTCCCATGGACAGACTGGAGATCACCTACAGCCGGAGCTCGGGTCCCGGGGGACAGCACGTGAACACGGTGAACACCAAGGTAGACGTGCGTTTCAAGGTGGCGCAGGCGGACTGGATACCCGAGCAGACGCGCCAGTAGCTGCTCAAGGAGCTGGCCAACCGGATCACCAAAGATGAACCTGGCCGATGCCCTGGAAAAACTGCGCTGCATCATTCGATCCCAGGAGGCCTTGGAAGCGGCCCCTCCCAGCGAGGAGACACTGGAAAAGCTTCGGCGGCGCCAGGAGCGAGCGGCACGCGAACGCCTTCAACTGAAAAGAGGTCGCGCCCAGGTCAAAGCGGATCGCCAAGGACCCAGTGGAATAGACTTGTAGTTATTATTGGAAATTGTTGCACAAAGATTCACATTACACATTTACACCTAATTAAGTTATGAAATCCATTTTGGGTGTTCACTATTTCAGATTTTGAAGGAATTGGAATTGCTATACCCTCTGCTAGAGTATAACAACTAGTTAATTGGCACAAATAGTATTTAAATTTATACAAAATCTGTAAAAGCGGAAACCCGAATGGATAATATAGTATTTTAGGGCAGCTGCTCGTCCACGCGAGCCGGCGTGACTGTAAATCGCTTGGAGCTGGATACTTGGATAATTGTTTCCGTCGCCGGGTTGTCCTTTCCCATTTGCGAGGGCATGCTGGCAAATCGAGGACGCTGCAATAAAAGAAATAAGCAACCTGGAAGGACAGAACTGAAACTGACGGTCGCTTCTTACCGGTTGTGGCGGACTCAACTGGATGGAGACTTCGTGGCTCCTCTGCGATGGCCTGCTGACCACACTATGACGCTGGCGTCTTTCCACTGGAGGTTGACCACATCCCATTCTCGACGCGTACATCTGTTCCAGGCGGTGGATGCTGGAGAAACCGGCACCAGGCGGCTGCATTGAGAAACTGCGTCGGTTGCTAAGCGGCGACCAAGTGTGCTGGTAGTTCGTCTCATCAAGGTGACGCAGAAACTGACGATTGAGGGAGCCCAGCGCCTGCTGATCCTCCGTGGCCAAATTGGCCATTAGCTCGTCCAAAATCTCGGACTCCGTCTCCACCTTTCCATGCCGCGCCAGCTTTATATCGTGCTTCCAAAACTGTCTGTTCTTTCGCCCAATCACCGGGGCAATCTCCTTGACCTTCAGGACTAGGATCCCCATAAGATAGACGCACAGGACGTTGGATAGTGTCAGGCACATGCTGATGCCTCCCAGAACGGCCAGTTCCTTGGCCTGGTTGTCCGAGTAGCGCCGAGTCTTAATCACATCCACGTAAAGCGAGTCGTCGTGCTCAAAGAACTTGTAGATGCAGGCCACGGCCCAGAGGAGTCCAGAGTTAACCGCCGGCGGCAACAGAGAGGCAGATATGGCCACGCCCACCAGCGAACCAATATTGCCACCAAGGATTCCGATTGCAGCCGCCGCACCCGAAGGAATGGCCGTAAAGACCCCAACGACCAGGGAGTGCAGATCGCAGCGGGAAAGCATCTCCTCCGTGAGCCCTTCACCGATCCCGTACTTGTGGTCCGTAGTGCACACGACCAGTCCAAAGAGGAAGCCCACCAGGGTGGCGGTCAAAATGCCGATCAGTTCGTTGAGCATGCCCAGCCGGCGAAGCGATAGGTCCTGAATCACAGTTCCAAAAATGGCAGCGATTATCGGTCCCTTCAGTGGAGAAATGAGCATACTGGAGGCCAGAAAAATCGTGTTGTTTTCCACCAGGCCAAAGCTCGCAAGAACTCTGAAATGGATAGTTGATATTACAGGTGCGCTTGAGTTGTAGAGTATAGGATTTCGAAAAGTTCTTCAAGATTAACTTATCTATATGTGGATTATATTGGGCTATATCCAACACTTTTTACATTTTTAATTATTTTTTTAAATTTAAGTTGTTGTCAGAAATACCTTAAATAGGCATTTACCAAAGCAAGTACTTTTCGAAAACCTATTAATATATTGAAGCTACATAGTTCTTACGCTGCTGATACGAATAGTATGCAAAAAATCGAGGGTAATGGCCGCATCCTGGCGAACATCTCTCAGGATCTGGGCCACATTTAATCGGGATCGCACAGAGTTCACGAACCGATTCCAAATGCCCTGCTTCTGGGCATTGATGTACCTAGCGAATGTGAGCTCGTTAGATTTAATGGGATCAAAACTCCACGTTTTTTTAGGTATTTTACTCGGTGCTGGAGGGCCGGTCCTCCTGCTCCTCGGAAGCCTCGCGCTGCACATAGGATCTGTAAGCCAGGCAGCCGACCACGGACACAGCGGGCCCCTCCCGATCGCCGATGCCCCATTCCTGCAGAGCCTCGTACAGATTCTCGTAGCGCTCGTCAAAGTCCATAGAGAAGCTGATGTGGTAGGCATTCCCCTCCAGACTGGGCAGCCAAACGGCATTTGGTATGTGAAATTTCTGTAGGATTTGGCGCAGCACCTGCTCCTGGACCGTGTCCAGTGGCATGTCGAGGAGCTGATCATGGCACGTCTGGATTTGGATCTTTGGCAGGGGATTCTGGGGCTTGTGGCTTTTCCTATCCGGGGATTCCCCGATCCGAATGGTGGAAAGGCTGTCGATCGTCGAAGATCGGCTGGCGGTTCCGGTGGGTGTGGCTGTGGCTGTGGCTACCTCTCCGTTGACCACTTGGACGTAGACCTTCTTCAGGCGCTCCTCCTCCGCCTTCGTGGGAATCGTAATTTTGAGGAGCACGGCGGCTGTTCCCGTCATCGTTGCGGTCGGAAATGACTTTCTGGGGCCTGTGTTTACCTCACACTTTGTATGAAATCGATCTAGTGCATAATCATCCGCACACACACGTGGACAAATGGTCAGACCCGGTAATGCAACTGCACTAATCTTCTTTATACTGGAAGTGGATTGAAGCCGCGCTTGTTATTGCCGCCACTGATAACGGTTCTTGGCTGGGTGCTGCTTCTCGCCGGTCTGCCAGTCACCCGGAAAACTATCCCACTTGGCCATATTTAGGATCATGGTGAAACAAGCTTTCGCGACTTCCCGCCCTGATATTCATTTTGAAATCTAAAACCTCCGTTTCTACATTTCTATTATGTTATATTCTTGTTAATCATCTTCGTAACCCATATTTGGCTACTAGAAAACAGTTTTATTTTAGCTTTGAGGAGAATAATTCCTTAATATACATTCAATCAACAATGTGATTTAATTATAGAAAAGCAAGTGTGATGTATTAATTTTAAATTAATTTTCGAATATAAACCTAAAAAGTCCACAAAAAATGATGCCAATTGTATGATAAAACTCACTGATGTCAATTTTCCGGTTAAATGGTGCTCCAAATAATAGGCTCTAGTTAAAAGTAAGCCAAATGACAGTTTATAATTAAGAAATAAGATAATAATAAGTGAGTAAGCCGTAATTAATAATTTACTCAAGTTGATAAAGTTGATACAGAACAGATTCTATATATTACAACATTCCAGGTATTAAGGTTACAGGGCGCATCTTCAATATTGCGTTATTGTCGTTAAATGATTCAGTCGCATGAACAGATTATGTAATCTTATTAAACATTCTCGTTAATTTTACTCTGTCGGTTGCACTTGAACGTCGGCGAGGTTCAAGTTTGGTTAATTGAATGCTCACGGCATGAGTGTAGCTGTGTGCACTTCTATAGATCGGAGTGTCGTGCAAATCGCAGCCAATTGGCGAATCATTTGTATGCAGGTAGGATGGTGTCATTCTCCGGCACGATAAGCAGAGAATTTAAATACATCCATTGGTGAAGAAACAAACTTTATTTGATACAAAAACATCAGAGCTTCTCATATGTACAGGCAAACGCAGCGAGAATGGAAGTGTGTATGCCACTAAAACTGACTAAACAATAGCTGAATTGCACTTAACAAGGTTCTTTAGCAGGCTAAAAACGATTAAAATGCGTATAAGAGGCTATCATCTACACAAATGCAGATACAACTACGTTTACGATATATATATGCTTACGGTATACAAAAGTGCAATGTTGACATGGAAAAGGGCTTCGAGAGAATCTTCCAAGCTGTCTGATCTCTGGTGCCTATTTCCCCGGTTTTTTCCTCTCCTATTCTAAGTCGACTCGTGGTTGTCTTACAAACTAATTAACAGCATATTGTGCAAAAGGCAAGGCTCAAACACAACTTCGTTGCGGCTCCTAGAAGCGGATCTCGTTGCGCTGCACGTGGTCGTACACCTGGGGCGTGAGCAGTTCGTAGCGCCCCTTTGAAGTCTGGTAGTACAGCGAATTCTTGATCGCGGCCGGATCATAGCCTTCCTTCTGCAGGTCCACCTTGCGTAGCTTGAAGGTGCCGGTGAGGTCAACCTTGGTGAGCAGTCGAATGATCTGGGGACGTGCGTAAGCGGGCAACACCTTGGCCAAACTACCGGCGAAGACGTCGAGGTCCAGCTCTCGCTCAGGATCATAGATGGCGGCCATGCCGGCCCTTCCCTCGGTGTGCGGAATTGTCACGCCGTAAACGGTATCCTTGTACCCAGCCACATTGCTGACCTGCGCCTCCACCTCGCTGGTGGACACGTTCTCGCCCTTCCAGCGGAAGGTGTCACCAGTTCGATCCTTAAATTACAGATAGCCCTTCTCGTCGGCCACCAGCAAATCTCCGGAAAGGAAAGCCATATCGCCGTGCTTGAATACATCCTTTATTTTCGTCAACGTAGCCGAGGAATTCGCGAGACGGATTTCCCTTGACAATCTTGCCGATAAATACACCTGGCTCGTTAGGGGCGCACAGCTGGCACAGGCCATTCTTGTCCCTAATGGGCTCTCCAGAGTCCGGATCGGCGCGAATGATCGAGATCGGGTAGATCTTTGGAAGGATGCGCGACACGAAGCCGATAGCGCCAACCGTGTTGTCGTGGTTCATGATGTTCGCATTGCTTTCCGTGGCGCCGTAGAACTCGCCCACCTTGGCGATGTTGAAGCGCTCCACGAACTGGGGCCAAATCTGCGGACGCAGTCCGTTTCCAAAGACTAGACGCACTCGGTGTTTCTGGTCATATTCCGATGGTTTCGTAGCCAGAATGTAGCGGGCCATCTCACCGATATACTGACCAATCTGGAAATCACAATGGAAGAATTAGAGAGTGCATTAACTGGGCAATAAATCCCACTTACTGTTGCATTGTACTTGGCGCAGTCGGCGAAATAGTTGGATGCCGAGAACTTCTTGCGAATGGAGACCGTAGAGCCGAAGAGCACCGACTGACCCATGCACATGATGCCTCCAGCGGTGTGGTACAGAGGCAAGGGGGTGTAGAATATGTCGTCCTCCTGGAAGCCCATGGTGTAGTGGATTCCAGCAGCGATAAACAGATACCTGATAAAAATGTTATTGATAAATTATGAGCAAATGTCATTGCAGATATAGCCACTAAATACATACAATTAATTATATTTAATCCAAAGATAATAATTGGAAAAGTTAAGATAAGATAGTACTCACCGGGAATGAGAGATGACTGCCGCCTTGGGCAATCCCGTAGTGCCAGAGGTGTAGATGTAGACGAGCTTGTCGTGGTGGTTCACCTGCGTTTTGTTGGGCTTCTCACTGCTGGCAGTGGTGAGCAGAGCGTTAAGGTTCTTGGCCTGCGGGATGTTCTTCTCAGTCTGGCTGTTGTTGTTCTCATTGTTGAACTGGAAGAGGGTTAGGCCTTCGGGCAGATCCTTGGCCACCTCGGAAACGGCTTCCAGGAAGTCCTCGCCGTAGATGAGGGCCGTGCAGTGGGCCACCGTGATGCTGTGCAGCAAGGAAGGACCACGCAGGTTCGTGTTGATCAGCGGAGTGATCACGCCGATCTTGGACAGTCCCAGCCAGGTGGCCACGTACTCGGCGCGGTTTTCCAGCAACAGGGCCCTCACATCGCCCTTCTTGTAGCCCTGGGCTTGCAGTACGTTGGCCACCTTGTTGGAGTGCTCGTTCACCTGGCGGAACGTCCAGCGCTGCGTCTCGCTGACCACAGCAACTTTTCTGGATGAATTAGAACATTCCGCTCGAAGACTTCCGCAACAGTGCAGTTGAGGCGCTCATGGTGTTTCGTGTACCTCAGGAGCTTGATATAAGCCCACAGAGCTCTGAACAAATAAGAATTTAAAATAAAGAATTAATCAGTACAGTTCCGTAAAATGTTTTCGTGTTTTTTAAAGTTTTTTAAAAATATTGCGTCATCAACATGCAGAAGATAAGCAGTAAATAAACTAGTAGATAAATAATTTAAAAAAACAAGAGAGAATGCTATAGTCGGGTGCCCCGACTATCAGATACCCTTTACTCAGCTAAAGGGAGTGCGAGGGAGATGGATATATAAAACTTGGATCGGGCATAACTTTTTAACGAATGGTCCGAATTGAAAAATTTCCAAATTACATTTGGATACGTACTGATAAACACAATAAAACTGCATTTTTACTTTTCCAAAATCTTTAAAGGTGTGCGCGCCAGACACAGACACACACACACATAAAATCGTTTAAGGCGATTGTGGGCGTTAGAGGGGGCGCACACTGGGGTGAGCGACCCCAAAAGTGACGATAAATTCAAAATACAAATTTCGGAGTTGCGCAATGAGGGTCATATGTGGCGAAAGAAGATAAAATTCTGCATTAGAAAGTGAAAGAATTATGGCCCTAGGTCTTAAAGAAACCTCACAATGTAAATCCAAAGTATAAACTTTGTTTTTTTGTTTTCAAAAATACGAAAAATGAATATTATTTTTGTCACTTTGAGTGACGATTTTTACAATAAAAATAGGCAAAAACAACCTTTTAAAAATGGGAATAATAAATTTAAACTCTTAACTATTTTTACAAATTTTTAATTATTTTTTTGTGTAAAATTTTTATAAAAAAAAAATGTATTAAAAAATAATCTGTAAAATTTGACGTTTTTATACCCGTTACTCGTAGAGTAAAAGGGTATATTGTATTCGTGCAAAAGTATGTAACAGGGAGAAGGAAGCTTTTCCGACCCTATAAAGTATATATATTCTTGATCAGGATCACTAGCCGAGTCGAACTAGCCATGTCCGTCTGTCCGTCTGTCTGTCCGTCTGTATGAACGCTGAGATCTCGGAAACTATAAAAGCTAGAGGATTGGCATTTTGCATGCATATTCATGGAGTTCCTACGCAGCGCAAGTTTATTTCAAAATGGTGCCACGCCCCCTCTAACGCCCTCAACCGCCCTAAACCATTTTTTGAAAGGTGTCTGGCGCCCACACCATTAAAGATTTTGGAAAAGTAAAAATGCAGTTTTATTGTGACTATCAATACCTATCGAAATGTAGAAGAAATTTTTCAAATCGGACCATTCGTTAAAAAGTTATGCCCGATCAAAGATTTTATATATCTATCTCCTTCGCACTCCCTTAGCTGAGTAACGGGTTCCGTGCAACACTCTGCTATAAGAGAGTTATTTTAATTCAAAGTTGCACGTTTTTTCACGAAAAAATACGTTTTTTTATGGTTGAATGTCAGGTGTTGGTAAGCTATTCGAAGAATACGCTCATGAAACGGCTAGATACTTTTTACAATTGTATCCGTGGTATTATATGCCACCAACAATACACAAGTTCTTAATTCACGGTGCTGAAATTATTTCGAATGCGTTGTTACCCATAGGCCAACTGTCAGAGGAAGCTCAAGAAGCTCGGAACAAAGACTTCAAAAAATACAAAAAATGTTATTCGAGAAAAATGGATAGGGTGAAGAGCAACCAGGACAATTTAAATATGTTTTTGATTAGCTCCGATCCAATAATATCTACCAAACGGAAGTTGCCGGAAAAAAAGGTGCACACCTTTCCGAAGGAAGCTTTAACTCTGTTAAAAACAGCAGAATTTATGAGCGATATGAGCGATAGTGAAGGCGAATCCGAGATGGAATCGGATTGATTTTTTGATTTTCTTTTAAAATTATGGTTTCCACTAATAAATTCGAAGTTATAAATAAAAACTTTTTTTATTTTATAAATACAAGCAATACAAGTTTTTTTCACATTTTCAGTATATTGTTTTTAGCGCATATTTACTATAAAGTCCATCGGTTCTTAGTATTCATAATAAATGTAATCTAAATAAATACATAAACGATTCGGGTAAATTTTCAGCGCTATTATTGAAACATTACCGGTTTTTTGGTAAAAATACCCAAATTTCCAAAAAATGCGCCGAAGAAAAATAATTATTAAAAAAAAAAAATACTCTACAGAAAGTTCAAATGTTTTTTTTTTTACTTTTATTGATCAAATACAAAATACATAATTATAACATGTTCAAATTTTTTGACGGCTGATTTGATCGTCACTATTGGGGTCTCTCACCCCAGTGTGGGGCGGTTCAAATGGGTTATGTAATGTGTATGTATGTGTGTATGTGTGTTTATGTATGTGTCTGTGCCAAGAATTGAAAGCGAGGTGCAATTTTTCAGCACAAAACAAGAAACAAAACAAGAGAGAACGCTATAGTCGGGTGCCCCGACTATCAGATACCCGTTACTCAGCTAAGGGAGAGCGAGGGAGATAGATATATAAAATCTTTGATCGGGCATAACTTTTTAACGAATGGTCCGATTTGAAAAATTTCTTCTACATTTCGATAGGTATTGATAGTCACAATAAAACTGCATTTTTAGTTTTCCAAAATCTTTAATGGTGTGGGCGCCAGACACCTTTCAAAAAATGGTGTAGGGCGATTGAGGGCGTTAGAGGGGGCGTGGCACCACGTGAAATAAACTTGCGCTGCGTAGGAACTCCAAGAATATGCTTGCAAAATGCCAATCCTCTAGCTTTTATAGTTTCCGAGATCTCAGCGTTCATACGGACGGACAGACGGACATGGCTAGTTCGACTCGGCTAGTGATCCTGATCAAGAATATATATACTTTATAGGGTCGGAAAAGCTTCCTTCTCCCTGTTACATACTTTTGCACGAATACAATGTACCCTTTTACTCTACGAGTAACGGGTATAAAAATTGTTTTGCTAACAAACTCTAGCTTTCAATTTTTTGCACAAATACCTCGGGTTCTGCTTTGGGGTCTTTTAGTCCAGCTGCCACTTTCCTTTTGCACATTGAGCAATCACAGGGCATCCCTTGGCAGTACTTCGTCGGATCAACAGGGAATTTCGCGACCGGCACGATAGTTGAGCAAGCTGCTATGTATTTACATTTTATACCGAACTCGCCGCGGGCAACAATACACAAGGATTTGTTTTTGTTTGTTTTATTGATGCCTTCAATTAATAGTTTAAAGACCACTCGGAAGCGCCATGAAAATGTAGAATAGTTTTTCTAAAAAAAAGAAAACGGAAAACTTTGGTGGCAATAAACTTTAATTTTGGCAAGGTGAAAGCGAAAACGAAAAAGTAATACGTGTGGTCGGTATAACTCAATTTCAACGATTAAAGAACTATATTTTTACAAAGTTCTTAGAGCCTAGCTTAACGACATTTGTCGAAGAAGGGGCGAATTCGCAGAGAGCGAGAGAGAACTTTATTGTGCACCCGCCTTCGTCCTAAACTAACTTACACTAAACTTCAAGTCAAATTCAATAAAATCTCACAACAATCGCCTTAAACGATTTTTAAAGGTGTCTGGCGCCCAACCCTTTAAAGATTTCGGAAAAAAAATCAGTTTTATTGTGTTTATCAATACCTATCGAAAAGCGGAATTTTTCAAATCGAGTCATTCGTTAAAAAGTTATGCGCGATCAAAGTTTTATATCTCCATCTCTTTTGCACTCTCTTTAGCTGTAACGGGTATCTGATAGTCGAACCGGCTGGTTCCATCTAATATACTACCTGCAAAAGAAAGAAGACTTTTGGGAAAGTTTCAGCCCGATAGCTTTAAAACTGAAGAACGTATTACTTAGTTCAGCCTAGACTTGTCAGGTGGTTGAAAAAGTGACAGGTATGGGCACCGCTATGAATGGTCACTGGGAAGGAAGTAAGAAAATTAATTTTAAAAATTACAAAGAAAATTACCAAATTGTTTACAAAATTTAGACGAAAATATTTTTATTTAATTTTTAAACGCTGTTCACAAATAAAGATATTTAAACTTAGCTGTGACTTTAAAATTTTAAACCTTCTCTTGTGGTTAAGTAAGATTAAATTTTCAAAAACGATCATATAGTTTTTATATCAACCTGCTATGTTTTTCACTAAAACTCACTCCGCCTCGAAAATTCAGGACATTTATCGAGCGCGGAAACAACAAAACTCGATCGTTGACCCGGTTGTATTAATTAAATTAGAACCGTCCGAGAGAAAATCTCTTTGCTCCGATCGATTGGGTCATATCGGCAAGAGAATAAACAACAACTGAAATTGCACATGATGGACCTCGACTCAAGCGCCGCGGTCTATGTAAATGGGCAGCTTTTGAAAGATAATTATCTTACCTTCAGAGAAGCGATGCGCCTAAAAAAGCTTAAAACACTAAATGATGTGTTTACTCGAGGAGGTTTAGTCCACGTGCGCTGTAGTGGAGGAGAGGCTTACTTTCGAATTGAGCGGATGGACGAGCTTTCAGCGCTTGCTCAGGAACACAAAGCTCTCCCCCTCTCTCTTTCAAAACTCCAACAGCAGCTGCTAGCGAAGCTGGGTTTCGCTCTTAAATTGTCACATTATAACTTCTTATTAAAGCATAGGCTTATTTTAGTTACCCTTATTCAAGTATTTAATATAAAAGGAATTTCTCTCAATTTATTTTCTGTATTTAATGTTTGTGTTTTTGTTTTGTGGCGAATTTCCAAATTTTATATGAGGTCGCTCTCAATTACTATATCTAGGTTGTTTACAAGCCTAACTTTTAATATACATTTTAAATGCATTCTTTGATAAATAGCCCCATTGAGAACAGCAACGTAGTTCTCAAGCTCGTATGCAAGCAATATAAAGGTCTTAAAATATGCCACATAAATGCCCAGAGTCTTACCAAAAAGATTGAAGAATTCAGATACTTGTTCGTTAACTCCGGAGTCGATGCTATATGTGTTTCAGTGACATGGTTCTCGTCCGATGTTAGTGATTGTCTTGTCTCATGTGAAGGATTTAATTTGTATCGTGCTGATCGTGATGAACACGCGGGGGATGTTGCAATTTATTTAAATAAGAGATCTAAAGCCAAAGTAGTCAGGAAAAATGAATCAAATTGCACAAGAGAATATCTATTTATTGAACTCGCGGCATCTGTCCAAACAGAAAAATTACTTCTGGGTTGCTTCTACCGACCCAATCTAACCACTGACTATACCGAATTTTTTGCCCTTTTCTGTGATATCGTATAGCAATATAATATGGACGGGGGATATGAACAATGTTAACAATGTTATTTTATATGACCAGGTCTCAGTACCAGCATTCTCTAAACATGACCCTTTATTCATTACCTTTGACATTTCTATTAATAATACTAACCACCAAATTACTTTTAGGGACTTCAAAAATATTGACTACAATCTGTTAGCGTTTGAATGTAATCAATGTGACTGATTACTGTCTGTCGATGAGCAAATTTATTGTCTCCAAAATAATGTACTGCATTTATATAATACCTGTGTTCCTATAAAAACCAGAATATTGAAACAAAATAAGAACCAATGGTTTAATAGCACTATTGAACGTGAAATTAAACGAAGAGATACGGCTTTTAAAAAATGGAAAAGGTATAAAGCAAATTATTTATATTAAGAGTTTAAAGCCTTACGAAAAAAAGTAACGGACTTAATTAATTCATTTAAATGCGCTTATTTTAATACAAAATTTACAAATGCAGTTGATACTCGACAAAAATGGAAAGACCTTAAGGCACTAGGCGTTGGTAAGCCAAAACCTTCATTGGAAATTGATGTGGACATCAATGAATTAAACCAAAAACTTGTGCAATGCCAAGTACCTGAGGTGTCATATAATGAGTGATCATGCTGAGATAAACAATGACTGTGATATAACTTCTGATAATAGATTTAGCTTTTCGTGTGTTAGTGTCGATCAAACGCAGTTGGACTTAATAACATAAATCCCAAATTTATTAAAATCATTCTACCAAAAATTTTGCCAGATGTTACTTTTGCCGTAAATAGTGTGCTAACCACTTCGACTTTCCCTAAAATATGGAAGGATGCCAAAATACTTCCTGTTGGTAAGGCAAATGGTGACTATAGGCCAATATCTATACTACCGTATTTGTCTAAATTAAGCGAAAACATAATGGTCAAGCAAATTAACAAATATGTAGAGACAAATGGTCTGTTAAACAATGCGCAGTCAGGTTTCAGGAAAAATAGGAGCTGTGTAACAACCTTGCTGAATATAGTAGAGGAAACCATGGAAAGCACGGTCTTCCTCCAGGCAAAGTAACCCTACTGACACTTCTAGACTTTAGCAAAGCCTTCGACACCGTGAACTATGATATTCTGTGCTCTAAGCTTATAAGAATGTTTAACTTTTGTGTAACAGCAGAGAAATTAATACGCTCTTACTTAAATTGCAGACGTCAAGCCATAGTTACGTCCACTCAAACTTCCAACTATGAACAGCTCTCTAGAGGAGTTCCACAGGGATCTGTTCTAGGACATCTTCTTTTCTCCATGTATGTTAATGAGCTTCCAAATGTTTTGTCCTCGTGTAAAGTCCATATGTATGCCGATGACGTTCAAATGTTTGTATCGCTTCCTTTGTCCAGAATAAATGAATGTGTAGTGATGTCAAATACTGAATTGTCGGCAGTAAACAAATGGTCGAAGCTAAATGGTCTACAAATAAACCCAAAAAAGTCTAAATGTTTGGTTATTTATAAAAAATTAATTGATACCACTGCCCTGACACCCCTAGTAATAGATGGTGAAGTCATTGATTATGTTGAAAAAGTAAATAACCTGGGTATCATATTCAACAAAACACTCACTTGGAGCGACGATATTAACCAAGCTATTGGGAAAACATATGGTTCTTTAAGGTCACTGTTCCATACTCAAAAATTCTTAGCAGAAGGTACAAGACTTCTAATGGCAAAAACCTATTTAATACCGGCATTATTCTACGGCGTCGAGATATTTGGAAACAAGTAAACAAAAACTTAATGTAGCGTTTAATAGTGTTGCGAGATATGTGTTTAATGTAAGGCGTGGTCATCCGATTTCATGTTTAGCGTAGAAGATATTTGAAGTTGATCTTCAATCATGGATCCAATTCAGGGCATTAGTGGCATTGCGCAAAATAATTAACACCAAAGAACCCGACTATCTCTACAAAAAACTAACACATACCAGTTCAAGACGAACGAATAACATTGCATGCATAAGACACAAAAGAATCTTTTCTGAAAAACAATTCTTTATTTTTGCTGTTCGGTATTGGAACGAACTTCCCAATGGTTTAAAAATTATTAAGAGCGCACCGAATTTTAAATCAAAATTAATTATACACCTTCAAAACCGTTAATTTAATGAGAGAAATTATTTTAAATTAGTTTAAGTACCCCCAAATCAGTTTAAATTTGTAAAAACTATATGTTTCAATCAAAATTTGTATCCCATTTTGTTCATATTCTTTATTTTGTTTTTTGTATGTTATATATAGTCTTTTTATTTATTATGTGTCTTTTCTTTGTAACATAACTGTTTTTTTAAGATTATTTTTTAAATTATTCTGATCAAAAAAAGTATTGTAATACACGTGACTAGCACATTAATATATAACTTTAATCTGTAGTGCTAGGAATTTAAATTTTAAATAAATAAATAAAGAATGCTATAGTCGGGTACCCCGACTATCAAATACCCGTTACTCAGCTAAAAAGAGTGCGAGGGAGATGGATATATAAAACTTGGATCGGGCATAAATTTGTAACGAATGGTCCGATTTCTTCTACACAATAAAACTGCATTTTTACTTTTCCAATATCTTTAAAGGTGTGCGCGCCAGACACAGACACACACACACATAAAATCGTTTAAGGCGATTATGGGCGTTAGAGGGAGGGTGGCGCTCGGCTGAAATTAACTTGCGCTGCGTAGGAAGCCCAAGAATTTGTGTTGTTAATCCCAAATTTCTAGCTTTTGTAGTTTCCGAGATCTCAGCGTTCATCCAGACAGACAGACGGACAGACGGACATGGCTAGATCGACTCGGCTAGTGATCCTGATCAAGAATATATATACTTTATAGGTTCGGAAATGCTTTCTTCTACCTGTTATATACTTTTGCACGAATACAATATACCCTTTTACTCTACGAGTAACGGGTATAAATACCGCAAATTCCCGAGCTGATGGACTATAGACGTAGGGGTAACGACTTAATTCCCCCGACATAATTCCGCTGTCTTAAAACGACATAATTTCGCGCGATCTTATGACGTTTGAGAACGCGAAAAGTCCGCCTTAGAAAAAACGACATCATTTCGCCGGAAGCGGAATTATTTCGCTGCTAAACAACATACGTTTGCGCGAAATTATGACTTTAAAAAACTACTTGTGGCGGACCTATGTCGTTTTAAAGTGACTTAAGTACGCCGAGGAAAGAACGACATATTTTCGCCAACCGAGAAATTGTGTCGCTGCTAAACGACATAAGTTCGCGCGAAATAATGTAGTTATACCCGTTACTTGTTGTTCGTGAACGCTTGCAGCTTCGCCTGCGAAAATTAAGATTGAGAAAGAAGAGAGAACGCTTTAGTGGAGTACTTCGACGATACCCGTTACTCAGCTAAAGGGAGTGGGCGAGAGATAAATATATATGCACTCGTCAAAGCGACTAGCGCCATCTAGTGGCTGTTTCATTTTTTGCGCATATCTTTTTAAAAAAAATTTATTAATAAACACAACCAGTTGGCATTTACACTTTTCCAAAATCTGTAAAGAGCGTATTATGATTTTAGTAGAAGTTTGAAACGCAGTGAAGGAGACGTTTCCGACCCCATAAAGTATATATATTCTTGATCAGCATTACTAGACGAGTCGATCTAGTCATGTCCGTCTGTCCGTCCGTCTGTCTGTATCTACGCAAACTAGTCTCTCAGTTTTAAAGCTATCGGGCTCAAACTTTCCCAAAAGTCTTCCTTCTATTGCCGGCAGTATATATGTCGGAACCGACCGGATCGGACAACTATATCTTATAGCTCCCATAGGAAGGATCGAAAAAAAAACGTAAGAAAATTCTAGCTTTGGTGTTTTTTGAAATATTACCTTATACTTTTGGGAATACTATTTTTTTATATATTTCTGAATTTCGAATAAAATTTAAAAAAAAAATCGGATGACTTTATCATAAGAACGGTTGGAAAATTAAATGAAAATTAATAGGAAAAAAATAATATCTTTGTTGATTTTTATTACATTGTCTTCTCCTCTGGGATATGGCTTTTCTTTAACATTTAAAAATTTCGAATAAAATTTAACAAAATTCGGACGGCTATATTATATAGCTGCCATAGGAAGAATCAAAAAATGAATGCAAAAGTAATGCGAAATCAGCTTAAATTTGTATTGTTGTAACATATACGCAAGTTCATTTAAATTTAATGTTTTTGTGAATGAATAGGAATGATCTGCAATGGTATATCAGCTTCGGCTGGCCGAAGCTAGCTTCCTTTCTTGTTTACTTTTATTTCGATATCTTTTCTTGTATCTGAATCTTCTTCTTCTGCTAGGGCTTTTTGTTGGTCTAATGTTAAAGGCGTATTCAAAATTGTCGGGATAAATATTTTTAAATCATACTTATCCTTGACAGTTATTAGATTTGTCCGCAACCTTATCAATATTTTGGATAATTCTGATAAATTTGTTTTGTTAATTATTAATATCATGCACTAGGGTTCTTGCCTGATTGTACGAATCTACAAGAATTTTTTCATGTTTGTCTACTGTTTCCTTTTTGTGTTTGCCTTTTTTGGCTTACACATTTGTAAGACTTTTCAAATGTTTCTTTAAATTCTCGGATATCGAGTATTAATTGCTCCCATTCCATATTCAATTTTTAGTAATTTTTTTTTTACTGTTTTACTTGTGCATAATTTTTAGCACGTTAATATGTCCCAATGTATGTAAATTTCGGAGAATACTTTACAGTTTGTCACGGTAGACAGTACTATTGCCTTTTGCGTTCTGCCGCAATGAACAAGTGGAGAGAATTCAAGATCATACCTATTCATATATTCGTTCTCAAAATCTGCAATTAATAGAGGCTCTGCTCTGTTCCTAATTAAGGCTAATACCCTATTCTCAAAATTTGGCTCGTTGGTCAATGTAACTCTAAGGCACTCTGTTGTATTCATTTTGATAAATTTTTCTTTTTAATGATTTTTATTTATTTGTTTATTTTAACGGGTATTTTAATTCTCATATATATAAACGGGTATTTTAATTCTCATACATATACAATTTTTGTTTAAAATTTAATTTTTTGTTTTAATTAAAAAAATTCTTGTTATATTTTATTATAGCAATTGTGTTAAGTCATTTCGCGGTATTAGTTAAACATTAAATTAAATCATGAAATAAATAAGATTGTAAGCAATGAAGTTAACCAAATGTAACACACAATGTTAAGATTAGAACTTATGTTAAGCTTTCCTCTCTTATATTGGCAGCCGCTGCGCTCGGCTAAAGCTCTATGCAAGAAGAAGTTCATTAAAGCCAGTGAAGGCAGTTGAAAAATTATACTCTACAGATTCACACCGTGTCCCTCATTTTCGTAGCTATTTCCTGACGGAAACAGATTAATAATAGTTATTAATTTCTGACTATTCATTTTGGCGCAACCCGGTGGACACACGGATTCCTGGGATTTTGGATTGGAGTTAATTGTTAATTGGAATTAACATAATATATAGTTTCAAACAAGTGAAACACATGGGTTTCTGTAACTGCACACGGCAGCTCGCCAGTACTCATTACCAGGTAACAAATTGCAGTGGTATTTGAGCAAATAATCAACGTGGAATTCTGTTGTTACAATAAATGTTAAAATTATTCATTTGAAATTTGGCACATAAGTGAAATTTTGGTGACTTAGTGGAAAAATACCCGCACAACTACGCAACCACAGTTGCATAGCTGTAAATAATTGGCGGAGCACATGTCTGCCAACACATGCATCCATAAACGGTTATCTTCGATTCCTCTTTAAGAGCGGTAAGCTCGTGAACGCATAAGTAGTACAGTTCTGTGGCCGGCTCATACGTAGTGAGCATTGCGAGGGTAGTACAATAAGTTTGTCGTTTACATTTCATATTTACCATGCCTCCTAAAAAACGCAGTGGGAATAACTCTCCTTTGTACAAGATGACGATGAATTGGAACTTCTTCAGCAGCGAGGTATTCTTGTCACCAACATAAAGCGAATTAAAGTATCAATAACTGAAGGAACTCTAGATAGAGACCCACTACAAATAGAGTGTCGATTAGATGTGCTTAACGCTTACGTAGAAAGGGCATTCAATATACAGTGGTCATTAGACAAAATGAATCCCGACTTGGCATGCAGTGAAGAGCTGGAAGATTTATGTGTTACTACTCGAGCTCTTCTTCAATCTCTCAGAAGCTCACATCAACATCAAGATGTAAGAGACAACACACTAAATACGACTGGTGGACATCATAGGCAGCTACCGCAAATGAAGCTGCCAAAATTCAGTGGCGTTTATTCAGAATACAAAAACTTTATTGGGCTGTTCGAAACTCTTGTGCATGATGATGATCAACTATCATACGTAGAGAAATTTAATCATTTGCTTGGCTGTCTTGAAAGAGAAGCATTGGGCACAGTAAAGGCATTCCAGGTAACTGATAGTAATTATAAAAAGGCTCTCGATGCGTTAAAACGTGTATACGATAATGAGTGCCTAATATTTTTCGAAGGTGTTTCAAGGCTATTTGATTTATCTTGCATACTCAGTCCGTCTGCTTCGTCGTTGAGGACGTTGATTGACAATGTTAGGGCAATTTATGAATCATTGTTATCCGTTGGTGATGACATTAAAATTGTTAACGTCATGTTGATCCATATAGTCATGTCCAAGGTGGACGCAGGAACGCGAGCTAGATGGGAAGAGGGGCTTGATTATTCTAAGATTCCCACATGGAAAGATTGCGAAGATGAGATGAATAAGCGGTATCAGCACTTGTCAGTTGAAGAATCTTCATCGAGTAAAGGGAAAACTAAAAAGGCTTATCAAGACAACCGGCCCAAGAAGAGTACTACTACGTTATTAGCAGTTAATCAAATGGAGCAACTTCAGATCACCAGGTGTGTGTTTTGTAAGTCACAGGATCACGCGATCACTGCCTGTTCCTCGTTTACTGCGCTTTCGGTTGCCAACCGCTTTAGATTCGCCAAGGGCTCGCGACTTTGTATTAACTGCCTTAAACGAGGGCATACTGTTTCTTCTTGCAATTTATCACATTGCCGAGTCTGTAATAAGCCTCACAATAGTTTGCTGCATCGTTATGTTTCCGCTTCGACTCAGTCAATCACCCCACAACCAACTTTAGGTACCGCAACCAGTTCAAACCAAGTTCCTGATGTAGCTGTCAATCATGCCCGGTCAGTTAACGCAGGACAGGTAGTATTAGCCACAGCCTTGGTTAAAATAAAAGGGCGCCTTGGGGAGTATCAAGTAGCTCGAGTGTTATTGGACTCAGGATCCCAGGTCAATTTCATAACTGAAAGTTTAGCCAATACTCTTAAATTGCACCGCATTAGAAAGCCGATCCGTTTGTTTGGAATAGGAAAGTCAAACTCCTTAACTGAGACCTGTGTACAAACCTCAATATGTTCTCGCACCAGCAGTTTCCATATGTCAGCAGAACTATGCGTTTTGCCATCCATCTCGTCATATCAACCAGAAAAGGCAATTCAGAACTCGGAGATTTACTATTGGGTGCTAGCTGAAGGCCACATTAAAGGAGCCAGTGATAAGCTATCATTGCAAAACACTGTGTTTGGGTGGGTTGTATCAGGTCGATATAAATCCCTGACTACTCAGCCAAAGGACTCTAGCTGTCATTTAACCACGCTCCAAGAGCAATCCCTCGATGTCAGTGTGCAGAAGTTCTGGGAGCTTGATGAAATTCCTAACGTCGCATCAACAAAACGATATACCCCAGAACAACAACTTTGCGAGAAATTATTTAATCAAACCGTTACAAGATTACCCTCGGGTCGGCTAAGAGTTTCTTTACCCTTCAAATCGAGCCCTGCGAGCTTGGGCAATTCCCTCGAAACTGCCAAACAAAGATTTTTATCTTTAGAGCGAAGGATTCAAAAACAACCTGAGGTCCAAGCTTTATACGTTGCATTCATGAAGGAGTATTTAGCCTTAGGGCACATGTCACTAGCCGACAGTGGTATTCCCAGTGAACCACACTATTTTATCCCGCACCAGTGTGTACTGAGGCCGCAAAGTTCGACAACTAAATTACGCGTTGTTTTTGACGCATCGTGTAAGTCGTCAACCCAGCTATCTCTTAATGATTTGCTTATGGTTGGGCCAACAATTCAACCATCTCTCTTTTCTATATTATTACGCTTTCGTCTTCATGCATATGCAATATCTGCAGACATAACAAAAATGTATCGGCAATTTGAGATCGATGAGAGTCAGCGTCAATACCAGATGATTGTATGGAGAGAAAGTCCAACAGAACCTGTGCAAGCATATCGACTAAATACGATTACATATGGGACGGCATCAGCGCCCTACCTAGCCGTCAGATGTCTTCAATACCTTAGTAATTTGTACTCTCGCTCTTACCCTCGCGGTGCCGAAGCTTTGTCCAGAAACTTTTATGTAGACGACTTACTAGCTGGAGCTGAGACAGTAGAAGAGCTTCAGGTTATGCGCCAAGAACTGGAAAACATTTTAAGTTCAGCAGGCCTGTCTTTAGCGAAATGGTCATCCAATGTTGCATCGGAAAACATTAACTCGTCAGAAGCTATTATTCTTGGCGACCAAGATGATACTAAAACATTAGGTCTAATATGGAGCCCCAATACAGATATTTTTAAATATTCTTTCTCAGCTGTAAGTCCAACCGAAGCTCTCACAAAGCGATCTATTTTATCTTTCTCAGCACGCCTTTATGACCCTCTTGGTTTACTAAGCCCAATAACAACGAAAGCTAAAATCCTTATACAACAACTTTGGTTGTGTAAACTCGGGTGGGACGATCCACTTCCGGAAGACTTTCGTCAAAGTTGGGAATCAATGGCCTCCTGTTTCCTTGAATTGAATAAAGTGTCTATACCCCGACATATTGGAGTTACTAACAAAGGGTCGACCCAGATCCATGGATTCGCAGACGCTTCGGCAAGGGCATTCGGCTGCTGTTTGTATGCGCGAGTTGCTACGCCCAATGGAATCTCAGTCCGACTTATCACTGCGAAGTCAAGGGTTGCGCCATTAAAAACTAAAACAATCCCAAGGCTGGAGTTATGCGCCGCACATTTGTTGGCCAAACTATGGCAAACCGTAAGAGAAGATTTGGATTTCGCAGTAGAGCGTATTTTCTTTTGGTCTGACTCCGAAGTAGTTTTACACTGGTTAGAACAGCATTCGTCCACCTTAAATATATTTGTTGCAAACAGAGTTGCTGCTATACAAGAAATGGCAGCGGAAGCGCAGTGGCGCCACGTGCCAACTAAAGAAAGTCCAGCAGATCTTGTGTCTCGCGGATGCCCAATTACAGAGCTGAATGATTCTCTGTGGTTCAGTGGCCCATCATTCCTAAATGAAAAAATGGAACTTTGGCCTCAAAATCCTCATTTTACGCTTTCAGAGATTGAAAAACGACTAGAAAAACGTTCCTCGGCAACGGTCTTAGTAGCAATCAATCATCAACCTGACGAAATTCTTGCCTTACTTGAAACTCAGTCAAGATATCTGAAAATCTTGAGAATTGTCGCGTACATACTACGATTCGCTCGAGGACGCAGAGCTGAGCAGCATACATCAGTTGTTATCACGGCCCAAGAATTAAGACATGCCTTTCTCACAATAATACACAGCATACAGCAGTTCGAATTTGCTGAGGAGTTCCACAAGATAGAAAAATCGGAAATACTTAAACCATCCTTGCAAAAGCTAACTCCATTTATTTGGAAGCATCAAGATGCACAACGAAACCTTCCTCTTCTACGGGTCGGTGGTCGTTTCTTAAATGCGCCCCTGCCATACGATGCAAAGCACCCCCTTTTATTACCAAAATCTTGTAAATTTGCTAAACTATTCGTAGAACATCTTCACAGGTCCAACCATCACGCAGGCCCACGCATTCTTGTCGGTTTACTTCAGCAGCAAATCTGGCTCGTCAACGCACGTCAGTTATGCACCACGATCGTCAGGCAGTGTACGCATTGCTTCAAATATAAACCTCGAATACTGTCACAAGTCATGGGAAATCTACCCGCTGATAGATTAAACGGACAATTTCCATTCGAAGTCAGTGGTGTGGACTTCTGTGGTCCAATTAAGGTTTCGCTAAAGTTGCGTGGCAAGCCACCTGTGAAAATGTATATCGCAGTCTTTGTGTGTTTTATAACCAAAGCTGTGCACTTGGACGTAGTCACAGATTTGACTTCTAACTCTTTTCTTATGTGTCTCTCCAGATTCATAGGACGACGAGGGCCTGTTGCTCGGCTATACAGCGACAATGCAACGAATTTTGTCGGAGCAGCTCGCGAACTTCAAGATCTTGTCAAGGCTTTCACTGCTCACAGCGACGCATTGGTAGAACATGCTGCAACGCACGGGACAGAGTTCGTCTTCATTCCCCCTCGAGCCCCCCACTTCGGTGGCTTGTGGGAAGCAGCAGTGAAGGTCGCCAAGCATCTTCTTATTCGGGCCATCGGCAGCGCTTTGTTGAGCAAGGACGAGCTCGATACAATCGTCGTGGAAGTGGAAGCTATACTGAACACCAGGCCAATAGTAGCCGTCACCACCAATCCGAACGACATTCAATCCATAACTCCAGCACATCTACTAGCTGGTCGAACGCTAGGTGCGCTGCCACCCGTGTCCGTGCAACGCGTCAACGACGACAAGCTCTCGTACTTGAGCAGATGGCGGCTCGTGTCCGCCATCAAGGAGCGCTTTTGGACCAGCTGGTTGAGAGAATACCTTCTCAGCCTTCAACAGAAGCAGAAGTGGACCAAAGATCAACACAATCTCGTGGAAGGCACCATCGTATTAATTCACGAGGACAACATTCCGTCGCAAGCGTGGCTGCTAGGCGTCGTCACTAAAGTATTTCCAGGATCGGATGGGAAGGTTCGAGTAGCAGAAGTAAAAACTAAAAACGGACATGTCAAACGAGCCATTCATCGATTAGCTCCGCTCCCTATTAACTGATTTGAAGTCTGGAGACTTTCAATGTGGGCGGTGTTAAGTCATTTCGCGGTATTAGTTAAACATTAAATTAAATCATGAAATAAATAAGATTGTAAGCAATGAAGTTAACCAAATGTAACACACAATGTTAAGATTAGAACTTATGTTAAGCTTTCCTCTCTTATATTGGCAGCCGCTGCGCTCGGCTAAAGCTCTATGCTAGAAGAAGTTCATTAAAGCCAGAGAAGGCAGTTGAAAAATTATACTCTACAGATCCACACCGTGTCCCTCATTTTCGTAGCTATTTCCTGACGGAAACAGATTAATAATATTTATTAATTTCTGACTATTCAAATTGTTTTGCGCTTGTTAAATTAGATTTTATCCAGATCATTAGCCTGGCTTCTGTTAATGGCTCTTTCCGATACACACTTATTGTGGGACATATAGGCCTTATATAAAATAAATGCGCTCATAAAAAAAACAATTATTGATAATAAAATATTTGTTAATTTGAAACCGATATTTTGCGATTCCATTTTATTTATTACGTTAGCAGTGGAATCCACTGACTTAACGTCTACTAATCCCATATTGGGAATTTTTTCCAATTCTTTTATTTGAAATCGTATGCCATTTATGTATGGCCTTCTTTTATTAATAGGGAATGTCTTACTTATACTATTATTAAAATTCATTAGCGAGACAAAATTAAATTACATTTTTCTTTAGTGTTGTTCTGTTAAGTTTACAATTTTTCTGCCTATGGTTTCGCATAGCTTTACGGGCTACACTTCTAATCGGGCAGAAAGGGGTTCCGCTCAATTTTACAATTTTGTCTTATACATATATGATTTTCTATTTTATTTTATTTCATTTTTAAAGTTGACTCCGGATGTTGTCGTCCTTGTCTGCATCAGCTGGTCGTCGCCGGTTGACTCGCTGATGCTCCTTCGCTGGCATAAGGGGCGGCCTGCCCCTCACACTTGTTGTCTCAGCTGCAGATGTCCCGGGCCTTAGGCGGTACCGGTGCCGGTCATCGCACAGGTTTAATACACGGTAATTCGCAGAGTGGGCTTTCCAGGGGGCCCAGGCAGTCTTTGGGACATTCCTTAATCTTCTTCGGTAGCTTCTTTGCGGGAGGAGAATTTGTTATAATTTTTTCTTTACACAGGCTTATAATTTCTGAGTGAGCTGGAGTTATTGGCTTTTCTTTTTTAAAACTTGAACTTAAAAAATCAAGTTCTTCTTGTAACTTTTGGGCTGTTGCCCAGGGGGGTGGCGGATGATTCTTAAATAAAAGCCACTTTATGTGAGCTATTCTTTTTGTTATCTTATTTTTTACGCCCCCTCTTTTAGCCATAACTCCACCTCTACTCACTCAGATAATTTATTCCATCGTCCACGGATCCTTTGTTGTCTTGATCCTCCGATGTCACAGTCGCCATGTAGATTGTAGACAGCCACTTTATGTAGTCGATGCATCCATGTCCCTCAATAACACTTATTTTAGTTGATAAGTTAGACTGTAGATAGTAGACAGCCACTTTATGCAGTCGATGCATCCATGTCCCTCAATAACAATTCTTTTATTTGATCAGTCAGACCAACAGGTCTTTCTTTATTCATTGTCCATTTCAATCTTAATTAGCTTAAGCTTAAGTCTCGTTGCTGGGCATTTTGCAGCAGCGGGGAAATATGTTGACCGTGGTGTTCTTCATATCTTCACCACGCTGGCAGTCAATTAAATTAAAGCACAGCCCCTTAAGGTGGCTTGTGTTGAATGTGCATTTGAGATGCCAATATTCTTACAGACTACTTCTTGCCCCTTATTTGCATGTGAATATATTAATATTCGCTGTTTAGACTAACAGGGGTATGCAGCGTGCGCGACATATAAATCATATTCGAGTGAGTCGGCCTGTGTGTAACATACCAACACAGCGACAGTTGTCTGCTGGGGTGATCACATTACCAATGCACTTGAAATTGTGCTGAAATTGTTGGACTTTTGTGTATTTATGTATTTAACGTTATTAATGTACAGTATGTACCCGATATGTGCGCATACTACATTTCCCTCTTTTTGAAAAATAACGTAATATAGTGGAGTTATTTTCTAAAGATTTTATATATTAAAGATTATGTTTTTTTTTTGTATTTTAAAATGTTGTATGATTAAAAATATAAAGAAATTGGAAAAATGTTATTTTTGTATATGTTAATTTTTTTTTCGAATCAGAAAAATGGATATATATATAAGTATAATTTATTTTCTTATTATTAGTAAAAAAAATTTTTTTATGTATTTTGTTTAAATTTTATTTGTATTAACATTATTAAAATTGTTTTGGGTATGGCCATACTTAACAATAAATTGTTCTACGTTTTAAACATTTTTTATCTATCTTTATGTACTACCTGCTGTTTGTTCTTATTGTCTTTTATCTTAATATTGTCATTTTTATTAATTTCGATTACAACGTAGGGTCCTAAGTACTGTTTATCTAACTTATGACCTGTTTCGTTTTTTAATAAAACTTTATCTCCTATTTTTATTTTAAAATCTTTAATGTTTTTGTCATATGGACCGATCGTATCCACTAACACTCTATCAAATGCCTTCAGAGGTTTCTCTGTAATTGTCAAGGGAGTTTTTGTATGTTTTGTTGTTTTGGCCTGTTGGCATTTAATACATTTTATCACGTGGTTTGCAACGTCACGCGTCATGTTTTTCCAATAGTAATGCCTTTTAATTTTCGCTAGCGTCTTTGTAATTCCTGTATGTCCACCTTGGATTGGATCATTATGTAGTCTAGACAGTATAGCTTCTATTTTTTTTTTATCACTTATTGTGGTCACCGGCTTGAGTAGCGCTACTCTTAAATTCATTAATATTTTATTGCCCATATTTATACCCGTTACTCGTAGAGTAAAAGGGTATATTGTATTCGTGCAAAAGTATGTAACAGGGAGAAGGAAGCGTTTCCGACCCTATAAAGTATATATATTCTTGATCAGGATAACAAGCCGAGTAGCCATGTCCGTCTGTCCGTCTGTCCGTCAGTCTGTCTGTCTGTCTGTATGAACGCTGAGATCTCGGAAACTACAAGAGCTAGTGAGTTGGGATTACCCACACATATTCTTGAGCTTCCTACGCAGCGCAAGTTAATTTCAGCCGAGGGCCACGCCCCCTCTAACACCCACAATCGCCCTAAAGGACTTTAAAAAAAAGCCTGGCGCCGACATCTTTATAGATTTTGTAAAAGTGTAAATCCCACTTTGTTGTGTTTATTAATACCTATCGAATTGTCGAAGAAATGAAAAAATGAAACAGCCACTAGGTGGCGCTAGTAGCTTTGACGCGTGCATTTATTACTCTCTCTCCCACTCCCTTTAGCTGAGTGACGGGAATCTAATAGTCGAAGTACTCGACTATAGCGTTCTCTCTTGTTTTGAATATATCTATTGAAATAATTTCAAAGATTTTCTCGCTCAGTGCCATCTTAAGTTGGCTAATCTTATTGTTGGAATATGACATTACTTCATATCGATAAGAATATCGTATATGCAAAAGTATTCTGCTCACTACTGTTACTGGTAACACTAATATCGCTTTGGTTCCGATGAGCTGGTTCAGCTCTCTCTTATTCCGTATAATTTGAAGTGACAAGACGTGTTTTAAGGAACTTAAAATATATATCTTAAACTATACATAAAGTGTATTTAACTTGGTTTGTAAATTGGTGGGAGATATAATATTGCGCCGAGCACATATTACACGCTATAAGAAGACCACAGGACAAATACAAGAGGCAACACGTGGAATGTGGATTCTGACGAAATAGTGTGACGCTTCCAGGAAATCACACACACCATAACTGCAGCTAAGTAAAAGTATCATTTTATCATATATATTAAGTACAATATGGAGAAAACCAATAAACGAAATATAAGGCCATTTGATGGAGAAAAATATTCCATCTGGAAATTTCGTATAAGGGCATTATTAAACGAAATAGATGTGTTGAAGGTTATAGACCAAGAAGAAGAAGAAGAAGAAAATTTGGTTGAATGGCAGAGAAAGGAGAAATGCGCAAAAAGCGTGATCATTGAATATATAAGTGACTCGTTTTTAGGTTTTGCTAAAAGTGAAGATACTGCAAAGCAGGTTTTCCAAAATTTAGATTCAATCTATGAGAGGAAGAGTTTAGCCTCACAGTTGTCTACAAGCAAGCAACTGCTATCTTTAAAACTTAAGAGCAATTCTCAGTTATTAAGCCATTTTAATTTGTTTGACGAACTCATTGCCGAATTGCTAGCATCAGGTGCTAAAGTTGAAGAAATGGACAAGGTTTCGCATTAACTGCTAACACTGCCATCTTCGTATGACGGAGTTATAACGGCAATAGAAACTTTAGCAGAAAATAATTTAACCTTGGCCTTTGTAAGAAATCGTCTGTTGGATCACGAGATCAAGCAAAAAAATTGTAGCAAAGATACCAGTCTAAAGGTTATGCAGGCTGTAAAAAAGGACAGTAAGCCTCAATTTTCTTATAAGAAAAATAGCAAATTTGCAACAAATAGAGTTTCAAAATTCCAAAAAAAAATGTTTTCATTGCGGCAAGAGTGGTCACTTTAAAAAGGATTGCTTTGCCCTAAAAAGAGAAAAGGAGAAACATGGAAATGGCAAACAGGCGCAGATGACATCCACACAAAGCCAAGGAAATCATAATGGGATCGCATTTATGATGAGACGCGCGTCAATTTTCTCGCTCAGTGCCATCTTAAGTTGGCTAATCTTATTGTTGGAATATGACATTACTTCATATCGATAAGAATATCGTATCTGAAAAAGTATTCTGCTCACTACTGTTACTGGTAACACTAATATCGCTTTGGTTCCGATGAGCTGGTTCAGCTCTCTCTTATTCCGTATAATTTGAAGTGACAAGACGTCTTTAAGGAACTTAAAATATATATCTTAAACTATACATAAAGTGTATTTAACTTGGTTTGTAAATTGGTGGGAGATATAATATTGCGCCGAGCACATAATACACGCTATAAGAAGACCACAGGACAAATACAAGAGGCAACACGTGGAATGTGGATTCTGACGAAATAGTGTGACGCTTCCAGGAAATCACACACACACATATAAATTGTGTATATTCTTATACTTATTTATACCGGCCGTTCTTTCCAGCCTTTGGAAAAATTGATCTAAATCAAATATTCCATTGGTATATAGATCATCAACACTTATTCTTGCATATATTCTTTTTCCTTTTTTAAGGGAACCATTTGATACTGATAAATGCAAGGTCACTACTTTTTTAACATCCTCATTACGAATGACGTCAAATATTTTGGGCTTAGAAGCTGTCGGTTGCTTTTGCAAATCCGAATCTGATTTTGAAACTGCGCAGTTTTTATTATTCTGTCTGTTTTGTAATCTTGTAGTGACTTTTAAAATTTGTTTGTTTATGTCTTTGAGTTCTTCGATGCTTATTCTTGATAAGTCATCTGCCACGTAATTATTTTTTCCCTTAAGGTACTCTGCTGTAAATTGAAACTCTTCTAGGTCTAGTCTCATTCTTGTTAACTTGGAAGTTGGATTTTTCATTGAAAACAAATATGTTAACGGTTTATGGTCTGTTTTAATAGTGAAATGTTTGCCATATATGTACATATGGTCCGAAGTGATTTATAGCCCAGTGTATTGCTGTTAATTCTTGTTCGGTTGTTGATTTATTACTTTCGCCTTTTGTAAATGTTCTTGAGGCGTATGCTATCGGGAGATCAACTCCATCGTGTGATTGAGTTAAGACTGATCCGCAAGCTTGCTTGCTAGCATCTGTTGTTATACAAAATTCTTTATTAAAATCTGGGTATTGTAGTAGTGTTGGTTGAATTGATGCATTTTTAAGGAATTCAAAAGCTTTTTGGCATTCAGGTGTCCAATTAAATGTTAAATTTTTCTTGCAAAGGTGGGTTAAATGTCTTGAGTAATGAGAGAAATTTTGTATAAAGCGTCGGTAATAATTGCAAAAAGCGACGAATCTTCTCGATTCATCTGCATCAGAAGGGACAGGGTATTTAGTTATTGCGACATATTTTTTATCATCAGGTAAAATTCCTTTGTATCTACATTTATGGCCTAAGAATGTGACTTCGTGCAAATAGAATGAATGGATGAAGCTTGAGAATGTGTTTTCGACACAGGTTAAATACGTTAGTTAAGTTTTTATACCCGTTACTCGTAGAGTAAAAGGGTATATTGTATTCGTGCAAAAGTATGTAACAGGTAGAAGGAAGCGTTTCCGACCCCATAAAGTATATATATTCTTGATCAGGATCACCAGCCGAGTCGATCTAGCCATGTCCGTCTATCTGTCCGTCTGTCCGTATGAACGCTGAGATCTCGGAAACTACAAAAGCTAGAAGGTTGAGATTTGCCACGCATATTCTTGGGCTTCCTACGCAGCGCAAGTTTATTTCAGCCGAGTGCCACGCCCCCTCTAACGCCCACAATCGCCCACTAACGATTTTAAAATGTGTCTGGCGCGCACACCTTTAAAGATTTCCGAGAAGTATAAATGCAATTTTGTTGTGCATATTTATACCTATCGAAATGTAGAAGATATTTTTCAAATCGGACCATTCATTAAAAAGTTATACACAATCAAAATTTCTATATCTATCTCCCTCGCACTCTCTTTAGCTGAGTTACGATTATTAGTCGGGACACCAACCCGAGTACAGCGTATGCACTCCCTTTAGCTGAGTGACGGGTATTATATAGTCGGGACACGAACCCGACTATAGCGTTCTCTCTTGTTAATCATATGATTTTCGGAACAACCTATAACTATTAGATCGTCCATGTAAAGGAAAGCTTGGGATGGTTCTAGTCCCGAAAAGGCTAATGTCATCATTCTTTGAAATGTATTAGGAGCGATTTTTACACCGTAAGGTAATCGTTTAAAGCGGTATGAGCCAGCGCTCGTTGAAAATGACGTTATGTCTCTGGATTCTTTTTTTAAAGTTATTTGGTGGAAACCAGACATTAAATCCAAACATGAAAAGAATTTTGCTCTGCCAAGTTGATCGAGTATATCGTCGATTCTTGGTAATGGGAATTTATCTGCTAATAATTTTTTATTTATTTATCGGTAGTCAATAACTAATCTCCACCGTTTTTCTTCTGTTCCTTCTGTTCTGTTGGCACAAGAAGTAATGGGCTATTGTACTCTGATACGGAAGGTTCTACAATGCCATCTTTAATTAGTTTTTCGACTTGTTTATCTGTTTCTTCTTTTTGGCTATGGGGTGCTTTATAGTTTTATATAAACTGGAATGTCATCCTTCACTCTTAATTTTTGTTGATAAAAATTATTGGAGGATATTGGTTCCGTTTCTAATCCGAATATATCAGTAAATTCGGCGCATAGTTTAGTGAGTGTACTCTTAAACATTTCAGGAAAATTGTTTGTTAATTTGGATAGGACCTCATTTTGTCTGATTTTAAAATCTATACTTTGAGGTTTTTGATAGTTATTTAATGGTTCGTAATCTATTTTAGAAATGTTTATAATTTTATTGGTATCGGTTGTGTTTAAAACGCGGACAAAAGTATTATTGGAATTGGCTATAGAACTTGCTATAATTACGCCATCGGATATATATTGATTTTTAATAAGTATCTCTTTGTGAGACGTGTTTACATAAACTTGTCTTACAACATCGGATCTAGCAGGAATTATTAAGTTATTGTCTATTGAATGTATAATCGGAATGTTGATCTCTTGATCAAAGTATTCCGGTCTAGCTATTAACCAATCGTGATCTGTCTGAAAGTCGATTTGGCAATTAAATGTTTTTAGGAAGTCCATTCCTACTATACCATCACAGGGTATCGGAAAGTTATCATCAACTATTTGAAAGTTGAAAGGGACTAAAAATTCTCCTGTTTGCATTTTTATAAATGCAAAACCTTTGGACTTAAGAGTACCTTCTCCTATTCCAGGCATTGTTATTATTTTTGATGTGTCTATGTTATCATAGTTATCAGAGTTTATTTTTAAAAGACTTAAATCAGCGTCTGTATCAATTAAAAGGGTTAAGGGGGTTTTTGTTTGATATTTTTTTTATTTCAATGTAATTGTTGAGAGTAGGATTTATTTTATATATAGTGGTTTTGTGTGGCTTATTTTTCTTAAGAGAATTTCTTAGTTTTCCTGTTCAGTTCCAATAGTTCTGGCTTGAGCATTCGAGTTTCCTCTATTGTTTGAACTATTTTGAGAGGTGCTTCTTTGAGTATTTGAGTTTTCTCTATTGTTTCTGTTATAATGTATGTGTATGTATTTTGTTATAGCGTCATTCATATTATTAAATGAGCCTGCTTCCAAAATTGTTTTAGTTTTTCCGCTTTCGCAATTCTTTATTAGAGTGGATACAGCTTCTTTTGTGCTGAATTTGTCAGCGTGTTCAGCATTTAATCCTTCATCGATATATGATGCTTCTAGCAGTTTACGCAAGTTATCAAGTTCGTTTGTGAACTGAGTTGCAGTTTTTCCTCTTTGGTAAATATTTGCCATTTTAGCTTTAATTACCTCTGAGGTTTCGCCAACAATTGTCCTTTGTAGTTTCTTAATAATAGCATCAAATGTGCGTTCACCTTATGCAGTGTAGATCCTACAATTTTTGATTTGACGACTTCTACAGCCAAATCTTCAAACGTTCCCTTTGTCAGGTCAACCAGCTTCAAAACTGTTACAAATTGTTGAATATGTATAATCTAACAATGCACTTTGTCTTCTCTTTCTTGTCTCTTCTTTCTTTCGCTTTGAGTTTGCCTTTATCATAGATCATGTTAATTCCTTATGATCAGTCACAAATAAATACCACAACGAATAGGTTATGGGCCCAGAAATTTCTGTCTGCGGCGGTTGAAAGTGAATTTTTTCTTTCTTTTGAAATTGTGATTCGGTCGATTGTGAAAATGAGTTCGTCATTCCATTCAATCGATAAGCTCGACAACGAGAATTATAGCGTGTGGGTGATCCAAATGAAAAGCGTGCTAATACACTCCGAGTTGTGGTCGGTGGTGTGTGGTCGAGAATTGAAAAATGAAGACGATAGTGATGCGCAAGCCACGCAGTTTGATTTGAAAGACGAAAAGGCCCTTGCGAGCATTATGCTATGCATCAAACCATCGCAGATAAACTATGTAAAAAATTGTACATCTGCAAAAGATGCTTGGAGAATTCTAGCAGGAATTCATATACCGACAGGTCCCGCGCGTCGCATAAAACTGTTAAAGCAGTTGTTGTTCATGAAAATGGATGAACATGAATCGGTGATAAGTAAGCCACGTAAACAAATTTTGCGCAATCGTGGAAAAACTAAATGAAATAGATTTGACAGTGCCCGAAGAAGTTTTGTCTATTGTGTTACTATCGAGCCTCCCGGAAACTTACGAAACTTTTGTGATTGCAATGGAGACACGCGATAGTCTGCCAAGTTTGAACATACTCAAGGTCAAACTTCACGAAGAAGGAGACAGACGCAAGGAAATTCAAGAGTGCGCAGAGAAAAGTGAACAGCGTGCATTCGGTTTCAATTCGAGCAGTAAAAATTGGTCAGCAGACAAGCAAAAGAAGTATAACGAAAAGGGACAAAAGAAATCGAACGGTTCCGTTATTTGTTGGTCTTGCGGTCTGAAACAGCAAAGGCATATAGGCTGTTTAATCCCGAGAAACAGAAAGTGATTGAGGCACGTGATGTCATTTTTATGGAGGACACCCTGTTTAGGAATGGCTCGGATGCGGCGAGTGCATATAAATCGGGACACCCCCAACTTCTTGAGTTCCAAGAGCAGGTGCAAGAAACGATTCCGGACGAACAGGCAATAGAATTGGCGACTAAGTACGAGGAGTTCCCGGCGGATGTGGGTAACATCAGGATCGCAGAGGAGCTGGAACCTTCAGTCGAAGATGATGAGGTCATCGGGCAGCGCATTTCAGAAGGAGCGCGATGGGGTCGTGGGAGACCTAAAATGGTTTATACAGGTCGTCCAGGACGCCCAGCAAAACAGTTTCACATGCTAAGCAACATATCAGCTGAAGACATTAGTATTCTTACTAATGAAAACGAGGTTCTAACTAACAAACATGCAGCGGAGTGGCGTGCTTCAATGAAAACGGAAATGGACAGTCTAATAAAAAACAGAACTTGGTCAGTAGTCAATCTACCAAAGGGTCAAAAACCGATCGGATGCCTGTGGGTGTATGCATTAAAGCGTGACAAGGATGGCAATGTTGACCGCTTCAAATCCCGACTTGTTGCCAAGGGTTGTGCTCAGCGATACGGAGTTAATTTTACCGAAACTTTCTACCCCGTTGCCAGATATTCTACTATCAGGCTGGTCTTGGCGTTGGCTGCAGAACATGGATGGCACATGCACCAAATCGACGTTTCTTCAGCGTATCTTAATAGCGAGTTACGTGATGTCATCTATATGCGTCAGCCGGAAGGATTTATTAATCATCAATATCCTGAGCGTGTGCTAAAGTTGCACAATTCACTGTATGGGCTGAAGCAGAGCGGCAAGGAATGGATCGAAAAACTCAATTCTACACTCATCAAGCTTGGTTTTCGACCATGTCCCAGCGAGCCGTGTTTGTATACTAAAAATGTTTCTACTAATATATGTATTATTGTGGTATACGTAGATGATCTCTTGATAGCCAGTTCCGACAGAAGATATCTCGAATCGGTCAAAGCTGCCATTTCTGATGAATTCCAGGTGGTCGATGGCGACATTTCCTAGGCATGGAAATAGAGAGAGATGGCGAGACCGGAAGCGTGAGAGTTGGCCACAAGCAGTATATTGAGGATCTACTCAAAGATTACTCTATGGAGTGCTGCAAGCCAAACGCTACACCATTGGAGGCAGGACATCAAGTGAAATGCGACGATCCTAGCTGCCAACGTGTGAATCAGGGGACCTATCAATCTTTGATTGGCTCTCTGATGTACCTTGCTGTTACTACGCGGCAAGATATCCTCCATTCGGTGGCGAAATTGGCACAACTAAATGCTGATCCGCACACTGAAGATGAAGTCGCTGCCAAACGAGTGCTGCGATACCTAAGAGGCTCGGCTAATCGGCAGTTGCATTACCATCGTACTGGTCGTGAAATACATTGCTATGTGGACGCTGATTGGGCCAGCGATAACTCAGACCGCAAATCTTACAGCGGCTGGGCCTTCTTTGCTGCAGGTGCTGCATTCTCATTCGGAATATATTGCACTCTCCACGGCGTCTAAAGAAGCAGCTTATATCATCAAACTGGTTGACGAATTAGGTGTCAGCGTTGGGAATCCCTGTCCCCTGAAGATCTTCAGCGATAACCAGAGCGCACAACATCTCGTCAAGAATGCAACATTCCATGCAAGAAGCAAGCACATCGATATCAAATATCACAACGTTAGGGAAATGTATAAAGAAAATGTTATTGAAATAGAATATGTTCCCACAGAGAAAATGAATCTAATGATATGTACTAACCAAAAATTTGTCTAAAGTTAAGCACGAAAAATGTATTGAACTAATGGGATTATGCTAAGTTTATTTTGAAATTTGTAATACCAGAATAGTGCTTTGAGAAGGAGTGTTGAATATGTATAATCTAACAATGCACTTTGACTTCTCTTTCTTACCTAACGGTTTTGCATTATCCCAATATATGTATAACTATGTATAAGTCGCAATGAAGCGAAGCTCTCTCAACTCTCTTTAGTGTTCGCTTTGAGTTTGCCTTTATTATAGATCATGTTAATTCCTTATGATCAGTCACAAATAAATACCACAACGAATACAAATATGTATAATATGTATAATCTAACAATGCACTTTGACTTCTCTTTCTTACCTAACGGTTTTGCATTATCCCAATATATGTATAACTATGTATAAGTCGCAATGAAGCGAAGCTCTCTCAACTCTCTTTAGTGTTCGCTTTGAGTTTGCCTTTATTATAGATCATGTTAATTCCTTATGATCAGTCACAAATAAATACCACAACGAATACAAATCTATGCAAGTGTAGTTTTTGTCCGTTGAATTCCGGAATGGCACTTGATATATCTTTAATATATGCCCGTTGGGCAGCTGGATCTGCCATTATGTTTTTTTTTTTGTTTCTACTATATTTGTATCTGAATCTATATTTTCGCCTTCTTCTGTTTCTGACTCTTCTGCTGAAATAAATGCAGGGATTGAGAGATCGTGTAGATCTTTATACCCTTGCAGAGGGTATTATGATTTCAGTCAGAAGTTTGCAACGCAGTGAAGGAGACGTTTCCGACCCCATAAAGTATATATATTATTGATCAGCATGACAAGACGAGTCGATCTAGCCATTTCCGTCTGTCCGTCCGTCTGTCCGTCTGCTTCTACGCAAACTAGTCTCTCAGTTTTAAAGCTATCGGGCTCAAACTTTCCCAAAAGTGTTCCTTCTATTGCAGGCAGTATATATGTCGGAACCGACCGGATCGCACAACTATATCTTATAGCTCCCATAGGAAGGATCGAAAAAAAAACATAATAAAATTCTAGCTTTGGTGTTTTTTGAAATATTACCATCTACTTTTGGGAATACTATTTTTTAAATATTTCTGAATTTCGAATAAAATTTTTAAAAAATCGGATGACTATATCATATAGCTGCCATAGGAACAATTGGAAAATTAAATGAAAATTAATAGGAAAAAAATAATATCTTTGTTGATTTTTATTACATTGTCTTCTCCTCTGGGATATGGCTTTTCTTTAACATTTAAAAATTTCGAATAAAATTTAACAAAATTCGGACGGCTGAATGCCAAAGTAATGCGAAATCAGCTTAAATTTGTATTGTTGTAACATATACGCAAGTTCATTTAAATTTAATGTTTTTGTGAATGAATAGGAATGATCTGCAATGGTATATAAGCTTCGGCTGGCCGAAGCTAGCTTCCTTTCTTGTTTACATTTATTTCGATATATTTTCTTGTATCTGAATCTTCTTCTTCTGCTTTTTGTTGGTCTAATGTTAAAGGCGTATTCAAAATAGTCGGGATAAATATTTTTAAATCATACTTATCCTTGACAGTTATTAGATTTGTCCGCAACCTTATCAATATTTTGGATAATTTTGATAAATTTGTTTTGTTAATTATTAATATCATGCACTAGGGTTCTTGTCTGATTGTACGAATCTACAAGAATTTTTTTTGTGTTTGCCTTTTATGGCTTACACATTTGTAAGACTTTTCAAATGTTTCTATAAATTCTCGGATATGGAGTATTAATTGCTCCCATTCCATATTCAATTTTTAGTAATTTTTTTTTTTACTGTTTTACTTGTGCATAATTTTTAGCACGTTTATATGTCCTAAGATGGGTGTATGTCAATTTCGGAGAATACTTTACAGTTTGTCACGGTAGACAGTACTATTGCCTTTTGCGTTCTGCCGCAATGAACAAGTGGAGAGAATTCAAGATCATACCTATTCATATATTCGTACTCAAAATCTGCAATTAATAGAGGCTCTGCTCTGTTCCTAATTAAGGCTAATAACCTATTCTCAAAATTTGGCTCGTTGGTCAATGTAACTCTAAGGCACTCTGTTGTATTCATTTTGATAATTTTTTCTTTTTAATGATTTTTATTTATTTGTTTATTTTAACGGGTATTTTAATTCTCATATATATAAACGGGTTTTTTTATTCTCATACATATACAATTTTTGTTTAAAATTTAATTTTTTGTTTTAATTAAAAAAATTCTTGTTATATTTTATTATAGCAATTGTTTTGCGCTTGTTAAATTAGATTTTATCCAGATCATTAGCCTGGCTTCTGTTAATGGCTCTTTTTGATACACACTTATTGTGAAACATATAGGCCTTATATAAAATAAATGCGCTCATAAAAAAAACAATTATTGATAATAAAATATTTGTTAATTTGAAACCGATATTTTGCGATTCAATTTTATTTATTACGTTAGCAGTGGAATCCACTGACTTAACGTCTACTAATCCCATATTGGGAATTTTTTCCAATTCCTTTATTTGAAATCTTATGCCATTTATGTATGGCCTTCTTTTATCAATAGGGAATGTCTTACTTATACTATTATTAAAATTCATTAGCGAGACAAAATTAAATTACATTTTTCTTTAGTGTTGTTCTGTTAAGTTTACAATTTTTCTGCCTATGGTTTCGCATAGCTTTACGGGCTACACTTCTAATCGGGCAGAAAGGGGTTCCGCTCAATTTTACAATTTTGTCTTATACATATATGATTTTCTATTTTAATTTATTTCATTTTTAAAGTTGACTCCGGATGTTGTCGTCCTTGTCTGCATCAGCTGGTCGTCGCCGGTTGACTCGCTGATGCTCTTTCGCTGGCATAAGGGGCGACCTGCCCCTCACACTTGTTGTCTCAGCTGCAGATGTCCCGGGCCTTAGGCGGTACCGGTGCCGGTCATCGCACAGGTTTAATACACGGTAATTCGCAGAGTGGGCTTTCCAGGGGGCCCAGGCAGTTTTTCGGACATTCCTTAATCTTCTTCGGTAGCTTCTTTGCGGGAGGAGAATTTGTTATAATTTTTTCTTTACACAGGCTTATAATTTCTGAGTGAGCTGGAGTTATTGGCTTTTCTTTTTTAAAACTTGAACTTAAAAAATCAAGTTCTTCTTGTAACTTTTGGGCTGTTGCCCAGGGGGGTGGCGGATGATTCTTAAATAAAAGCCACTTTATGTGAGCTATTCTTTTTGTTATCTTATTTTTTACGCCCCCTCTTTTAGCCATAACTCCACCTCTACTCACTCAGATAATTTATTCCATCGTCCACGGATCCTTTGTTGTCTTGATCCTCCGATGTCACAGTCGCCATGTAGATTGTAGACAGCCACTTTATGTAGTCGATGCATCCATGTCCCTCAATAACACTTATTTTAGTTGATAAGTTAGACTGTAGATAGTAGACAGCCACTTTATGCAGTCGATGCATCCATGTCCCTCAATAACAATTCTTTTATTTGATCAGTCAGACCAACAGGTCTTTCTTTATTCATTGTCCATTTCAATCTTAATTAGCTTAAGCTTAAGTCTCGTTGCTGGGCATTTTGCAGCAGCGGGGAAATATGTTGACCGTGGTGTTCTTCATATCTTCACCACGCTGGCAGTCAATTAAATTAAAGCACAGCCCCTTGTGGCTTGTGTTGAATGTGCATTTGAGATGCCAATATTCTTACAGACTACTTCTTGCCCCTTATTTGCATGTGAATATATTAATATTCGCTGTTTAGACTAACAGGGGTATGCAGCGTGCGCGACATATAAATCATATTCGAGTGAGTCGGCCTGTGTGTAACATACCAACACAGCGACAGTTGTCTGCTGGGGTGATCACATTACCAATGCACTTGAAATTGTGCTGAAATTGTTGGACTTTTGTGTATTTATGTATTTAACGTTATTAATGTACAGTATGTACCCGATATGTGCGCATACTACATTTCCCTCTTTTTGAAAAATAACGTAATATAGTGGAGTTATTTTCTAAAGATTTTATATATTAAAGATTATGTTTTTTTTTTGTATTTTAAAATGTTGTATGATTAAAAATATAAAGAAATTGGAAAAATGTTGTTTTTGTATATGTTAATTTTTTTTTCGAATCAGAAAAATGGATATATATATAAGTATAATTTATTTTCTTATTATTAGTAAAAAAAAATTTTTTATGTATTTTGTTTAAATTTTATTTGTATTAACATTATTAAAATTGTTTTGGGTATGGCCATACTTAACAATAAATTGTTCTACGTTTTAAACATTTTTTATCTGTCTTTATGTACTACCTGCTGTTTGTTCTTATTGTCTTTAATCTTAATATTGTCATTTTTATTAATTTCGATTACAACGTAGGGTCCTAAGTACTGTTTATCTAACTTATGACCTGTTTCGTTTTTTAATAAAACTTTATCTCCTATTTTTATTTTAAAATCTTTAATGTTTTTGTCATATGGACCGATCGTATCCACTAACACTCTATCAAATGCCTTCAGAGGTTTCTCTGTAATTGTCAAGGGAGTTTTTGTATGTTTTGTTGTTTTGGCCTGTTGGCATTTAATACATTTTATCACGTGGTTTGCAACGTCACGCGTCATGTTTTTCCAATAGTAATGCCTTTTAATTTTCGCTAGCGTCTTTGTAATTCCGGTATGTCCACCTTGGATTGGATCATTATGTAGTCTAGACAGTATAGCTTCTATTTTTTTTTTATCACTTATTGTGGTCACCGGCTTGAGTAGCGCTACTCTTAAATTCATTAATATTTTATTGCCCATATTTATACCCGTTACTCGTAGAGTAAAAGGGTATATTGTATTCGTGCAAAAGTATGTAACAGGGAGAAGGAAGCGTTTCCGACCCTATAAAGTATATATATTCTTGACAAGCCGAGTAGCCATGTCCGTCTGTCCGTCTGTCCGTCTGTCCGTCAGTCTGTCTGTCTGTCTGTATGAACGCTGAGATCTCGGAAACTACAAGAGCTAGTGAGTTGGGATTACCCACACATATTCTTGAGCTTCCTACGCAGCGCAAGTTAATTTCAGCCGAGGGCCACGCCCCCTCTAACACCCACAATCGCCCTAAAGGACTTTAAAAAAAAGCCTGGCGCCGACATCTTTATAGATTTTGTAAAAGTGTAAATCCCACTTTGTTGTGTTTATTAATACCTATCGAATTGTCGAAGAAATGAAAAAATGAAACAGCCACTAGGTGGCGCTAGTAGCTTTGACGCGTGCATTTATTACTCTCTCTCCCACTCCCTTTAGCTGAGTGACGGGTATCTAATAGTCGAAGTACTCGACTATAGCGTTCTCTCTTGTTTTGAATATATCTATTGAAATAATTTCAAAGATTTTCTCGCTCAGTGCCATCTTAAGTTGGCTAATCTTATTGTTGGAATATGACATTACTTCATATCGATAAGAATATCGTATATGCAAAAGTATTCTGCTCACTACTGTTACTGGTAACACTAATATCGCTTTGGTTCCGATGAGCTGGTTCAGCTCTCTCTTATTCCGTATAATTTGAAGTGACAAGACGTGTTTTAAGGAACTTAAAATATATATCTTAAACTATACATAAAGTGTATTTAACTTGGTTTGTAAATTGGTGGGAGATATAATATTGCGCCGAGCACATATTACACATATTACATTATATAAGAAGACCACAGGACAAATACAAGAGGCAACACGTGGAATGTGGATTCTGACGAAATAGTGTGACGCTTCCAGGAAATCACACACACCATAACTGCAGCTAAGTAAAAGTATCATTTTATCATATATCTTAAGTACAATATGGAGAAAACCAATAAACGAAATATAAGGCCATTTGATGGAGAAAAATATTCCATCTGGAAATTTCGTATAAGGGCATTATTAAACGAAATAGATGTGTTGAAGGTTATAGACCAAGAAGAAGAAGAAGAAGAAAATTTGGTTGAATGGCAGAGAAAGGAGAAATGCGCAAAAAGCGTGATCATTGAATATATAAGTGACTCGTTTTTAGGTTTTGCTAAAAGTGAAGATACTGCAAAGCAGGTTTTCCAAAATTTAGATTCAATCTATGAGAGGAAGAGTTTAGCCTCACAGTTGTCTACAAGCAAGCAACTGCTATCTTTAAAACTTAAGAGCAATTCTCAGTTATTAAGCCATTTTAATTTGTTTGACGAACTCATTGCCGAATTGCTAGCATCAGGTGCTAAAGTTGAAGAAATGGACAAGGTTTCGCATTAACTGCTAACACTGCCATCTTCGTATGACGGAGTTATAACGGCAATAGAAACTTTAGCAGAAAATAATTTAACCTTGGCCTTTGTAAGAAATCGTCTGTTGGATCACGAGATCAAGCAAAAAAATTGTAGCAAAGATACCAGTCTAAAGGTTATGCAGGCTGTAAAAAAGGACAGTAAGCCTCAATTTTCTTATAAGAAAAATAGCAAATTTGCAACAAATAGAGTTTCAAAATTCCAAAAAAAATGTTTTCATTGCGGCAAGAGTGGTCACTTTAAAAAGGATTGCTTTGCCCTAAAAAGAGAAAAGGAGAAACATGGAAATGGCAAACAGGCGCAGATGACATCCACACAAAGCCAAGGAAATCATAATGGGATCGCATTTATGATGAGACGCGCGTCAATTTTCTCGCTCAGTGCCATCTTAAGTTGGCTAATCTTATTGTTGGAATATGACATTACTTCATATCGATAAGAATATCGTATATGAAAAAGTATTCTGCTCACTACTGTTACTGGTAACACTAATATCGCTTTGGTTCCGATGAGCTGGTTCAGCTCTCTCTTATTCCGTATAATTTGAAGTGACAAGACGTCTTTAAGGAACTTAAAATATATATCTTAAACTATACATAAAGTGTATTTAACTTGGTTTGTAAATTGGTGGGAGATATAATATTGCGCCGAGCACATAATACACGCTATAAGAAGACCACAGGACAAATACAAGAGGCAACACGTGGAATGTGGATTCTGACGAAATAGTGTGACGCTTCCAGGAAATCACACACACACATATAAATTGTGTATATTCTTATACTTATTTATACCGGCCGTTCTTTCCAGCCTTTGGAAAAATTGATCTAAATCAAATATTCCATTGGTATATAGATCATCAACACTTATTCTAGCATATATCTTTTTTCCTTTTTTAAGGGAACCATTTGATACTGATAAATGCAAGGTCACTACTTTTTTAACATCCTCATTACGAATGACGTCAAATATTTTGGGCTTAGAAGCTGTCGGTTGCTTTTGCAAATCCGAATCTGATTTTGAAACTGCGCAGTTTTTATTATTCTGTCTGTTTTGTAATCTTGTAGTGACTTTTAAAATTTGTTTGTTTATGTCTTTGAGTTCTTCGATGCTTATTCTTGATAAGTCATCTGCCACGTAATTATTTTTTCCCTTAAGGTACTCTGCTGTAAATTGAAACTCTTCTAGGTCTAGTCTCATTCTTGTTAACTTGGAAGTTGGATTTTTCATTGAAAACAAATATGTTAACGGTTTATGGTCTGTTTTAATAGTGAAATGTTTGCCATATATGTACATATGGTCCGAAGTGATTTATAGCCCAGTGTATTGCTGTTAATTCTTGTTCGGTTGTTGATTTATTACTTTCGCCTTTTGTAAATGTTCTTGAGGCGTATGCTATCGGGAGATCAACTCCATCGTGTGATTGAGTTAAGACTGATCCGCAAGCTTGCTTGCTAGCATCTGTTGTTATACAAAATTCTTTATTAAAATCTGGGTATTGTAGTAGTGTTGGTTGAATTGATGCATTTTTAAGGAATTCAAAAGCTTTTTGGCATTCAGGTGTCCAATTAAATGTTAAATTTTTCTTGCAAAGGTGGGTTAAATGTCTTGAGTAATGAGAGAAATTTGGTATAAAGCGTCGGTAATAATTGCAAAAAGCGACGAATCTTCTCGAGTCATCTGCATCAGAAGGGACAGGGTATTTAGTTATTGCGACATATTTTTTATCATCAGGTAAAATTCCTTTGTTTCTACATTTATGGCCTAAGAATGTGACTTCGTGCAAATAGAATGAATGGATGAAGCTTGAGATTGTGTTTTCGACACAGGTTAAATACGTTAGTTAAGTTTTTATACCCGTTACTCGTAGAGTAAAAGGGTATATTGTATTCGTGCAAAAGTATGTAACAGGTAGAAGGAAGCGTTTCCGACACCATAAAGTATATATATTCTTGATCAGGATCACCAGCCGAGTCGATCTAGCCATGTCCGTCTGTCCGTCTATCTGTCCGTCTGTCCGTATGAACGCTGAGATCTCGGAAACTACAAAAGCTAGAAGGTTGAGATTTGCCACGCATATTCTTGGGCTTCCTACGCAGCGCAAGTTTATTTCAGCCGAGTGCCACGCCCCCTCTAACGCCCACAATCGCCCACTAACGATTTTAAAATGTGTCTGGCGCGCACACCTTTAAAGATTTCCGAGAAGTATAAATGCAATTTTGTTGTGCATATTTATACCTATCGAAATGTAGAAGATATTTTTCAAATCGGACCATTCATTAAAAAGTTATACACAATCAAAATTTCTATATCTATCTCCCTCGCACTCTCTTTAGCTGAGTTACGATTATTAGTCGGGACACCAACCCGAGTACAGCGTATGCACTCCCTTTAGCTGAGTGACGGGTATTATATAGTCGGGACACGAACCCGACTATAGCGTTCTCTCTTGTTAATCATATGATTTTCGGAACAACCTATAACTATTAGATCGTCCATGTAAAGGAAAGCTTGGGATGGTTCTAGTCCCGAAAAGGCTAATGTCATCATTCTTTGAAATGTATTAGGGGCGATTTTTACACCGTAAGGTAATCGTTTAAAGCGGTATGAGCCAGCGCTCGTTGAAAATGACGTTATGTCTCTGGATTCTTTTTTTAAAGTTATTTGGTGGAAACCAGACATTAAATCCAAACATGAAAAGAATTTTGCTCTACCAAGTTGATCGAGTATATCGTCGATTCTTGGTAATGGGAATTTATCTGCTAATAATTTTTTATTTATTTATAGGTAGTCAATAACTAATCTCCACCGTTTTTCTTCTGTTCCTTCTGTTCTGTTGGCACAAGAAGTAATGGGCTATTGTACTCTGATACGGAAGGTTCTACAATGCCATCTTTAATTAGTTTTTCGACTTGTTTATCTGTTTCTTCTTTTTGGCTATGGGGTGCTTTATAGTTTTATATAAACTGGAATGTCATCCTTCACTCTTAATTTTTGTTGATAAAAATTATTGGAGGATATTGGTTCCGTTTCTAATCCGAATATATCAGTAAATTCGGCGCATAGTTTAGTGAGTGTACTCTTAAACATTTTAGGAAAATTGTTTGTTAATTTGGATAGGACCTCATTTTGTCTGATTTTAAAATCTATACTTTGAGGTTTTTGATAGTTATTTAATGGTTCGTAATCTATTTTAGAAATGTTTATAATTTTATTGGTATCGGTTGTGTTTAAAATGCGGACAAAAGTATTATTGGAATTGGCTATAGAACTTGCTATAATTACGCCATCGGATATATATTGATTTTTAATAAGTATCTCTTTGTGAGACGTGTTTACATAAACTTGTCTTACAACATCGGATCTAGCAGGAATTATTAAGTTATTGTCTATTGAATGTATAATCGGAATGTTGATCTCTTGATCAAAGTATTCCGGTCTAGCTATTAACCAATCGTGATCTGTCTGAAAGTCGATTTGGCAATTAAATGTTTTTAGGAAGTCCATTCCTACTATACCATCACAGGGTATCGGAAAGTTATCATCAACTATTTGAAAGTTGAAAGGGACTAAAAATTCTCCTGTTTGTATTTTTATAAATGCAAAACCTTTGGACTTAAGAGTACCTTCTCCTATTCCAGGCATTGTTATTATTTTTGATGTGTCTATGTTATCATAGTTATCAGAGTTTATTTTTTTTATTTCAATGTAATTGTTGAGAGTAAGATTTATTTTATATATAGTGGTTTTGTGTGGCTTATTTTTCTTAAGAGAATTTCTTAGTTTTCCTGTTCAGTTCCAATAGTTCTGGCTTGAGCATTCGAGTTTCCTCTATTGTTTGAACTATTTTGAGAGGTGCTTCTTTGAGTATTTGAGTTTCCTCTATTGTTTCTGTTATAATGTATGTGTATGTATTTTGTTATAGCGTCATTCATATTATTAAATGAGCCTGCTTCCAAAATTATTTTAGTTTTTCCGCTTTCGCAATTCTTTATTAGAGTGGATACAGCTTCTTTTGTGCTGAATTTGTCAGCGTGTTCAGCATTTAATCCTTCATCGATATATGATGCTTCTAGCAGTTTACGCAAGTTATCAAGTTCGTTTGTGAACTGAGTTGCAGTTTTTCCTCTTTGGTAAATATTTGCCATTTTAGCTTTAATTACCTCTGAGGTTTCGCCAACAATTGTCCTTTGTAGTTTCTTAATAATAGCATCAAATGTGCGTTCACCTTATGCAGTGTAGATCCTACAATTTTTGATTTGACGACTTCTACAGCCAAATCTTCAAACGTTCCCTTTGTCAGGTCAACCAGCTTCAAAACTGTTACAAATTGTTGAATATGTATAATCTAACAATGCACTTTGTCTTCTCTTTCTTGTCTCTTCTTTCTTTCGCTTTGAGTTTGCCTTTATCATAGATCATGTTAATTCCTTATGATCAGTCACAAATAAATACCACAACGAATAGGTTATGGGCCCAGAAATTTCTGTCTGCGGCGGTTGAAAGTGAATTTTTTCTTTCTTTTGAAATTGTGATTCGGTCGATTGTGAAAATGAGTTCGTCATTCCATTCAATCGATAAGCTCGACAACGAGAATTATAGCGTGTGGGTGATCCAAATGAAAAGCGTGCTAATACACTCCGAGTTGTGGTCGGTGGTGTGTGGTCGAGAATTGAAAAATGAAGACGATAGTGATGCGCAAGCCACGCAGTTTGATTTGAAAGACGAAAAGGCCCTTGCGAGCATTATGCTATGCATCAAACCATCGCAGATAAACTATGTAAAAAATTGTACATCTGCAAAAGATGCTTGGAGAATTCTAGCAGGAATTCATATACCGACAGGTCCCGCGCGTCGCATAAAACTGTTAAAGCAGTTGTTGTTCATGAAAATGGATGAACATGAATCGGTGATAAGTAAGCCACGTAAACAAATTTTGCGCAATCGTGGAAAAACTAAATGAAATAGATTTGACAGTGCCCGAAGAAGTTTTGTCTATTTTGTTACTATCGAGCCTCCCGGAAACTTACGAAACTTTTGTGATTGCAATGGAGACACGCGATAGTCTGCCAAGTTTGAACATACTCAAGGTCAAACTTCACGAAGAAGGAGACAGACGCAAGGAAATTCAAGAGTGCGCAGAGAAAAGTGAACAGCGTGCATTCGGTTTCAATTCGAGCAGTAAAAATTGGTCAGCAGACAAGCAAAAGAAGTATAACGAAAAGGGACAAAAGAAATCGAACGGTTCCGTTATTTGTTGGTCTTGCGGTCTGAAACAGCAAAGGCATATAGGCTGTTTAATCCCGAGAAACAGAAAGTGATTGAGGCACGTGATGTCATTTTTATGGAGGACACCCTGTTTAGGAATGGCTCGGATGCGGCGAGTGCATATAAATCGGGACACCCCCAACTTCTTGAGTTCCAAGAGCAGGTGCAAGAAACGATTCCGGACGAACAGGCAATAGAATTGGCGACTAAGTACGAGGAGTTCCCGGCGGATGTGGGTAACATCAGGATCGCAGAGGAGCTGGAACCTTCAGTCGAAGATGATGAGGTCATCGGGCAGCGCATTTCAGAAGGAGCGCGATGGGGTCGTGGGAGACCTAAAATGGTTTATACAGGTCGTCCAGGACGCCCAGCAAAACAGTTTCACATGCTAAGCAACATATCAGCTGAAGACATTAGTATTCTTACTAATGAAAACGAGGTTCTAACTAACAAACATGCAGCGGAGTGGCGTGCTTCAATGAAAACGGAAATGGACAGTCTAATAAAAAACAGAACTTGGTCAGTAGTCAATCTACCAAAGGGTCAAAAACCGATCGGATGCCTGTGGGTGTATGCATTAAAGCGTGACAAGGATGGCAATGTTGACCGCTTCAAATCCCGACTTGTTGCCAAGGGTTGTGCTCAGCGATACGGAGTTAATTTTACCGAAACTTTCTACCCCGTTGCCAGATATTCTACTATCAGGCTGGTCTTGGCGTTGGCTGCAGAACATGGATGGCACATGCACCAAATCGACGTTTCTTCAGCGTATCTTAATAGCGAGTTACGTGATGTCATCTATATGCGTCAGCCGGAAGGATTTATTAATCATCAATATCCTGAGCGTGTGCTAAAGTTGCACAATTCACTGTATGGGCTGAAGCAGAGCGGCAAGGAATGGATCGAAAAACTCAATTCTACACTCATCAAGCTTGGTTTTCGACCATGTCCCAGCGAGCCGTGTTTGTATACTAAAAATGTTTCTACTAATATATGTATTATTGTGGTATACGTAGATGATCTCTTGATAGCCAGTTCCGACAGAAGATATCTCGAATCGGTCAAAGCTGCCATTTCTGATGAATTCCAGGTGGTCGATGGCGACATTTCCTAGGCATGGAAATAGAGAGAGATGGCGAGACCGGAAGCGTGAGAGTTGGCCACAAGCAGTATATTGAGGATCTACTCAAAGATTACTCTATGGAGTGCTGCAAGCCAAACGCTACACCATTGGAGGCAGGACATCAAGTGAAATGCGACGATCCTAGCTGCCAACGTGTGAATCAGGGGACCTATCAATCTTTGATTGGCTCTCTGATGTACCTTGCTGTTACTACGCGGCAAGATATCCTCCATTTGGTGGCGAAATTGGCACAACTAAATGCTGATCCGCACACTGAAGATGAAGTCGCTGCCAAACGAGTGCTGCGATACCTAAGAGGCTCGGCTAATCGGCAGTTGCATTACCATCGTACTGGTCGTGAAATACATTGCTATGTGGACGCTGATTGGGCCAGCGATAACTCAGACCGCAAATCTTACAGCGGCTGGGCCTTCTTTGCTGCAGGTGCTGCATTCTCATTCGGAATATATTGCACTCTCCACGGCGTCTAAAGAAGCAGCTTATATCATCAAACTGGTTGACGAATTAGGTGTCAGCGTTGGGAATCCCTGTCCCCTGAAGATCTTCAGCGATAACCAGAGCGCACAACATCTCGTCAAGAATGCAACATTCCATGCAAGAAGCAAGCACATCGATATCAAATATCACAACGTTAGGGAAATGTATAAAGAAAATGTTATTGAAATAGAATATGTTCCCACAGAGAAAATGAATCTAATGATATGTACTAACCAAAAATTTGTCTAAAGTTAAGCACGAAAAATGTATTGAACTAATGGGATTATGCTAAGTTTATTTTGAAATTTGTAATACCAGAATAGTGCTTTGAGAAGGAGTGTTGAATATGTATAATCTAACAATGCACTTTGACTTCTCTTTCTTACCTAACGGTTTTGCATTATCCCAATATATGTATAACTATGTATAAGTCGCAATGAAGCGAAGCTCTCTCAACTCTCTTTAGTGTTCGCTTTGAGTTTGCCTTTATTATAGATCATGTTAATTCCTTATGATCAGTCACAAATAAATACCACAACGAATACAAATATGTATAATATGTATAATCTAACAATGCACTTTGACTTCTCTTTCTTACCTAACGGTTTTGCATTATCCCAATATATGTATAACTATGTATAAGTCGCAATGAAGCGAAGCTCTCTCAACTCTCTTTAGTGTTCGCTTTGAGTTTGCCTTTATTATAGATCATGTTAATTCCTTATGATCAGTCACAAATAAATACCACAACGAATACAAATCTATGCAAGTGTAGTTTTTGTCCGTTGAATTCCGGAATGGCACTTGATATATCTTTAATATATGCCCGTTGGGCAGCTGGATCTGCCATTATGTTTTTTTTTTTGTTTCTACTATATTTGTATCTGAATCTATATTTTCGCCTTCTTCTGTTTCTGACTCTTCTGCTGACCGGATCGCACAACTATATCTTATAGCTCCCATAGGAAGGATCGAAAAAAAAACATAATAAAATTCTAGCTTTGGTGTTTTTTGAAATATTACCATCTACTTTTGGGAATACTATTTTTTAAATATTTCTGAATTTCGAATAAAATTTTTAAAAAATCGGATGACTATATCATATAGCTGCCATAGGAACAATTGGAAAATTAAATGAAAATTAATAGGAAAAAAATAATATCTTTGTTGATTTTTATTACATTGTCTTCTCCTCTGGGATATGGCTTTTCTTTAACATTTAAAAATTTCGAATAAAATTTAACAAAATTCGGACGGCTGAATGCCAAAGTAATGCGAAATCAGCTTAAATTTGTATTGTTGTAACATATACGCAAGTTCATTTAAATTTAATGTTTTTGTGAATGAATAGGAATGATCTGCAATGGTATATAAGCTTCGGCTGGCCGAAGCTAGCTTCCTTTCTTGTTTACATTTATTTCGATATATTTTCTTGTATCTGAATCTTCTTCTTCTGCTTTTTGTTGGTCTAATGTTAAAGGCGTATTCAAAATAGTCGGGATAAATATTTTTAAATCATACTTATCCTTGACAGTTATTAGATTTGTCCGCAACCTTATCAATATTTTGGATAATTTTGATAAATTTGTTTTGTTAATTATTAATATCATGCACTAGGGTTCTTGCCTGATTGTACGAATCTACAAGAATTTTTTTTGTGTTTGCCTTTTATGGCTTACACATTTGTAAGACTTTTCAAATGTTTCTATAAATTCTCGGATATGGAGTATTAATTGCTCCCATTCCATATTCAATTTTTAGTAATTTTTTTTTTTACTGTTTTACTTGTGCATAATTTTTAGCACGTTTATATGTCCTAAGATGGGTGTATGTCAATTTCGGAGAATACTTTACAGTTTGTCACGGTAGACAGTACTATTGCCTTTTGCGTTCTGCCGCAATGAACAAGTGGAGAGCATTCAAGATCATACCTATTCATATATTCGTACTCAAAATCTGCAATTAATAGAGGCTCTGCTCTGTTCCTAATTAAGGCTAATAACCTATTCTCAAAATTTGGCTCGTTGGTCAATGTAACTCTAAGGCACTCTGTTGTATTCATTTTGATAATTTTTTCTTTTTAATGATTTTTATTTATTTGTTTATTTTAACGGGTATTTTAATTCTCATATATATAAACGGGTTTTTTTATTCTCATACATATACAATTTTTGTTTAAAATTTAATTTTTTGTTTTAATTAAAAAAATTCTTGTTATATTTTATTATAGCAATTGTTTTGCGCTTGTTAAATTAGATTTTATCCAGATCATTAGCCTGGCTTCTGTTAATGGCTCTTTTTGATACACACTTATTGTGAAACATATAGGCCTTATATAAAATAAATGCGCTCATAAAAAAAACAATTATTGATAATAAAATATTTGTTAATTTGAAACCGATATTTTGCGATTCAATTTTATTTATTACGTTAGCAGTGGAATCCACTGACTTAACGTCTACTAATCCCATATTGGGAATTTTTTCCAATTCCTTTATTTGAAATCTTATGCCATTTATGTATGGCCTTCTTTTATCAATAGGGAATGTCTTACTTATACTATTATTAAAATTCATTAGCGAGACAAAATTAAATTACATTTTTCTTTAGTGTTGTTCTGTTAAGTTTACAATTTTTCTGCCTATGGTTTCGCATAGATTTACGGGCTACACTTCTAATCGGGCAGAAAGGGGTTCCGCTCAATTTTACAATTTTGTCTTATACATATATGATTTTCTATTTTAATTTATTTCATTTTTAAAGTTGACTCCGGATGTTGTCGTCCTTGTCTGCATCAGCTGGTCGTCGCCGGTTGACTCGCTGATGCTCCTTCGCTGGCATAAGGGGCGGCCTGCCCCTCACACTTGTTGTCTCAGCTGCAGATGTCCCGGGCCTTAGGCGGTACCGGTGCCGGTCATCGCACAGGTTTAATACACGGTAATTCGCAGAGTGGGCTTTCCAGGGGGCCCAGGCAGTTTTTGGGACATTCCTTAATCTTCTTCGGTAGCTTCTTTGCGGGAGGAGAATTTGTTATAATTTTTTCTTTACACAGGCTTATAATTTCTGAGTGAGCTGGAGTTGTTGGCTTTTCTTTTTTAAAACTTGAACTTAAAAAATCAAGTTCTTCTTGTAACTTTTGGGCTGTTGCCCAGGGGGGTGGCGGATGATTCTTAAATAAAAGCCACTTTATGTGAGCTATTCTTTTTGTTATCTTATTTTTTACGCCCCCTCTTTTAGCCATAACTCCACCTCTACTCACTCAGATAATTTATTCCATCGTCCACGGATCCTTTGTTGTCTTGATCCTCCGATGTCACAGTCGCCATGTAGATTGTAGACAGCCACTTTATGTAGTCGATGCATCCATGTCCCTCAATAACACTTATTTTAGTTGATAAGTTAGACTGTAGATAGTAGACAGCCACTTTATGCAGTCGATGCATCCATGTCCCTCAATAACAATTCTTTTATTTGATCAGTCAGACCAACAGGTCTTTCTTTATTCATTGTCCATTTCAATCTTAATTAGCTTAAGCTTAAGTCTCGTTGCTGGGCATTTTGCAGCAGCGGGGAAATATGTTGACCGTGGTGTTCTTCATATCTTCACCACGCTGGCAGTCAATTAAATCAAAGCACAGCCCCTTAAGGCGGCTTGTGCTGAATGTGCATTTGAGATGACAATATTCTTATAGACTACTTCTTGCCCATTATTTGCATGTGAATATATTAATATTCGCTGTTTAGACTAACAGGGGTATGCATATACCGACATACCAATGCACTTGAAAATGTGCTGGCCGTTGGACTTTTGTGTATTTATGTATTTAACGTTATTAATGTACAGTATGTACCCGATATGTGCGCATACTACAGAGCGCTAAAACGCTCAACAGAACGAGCAGCTGCGTACACAGTGCGTACACTTTATGAGGGAGTACAAAAATCTTAGGCACATGCGAGAGGTGCCACCTGAGGAAAACGATACTGGAAATCAGTTTTATCTACCACACCACCCAGTGCTGCGTCGGAAGCTACGAGTAGTTTTCGATGGGTCATTTCGCGACGCCAATGGAAAGGCTTTAAATGACAACCTATTTACCGGGCCCAGTATCCAGCGCGATCTATGTGCCTTCGTTTTCGAATGTACATATTCGCATTCTCCGCGGACATCGTAAAAATGTCCCGCCCGATATGGGTCCACGAAAAGCACAGAAACTTCCAGACAATCGTTTGGAGAGAAAATCCATCCGATCTCATCAAGCATTTCCAACTGTGCACTGTAACCTATGGAATTTCATGCGCACCATTCCTGGCGGTGCGAGTGCTGGAACAACTTGCTATCGATCACCAAGAGGAATACCCGAATGGGTCGAAAATCCTGCTAAAGGATTTTTATGTCGATGACGTTCTCACTGGCTCAAACAGTGAGGATGAGCTACTTCAAAACCGAAACGAGCTGGTTCAGCTGATGTCTCGCGCCAACCTTGAGCTCGGAAAATGGGTATCGAATACACCATGTATACAAACGAACGATAGTGACACACAATCCGCACAAACGTCACCAGTAAATGTTCTCAGACTGTACTGGCATCCCGGAAAAGACATCCTATCGTACAATGTCGGTCTAGCTGCCAATCCTGATTGCAAAAAGAGGCAAGTCTTGTCCGACGTCTCGAGGATATTTGATCCTCTCGGACTCTTGGCACCCATTGTTATCCACTTCAAAATCCTGTTTCAAAAGCTTTGGCTCTTGAATTTGGATTGGGATGACCCAGGGGACTGATGGCTGCTGATCTCATCGACTTCCATTTGTGGTGGAATGGGCCTCTATGGCTACAGGACAAGGATCAGTACCTGTTAAAGTTAAACGACTCACGGTTCAGTTTATCTCTTACAGACAAACGCATTCAAGGAGAAGTCAAATCAAACTGTTTGGCTACACTGGCTGAAGCAATCCCGATTCATATACTTGATGAACTAATCGAACGAGTGTCTTCTTGGATCAAGCTCGTTCTTATTGTCGGCTACGTGTTGCGGTTTATTCAACGTACTCGAAATCCATCTCGCGAAAAGGTATCCAGAGCACTCTCGTTTTACGAGATCAAGGCGGCAATGATTCTTTGCATAAAGCACGCACAAGGTTGTTTCCAAGACGATTACCAATTACTCCTCGGTAAAAAACCCCTAAGGAACCGCTCACAGCTGTTCAAAATAGCACCCATATTCGACGAAATCGATTTGCTGAGGGTAGGCGGACGACTTCACCACTCGCAGTTGTCAAGCGATGCAAAACACCCAGTATTGCTCCCAAAAGCACAACGCATCTCGAAGCTGATACTAGAACACGAGCACCGAGTGAACATTTGGAGCACGTAATCTAATTCGCAAAATAACACACGACTGTTTAGCTTGCTTTCGTCAACGCCACCACACATCCCAGCAACAAATGGCTAGTTTACCCAGCGTACGCATTACTCAAGCGCTACCATTAATATATACTGGTTGCGACTATGCAGGTCCAATCCTTCTGAAGGATGCAAAGGTTCGGACAAAGGACACCGTGTCTAGCACACTAGCGGATGATGCTATCTAATGGGTACTTATTCCCACGAGAGCCCCTCCCTGGGGAGGGAAATGGGAGTTGGCAGTTCGTTGTGTCAAGCTACATCTGCGCAGAATCACTGGAAACTCTACGCTCACCTTTGAACAGATGCGCACACTTCTTGCTCAGATTAGCGCAGTGATAAATTCACGCCCCTTATGCTACACACCGGATACGGAAACCAACTACCTATCACCCGCTCACTTCTTAATTGGGCGACCATTAACCACAGTGCCAGATCCCGATTTGAGTCACATCCCAGTGGGCCGATTAGGATATTGGCAAATCATTCAGTCTATGCTTCAAGGATTCTGGAAGAAATGGCATCAGGAGTATCTGGACTAACTCAACACCCAACGTCTCCACCGGTGATGTTGTGCTCGGAAAAGAGTCCAATTCACCACCGGCATCCTGGCACATCGCACCGGTTATGAAAACCTATCCAGGAAAGGACGACCTCCTTCGAGCAGTCAAACTGAAGACCCCGACAGGAGAGATGACCAGACCGATCAAGAAAGTTGCTGTATTGCCCCATTCAGAAACTGTGTTTCAGGGCGGGCCGGGATGTTCGTGAACGCTTGCAGCTTTTATCATCTCTATCATATAGGCGCATAATGCCATCTCTATTCTATACTATATACTTAACCTATGTACAAGAAAACATGTATACATATACAATATCTCTTTAGTTGCTGGCAACGCCGCTAAGACGGCGTCGTTTTGCGAAATTCAATTCAGTGTCAAATAGGCTTCGCAACTGACAAGAATACAAATTAATACAGTCCACACATACGCAACTCAACTCGTTCTTATTTCTGACCACTTGTAGAGTAAAACGCTATATAGTATTCGTGCAAAAGTGTGTAATAGCTAGAAGGATTTCCGACCCTATAAAGAATATATATTCTTGATCAGGATCACTAGCCGAGTAGATCTAGCCATGTCCGTCTGTCTGTCCGTCTGTATGAACGCTGAGATCTCGGAAACTAAAAAAGCTAGAAAGTTGGGCTTACCCACACATATTCTTGGGCTTCCTACGCAGCACAAGTTTATTTCAGTCGAGCGCCACGCCCCCTCTAACGCCCACAAATGATTTTAAAAATTTCTGAAAAGTATAAATGCAATTTTGTTGAGTTTAATTATACCTATCGAAAGATACCAAGCACGTGCTTGGTATCGTTGGGCCACTTGTTTTTACTGCTCGTAGTCCATCAACGTCCATATATAATAATAAATGTAGAAGAAATTTTTCAAATCGGACCATTCGTTAAAAAGTTATGCGCGATCAAAGTTTTATATCTCTATCTCCCTCGCACTCCTTTGAGTAACGGGTATCTGATAGTCGGTGTCACTCTCAAACGGCGCAAACTAAGAAAACGCCAAGTACCAAAAACTGTTGATAAAGATCTCATTTATACGTGCATATATTTATCGGATTATACCCGTTACTCGTAGAGTAAAAGGGTATATTGTATTCGTGCAAAAGTATGTAACAGGGAGAAGGTAGCGTTTCCGACCCTACAAAGTATATATATTCTTGATCAGGATAACAAGCCGAGTCGAAATAGCCATGTCCGTCTGTCCGTCTGTCCGTCTGTCCGTCTGTCCGTCTGTCTGTCTGTCTGTCTGTCTGTCTGTCTGTATGAACGCTGAGATCTCGGAAACTACAAAAGCTAGAGAGTTGGGATTACCCACACATATTCTTGAGCTTCCTACGCAGCGCAAATTTATTTCAGCCGAGGGCCATGCCCCCTCTAGCACCCACAATTGCCCCAAAAGACTTTAAAGAAAAGCCTGGCGCCGACATCTTTATAGATTTTGTAAAAGTGTAAATCCCACTTTGTTGTGTTTATTAATACCTATCGAATTGTCGAAGAAATTTTTAAAATCGGACAATCCATTAAAAAGTTATGAGCAAAAAATGAAACAGCCACTAGGTGGCGCTAGTAGCTTTGACGTGTGCATTTATTACTCTCTCTCCCACTCCCTTTAGCTGAGTGACGGGTATCTAATAGTCAAACTACTCGACTATAGCGTTCTCTCTTGTTTTATTATACCCGTTACTCGTAGAGTAAGAGCAAAAGTATGTAACAGGTAGAAGGAAGCGTTTCCGACCCTATATATATATATATATATATATTCTTGATCAGGGTCACTAGCCGAGTCGATCTTGCCATGTCCGTCTGTCCGTCCGGATGAACTCTGAGATCTCGGAAACTACAAAAGCTAGAGAATTGGGATTACCCACACATATTCATTGGCTTCCTACGGATCGCAAGTTTGTTTCAGCCGGGGGCCACGCCCACTCTAACGCCCACAATCGCCTAACGCCCACAATAAACGAGTTTAAAAAGTGTCTGGCACCCACACCTTTAAAGATTTTGGAAAAGTAAAAATGCAGTCTTATTGCATTTATCAATACCTATCGAAATGTAGAAGAAATTTTTCAAATCGGACCATTCGTTAAAAAGTTATGTCAGATTAAAAATTGTCTATCTCCATCTCCCTCGCACTCACTTTGGCTGAGTAACGGGTATCTGATAGTCGGGCCACCCGACTATAGCGTTCTCTCTTGTTTTACACTCATTTTCGCTCTGGCACTGCTGAAACACAAATAAATTGAATAGGTTTGCTAATTTACGCACCACATTTTTGGCGAGAATTACCTCACGAACAAATTACGAGACTTCTTATTAATATTGCTTCCTACGGATCGCAAGTTTGTTTCAGCCGGGGGCCACGCCGACTCTAACGCCCACAATCGCCTAACGCCCACAATAAACGAGTTTAAAAAGTGTCTGGCACCCACACCTTTAAAGATTTTGGAAAAGTAAAAATGCAGTTTTATTGCATTTATCAATACCTATCGAAATGTAGAAGACGCTTTCTCGTGTGCACGCGTTAAACCTTTATTCACTCGATCTCGGGTTAACTCCATTTTGTCCGCTAAGGACACTACTTGATCTGTTGCTGTGACACCGGCAAGGCGTCGCATTATCGCATACGCACTTGCGTGTGTGACTATCCGTGTCCCAAACATCGCATAGTATGTAGAAGAAATTTTTCAAATCGGACCATTTGTTAAAAAGTTATGTCAGATTAAAAATTGTCTATCTCCATCTCCCTCGCACTCACTTTGGCTGAGTAACGGGTATCTGATAGTCGGGGCACCCGACTATAGCGTTCTCTCTTGTTTTACACTCATTTTCGCTCTGGCACTGCTGAAACACAAATAAATTGAATAGGTTTGCTAATTTACGCACCACATTTTTGGCGAGAATTACCTCACGAACAAATTACGAGACTTCTTATTAATATTGCTTCCTACGGATCGCAAGTTTGTTTCAGCCGGGGGCCACGCCCACTCTAACGCCCACAATCGCCTAACGCCCACAATAAACGAGTTTAAAAAGTGTCTGGCACCCACACCTTTAAAGATTTTGGAAAAGTAAAAATGCAGTTTTATTGCATTTATCAATACCTATCGAAATGTAGAAGAAATTTTTCAAATCGGACCATTCGTTAAAAAGTTATGTCAGATTAAAAATTGTCTATCTCCATCTCCCTCGCACTCACTTTGGCTGAGTAACGGGTATCTGATAGTCGGGGCACCCGACTATAGCGTTCTCTCTTGTTTTACACTCATTTTCGCTCTGGCACTGCTGAAACACAAATAAATTGAATAGGTTTGCTAATTTACGCACCACATTTTTGGCGAGAATTACCTCACGAACAAATTACGAGACTTCTTATTAATATTACTATAAATACATTGTCGACACGATAATAGGAGACGACTACATTTATTTGGAATATGTAAGATTCGACAAGTTCGTCACATTACCCTACTCATCACATTAGCCTATTCGTCACATTACCCCACACTCCCCTATTCATTTAAAAACGACATTATTTCGCGCGAGCTTATGTCGTTTAGCAGCGACCTAATTTCTCGGCTTGGGAAATTGTGTCGTTTTTCCCTCGGCGATCTTAAAGCGTCATAAGTTCATAAGTCATAAGTTCGCCATGACTAATTTTGAAACGACATAATTTCTCGGCTGGCGGAATTAGGTCGTTTTTTTCTCGGGGGACTTATGTCACTTTAAAACGACATAGGTCCGCCAAAAGTAGTTTTTAAACGTCATAATTTCGCGCGAACTTATGTCGTTTAGCAGCGACATAATTTCGCCAGAAAAAAACAACATAAGTACGCGGACCAAATATACTGTGCGGAATTATGTCGCTATGCCATATTTTTCCATTGAATTTCTTAACTTGTGCATTATATTGCACTGTGCAAAATTTGGTCTTTCTTTTCTCTTTCGAAACTTTTACGGACTGTGGCTTCTGCTGCCCCCCTCTTTCCTCGCCTCCCGCCATAACCGGCACCCGTAACAGGCTCGATGTCGTCGATGCGGATAACGTATGGAACTACCTCGCAAAAAGGCATCTACGACAGGCGGTTACAGGGTGTTTCTATTTGCCTAAGTCCAGCCCAACGTGTGGCCTCGATCCATACCCAAAAATATAGAGTCTCATGTTCCATCGACTGAACAAGCTGGGCTATTTTGCTGTGGCTGTTGTTTTTTTTTTTTTTTTGTGAATAATTTGAAATATTTTGTATTTTAATTTACACATTCATTCATATATATTTTTTTATTTTTACTTCTTTCTTTTACAATATTTTCTTAAAGGTCTTGGTGATTAGCCGATCCTGCTTCGGATCTTAGGAGCAGGGCGCGTCACCCATGCTCCAAACCGCAGTAGCTCTACTCGAAGCTGGATGACTTTCAGGCCATACTTCTATGAACCCTTTGTAGCTGGTCCAATTCTTCCCGTCTCTCATCCCTGATTGATCTTATTTCTTCCCGGAGGCGGTTAGCTTCCTCCTTGTCCTCCTCTTGTTGGACTTGGATTCGTCGCTGCCGGAGCTTGTCCTCCACCAATCCATTCTAGCGTTATCTCAAGGTAGGACCGTTTTTCTTCTATCTCCTTCATAATCCTGCGGATTTTCCCAGCTGTTCCGCCAATCTCGCGCATACGTTTCTCGGTGGTCATTGTTATTTCTTCTGATTCGGCGTCGTCGTTTTGTTAAGTTTATATATCAGGTCACTCCAGGCGACTCTCTTGGACTGTGGAGGTTCTTCGGCTTTCATTCAGGGGGTCAATACTTTTGCCAACTCCGTTGCCTAATTCGTACATCGAATTCCCTTGCCGCATTATACCCTTCCACTCGGTTACATTGCCGATAGTTTTTTCGGTATACCACCTGTCCTACTGCAAACTCAACTTCTATGCTGCGGGTATTATAGGTCCTTTCCGCTTTCTCGTGTGCACGCGTTAAACCTTTATTCACTCGATCTCGGGTTAACTCCATTTTGTCCGCTAAGGACACTACTTGATCTGTTGCTGTGACACCGGCAAGGCGTCGCATTATCGCATACGCACTTGCGTGTGTGACTATCCGTGTCCCAAACATCGCATAGTATGGTTCCAATCCCAACGATTCGTGATAGTCACTACTTAGAGTACACACTATTCAACTTAAGTGGTGTAGTGGCGCTTGTCACTCCAGTTTACTAAGAGTAGGCCAAAAGAAATCTGCCCCAGAATGTTTAATAATACCCCTATCCTATTTGATATCGTGACTCACCGAAGTTGCCACCCTGCACTATCGGCCGCGACACCTAGTGTGCAGTTTTTTGCACTAATGCAGATCACAGTCATACGTAAAAATAGTCGATTGCGGGGGGAATGGCAATTCTATGCCGTCGCTGAAGGGTACGTCCGTAAAGTCAAGCTTACCCACGTTCTCTTTTCTTCCGGATTGTCCAACTATACAGACGTATTGAAGTACAGCTCAAAGCCTTAAAACCCAACGAGGTTAAGTTCTTTAAAAGTGCCTTAAAATACCCATCCGCCAGCCATCCATACGAAGAAAAGAGAAACAGCATCCCAGTATTCGTGCCAGGCCGTTTTGGGTAATTATTTTTACAAAAAAAGGGCATTTTCAATAGTTTTCCTAATTTGTACGTTTTTTAATATAGTTCTGGCACCAGGTGTTATGTTGCCACAAATAACATCACCAATCCTGGATTAATTGATTAAAAAAAAATCAATAATCGGCCCACCCAAGTCATCAGTTGATCTTAAAAGATCAGCCGCCGCTGTAGCCAGCTTGCTCAGCCCATCATACAATCGACAAAACAACAAGTAGCAGCAAAAAAATAAGTTTTCCTAACAAGCGAGCCTTATTCCCTACAACTACAGTGCCCAAAAAAAGTGGAAAAGTGGAAGTAGAAAAGTCGGGGTCTAAAAATAGCGGGTGCAGTGAGAATAAAAACGTGTTGGCATCGCCAGAAAATATTCGCGGATCTAACCCAACTTTATTTTTTCCCGTGCATATAAAAAAAAAAAAACACGTGACATCTCAGCTCCGCTCTACAGTGTGAGAAATCTGTCCACTACTTCCCCGGATTTGCAATTATAATGTTTTGTTCCTGATTTATTTTAAGTTTATTATTTTCTTTACTTATTATATTTTTCTTTATTTTCAAATTTATTATTTTGTATTTTGAAATTTTCTAATTTATTAATATGTATTTTTTGTTAATTTTCTTTTTGATTATTTTATTATTTTGCGTTTTCTTTTGAGTTTATCTTATTCTTTCATTTATTATTTTATAATTTTTTTTCTCCAATATTCAAGTTAAAGATGGTGGATGTAAAGCCAATTTTTTTTTTTGAGTGTACGAAAGAGCAGCCGAGATAAATAAAGTGCAGTTTACCCAAAACCATGAAATAGTAATAACAAAAATAATAGCCCCAGAGATGTGAACAAGTGAAAATAAAACCAATGCAATCACAATCAATGCAAATACAATTTAGACTCCCATACAGGTCGGCGAAAGATCTTTCACCGATGGATCCATAATAAAAGTAAGTGACAAACATAAACAATTTCTGTGAATATGCATAGGTGCTGTTCTAGCCTCTCTCCTGTTCATAATTTTTAAATTTGGCCTCTGTAAATTTTTGCCAGTGTAGCCTATGAGCCAAGTAGCCCGTCTCTCTCTGGCCCATGTGCCCTTATCTACCGGCGCCCCGATCGAAGCGGTACTTGCGTTTTCTTTTGTTTTGCTCATCCTTCCGATCAGAGCTTTGCTGACCTACCTCAATGTATACCGAATTTATATTCATACAGTGCAGGGCACTTAACTAGGTACGCTTAACAATTAATTGTTATAAATTAAAATAAAGTTATACAATGGAAGTCACATTATTAGATACACATTGTCGTTACTTTATTTTATTATTTCTAAACATTTAATACTTTAATTTCACACTATATAAATAATATTTTTATTTTTTTTTTTGAGAATGACTATCTACCTATATATTTAAAAATTCTTAATTATATTTTCTTCATATATTCATTTATATATATATATATTTTCTACCCCCTTTGCAGCCAAATCTGAAATCTCTTGAATATTATGAAATTACACAGAACTATTAAATACATTAAACAAGTGAATAAGCATTGAATTTCTAAAAGTGAGCGAAATAAAATGAAGAAAGAACGCAATTAGATAATAAAATAATAATTAAAATTAGATGCATTAAAGTAACGGTAACTTCTTTTAGTCTAAACAAATTAAATTAAAACATGTTAAATATCCGCAACTACAAATATGTTTAAAATAAATGTTTATATTATGAAATCGAACTAAAACCTTGAGTATTCCGGAAATCATGGGATACAGAAGTGTAGCAATGAAAATCGTTTAATCACTTTAGCGACCTCAAGGGATCACTACCCAAAATGGAGTTATACTGCAATATAGTGATCATGGTAGGGTGGGGTATAAGGCCGCTAGCAAACATCTTAGTGTGCCGTAATGTCGCTAAAGGAATTTTCCTATCCATCCTGTTCTAATCCTTCTGTTCCTTTTTTTTCTTCTCCCTCTTCTTTCGAGGCTAGTTGAAAGGCTTTTTTTCCGTATTTCCCTTTCCAAATCTAGCACGCGAAAATTATTTTTTACTGGCATACTATCGTGAGCACGTAACAGAGTATCTTCCCCTGACCCTCACCCATAATGCCGACGAAGATGAGCCGGAACAAGCGCGTGTTTCACAACTCAGTTTACACTAACATCTGCTCATATGAATAATCAATTTTTTAAACGTTATATGCTACAGTAAAAATTATGGCGCCCAACGTGGGGCCCGAGGCAGCTCGGGGATGGCCGAGGTTCTCCGAAGCTTTTCCGAGACGTTCCGATTTCCGGCAAGGCCCCAAAAAAAAAAAAAAAAAAAAAAAATGTTAACCCATATCTTCAGTCATCAACATCTGACTTAAAGCAACTAGCCTTACCCTTTTCCAATTCCCATAACATTTCTAATAGGAAGCCTGTGGATAAAATAAAGCTAATAGTTCTTACAAAAAGTTATGGCCAAGGTTACCCCAAAATATTAGAAAATTCCCTCTCAGATAAGTACTAGGTGGAAATGTTTATATACTGACTATATTTACAGCCGTTAGCAATTTATTTGAGACAAACATTTATTTTTGTTGTGAAATTTTCGGGATCTACGATACGTGGAGCAATTCTGCGACGTACCGAAAACTGGTAGCGCTATCCGCTGTCACAACTATCTCTGTCCTCGTAATGGTTTTGTTGGTCAACAAAGGTGGATAGTTTTTCTGGATTTTTGATCAGTGGAGTAATTCTACGACTTACCGAAAACTATTAGCGACCCCAGCTGATAAAACTGTTTCCCTATTTTTTTCTATTTTTTTTGTTCTTTAATTGGATTGTTAAGATTTTTTTTGGATTTCTGATACGTGGAGAAATCTTCGACTTACCGAAAAATATTCTAGCCGCAATTCAGTGATCGCAACTATTTATTTCTTTTTCTCCAAATCCCTTTTTCCTATTTTTTATTCTTCCATATCGATTTTGAACGTTAGGAATACACCTGGAGAAGGCTTTTAGTTAATTCTTATTAATGACTTTTGCACCGATTATTCTAACAAACGTTTGAAACAAGATATTTTCTAAAATTTCACGAATTTCTCGATATTGTATCCCCGCTTTTATTCAGGACTATAAAGTGGAATTCAATTGCCCTGCTTTATACCGATAAATAGTTGGAATCGACAGAGAGAAAAATCGTTGAGTATTTTAGTAAAATTCCTTTTTAATTCCTAATTCCTTTAAAAGAGTTGCTCATGGACGTTATTCATGGTTTCCGGATAAAATTTATATTTGAAAAACTATCTGTTTTTACAAAATTCTCTAACCATTAGAAAAAAATATTTAGTAAAAATAAGTTTATTAATATCTTGCTAGGAAAAAAAAAAAACACAATAATGGATGAACCACCAAGCAACATAGAATTAGCAGGGAATGTTGAATGTTTTCTTTGTCTCAAAGAAATTTCATATACCGCACAACTTTTGTCTACTAATTGTAATCATACTTTTCATTGGGCTTGTTTTAATACTAAAGTATCCAATAGGGAAATCTGTCCTGTCTGCAGGTCTCCATTACAGACTGCTTTGATGAGTTTGACCGTCAACACAGATTTAAATCAGAGTGGACAAACAGCAACCAGACATTCAGTCGGAAGAAGCAATACAAATATTAATGAGGCTCTGGAAAACGAAGATCAGGAAAATACAATAGAAAGTGTAGAAAGTCCATCCGAATCTTTGAAAACAATGCAAGAGGCTTTAACCAAAGCCATGACGGAGGCATCATTACGACAAGCTGAGATTTTGTCGCCGACCTTACAAGCGCAATTTCAGAATCTTATGTCCGCATTGTCTCCTAAAGATAACCAGAAAGGGAACTCAGGTACCCAAAATCAGGGTCGTTCGTTATCTAGTGGTCCCAATACATTTCAATGTGATAAGGAATCTGCTAACCCGAGTGGTTCCAATGCACTTGAAAGTCGTCTGCTTAACCAGTCTAGGTCTTCCTTCTCAGGCACAGATCTGCGACCTGAGCGCGTCAGTCAAATTATAGGAAATTGGAAGCTTAAGTTCTCAGGAAGGTCAGGCATGAGCGTAGAAAGCTTTCTATATCGCATTGAAGCACTTACCAATCAAACCTTAGACGGAAATTTTGAGTTATTGACGGGGCAAATAAGTACTCTGTTTGAAGGTACTGCAAATGAGTGGTATTGGCGATATCACAAAAGCGTGGAAAAAGTAGAGTGGTCGCCTTTATGCCAAGCGTTGCGTATACAATTTAAGGAGGATCAAACGGATCTTAGCATTCGAGGGTCTATAGATCGTCGCAAGCAAAGAGTTGGAGAATCGTTCGACGAATTTTACGAGTCCATCCTTAGATTGTCTGATAAGCTAACTGTCCCATTGACCGATTCAGCCATGCTAGAGTCCGTCCGTTCAAATTTACTTCCAGAAATACAGCACGAGTTACTATATCAACAAATATTCAGCACTGCACAACTTCGTCACATAGTTCGTACTCGCGAGTCGTTTATGCAGTCAGTGTCAAAACAAGATGTTTTTAAACCACGACCAGCTCCTCGTCGTCATGTTCACGAAGTTCAAATTGAAACAAAAGAATCTGAGGAATCCGAATGTGATGAACCAGAAATTTCGGCAATGAATGTGACGTGCTGGAACTGTGGAAAAGTTGGACATACGTATCAACAATGTCTAGAAGAAAGGCGTCTCTTCTGCTGGACCTGCGGTCTAGTAAACGTCCACAGATCGGCGTGCCCAAAATGTAGTCAATCAAAAAACTACTTAGCCCGTGTACCACAGAAAGGTGCACGCAGACAAGTGGCGTCGAAAGCGACGAATACGGAATAAAGTCCACCATTATATCTTCATCAAGTATCCCAGACGTTTCACACATCCCTGACATTCCCTTACACAAACGTTTATTCAGTGTAACACCTATTATTAGTCGCCCAAATAAAAGAAAAGTTCGGTCAAAGTTACGAATCAAAGAATTCTACCATAAATGTAGGTTGGAAAACCAGGCGTTGATATCAGCTATTGTCGCGCCTGATCAGCGTCCATATGCCAAAGTGTTTCTTTTGGGTAGAACTGTGTCCGGTCTAATGGACACAGGTGCGTCCGTTAGCTGCATTGGTGGAAACCTAGCAGCAGACTTGATCCGTGATCGAGTACCTTTTAAAAACTTTTCCTCCTCCGTTCGAACTGCAGATGGTAATAAGCAGAATATCGTCGGTAAAATATGCACAAATGTTCAGTTTGATGGACAAACAAAGCCCATAACATTTTATATTATTCCGTCATTAATACAGTCATTGTACCTGGGCATTGATTTTTGGACGAAGTTCGAGCTACTTCCATCTAAGCTAGCTCCAGCTATTAATGCTGCTGATATTGAAGAGTTAGACAGTAGCGATCTTAGAGCTCTTTCAGATACACAGGAGAGGGTATTAAGAGAAGTAATCCGTATGTTCCCTTCCTTCACTGAAAAAGGACTAGGTAAAACTCATCTTCTATCCCATAAAATCGATGTTGGCAATGCCACACCCATAAAGCAACGGCACTATGCCGTATCTCCAGCTATTGAAAAGTTATTGTTGGATCGCATGCTTTCACTAGGTGTGATTGAAGAATCGGAAAGTTCCTGGTCGTCTCCAGTTGTACTTGTCCGCAAACCTGGCAAGGTGCGTCTATGCATAGATTGTCGAAAAGTGAACGAGGTGACTAAAAAGGACGCCTATCCGATGCCCCTCATCGATAGTATTCTTAGCCGACTCCCGAAGGCCGAGTTCATAACTAGTCTCGACTTAAAGGACGCATACTGGCAAATACCATTGGATCCTTGTTCCCGCGACAAGACAGCCCTTACCGTACCTGGCCGGTCTCTGTATCAATTTACAGTAATGCCTTTTGGTCTGACCAATGCCCCTGCGACGATGTCCAAGTTAATGGACCGAGTTATTCCGATTTCATTGAAGAACGAAGTCTTTGTCTACTTAGATGACCTTTTAATAGTTTCTGAGACGTTTGAAAGACATGTGGAAGTGCTGAAGGATATTTCGTTTGCGCTGTCTAAAGCCGGTTTAACTATAAACGTGGGAAAAAGTAATTTCTGTGTAAAAGAAGTTAGTTATTTGGGTCATGTAGTAGGTAACGGAAAAATAACTATGGATGCAGATAAAATCACTGCCATTGTTAATTACCCAGCACCTCGTTCTGTTAAACAGCTACGTCGATTCCTGGGGATGACGGGATGGTATCAAAAATTCATCCGTAATTTTGCTTCTATCGCCACTCCGTTAACAGATGCTCTTCGTCAAAATCGTAAGTTCGAATGGACACAAGAAGCTGAGGATGCCTTCCAGTTACTTAAAAACGAAATGTGCAAGGCTCCAGTACTTCACACTCCCAACTTCAATGAGCCCTTTTACTTGCATTGTGATGCAAGTCACACCGGAGTTGGAGGAGTGCTTTTGCAGATTGATTCTGAAGGTAATGAGGTTTCTGTAGCGTACATGTCCCGCAAGCTTAATCGGTGCCAAAGAAATTACTCTGTTACCGAGAAAGAGTGCCTGGCAGCAGTGTTGAGTATTAAGAAATTCCGCGCCTATGTCGAAGGTCATGCTTTTACCGTGATAACTGACCATGCGTCATTAAAATGGCTTATGTCACAATCTGACCTTAGTAGTCGACTAGCTAGGTGGGCCTTAAAATTACAGGGTTACCAGTTTACTATTCAGCATCGTAAGGGTAGTAAGAATATCGTTCCAGATGCCTTATCCCGAACGCATACAGAAGATTTATCAGAACTAGACAGTAACAAGTTTATCGATATACAGTCTTCACATTTCCAATCTGAGGCATACAGAGTCCTACAGGATAAAATTAAGGAAAACTCTGATCGTATTCCTGATGTCAAAGTCATCGACGGCTATATATATCGTCGAACAGAGCATGCTTCTGGTGACAGGATAGCCGATGACCTTGTTTGGAAACTGTGGCTTCCCCTGGAGTTAGTGCCCGTAGCTTTGCGAATTGCTCATGATGATCCATTATCGTCACACTGTGGCATAAACAAAACTTTAGAACGACTTCGCCGCTTTTACTACTGGCCTAACTTAGTACAGAACGTGAGAGATTATATAAATCGCTGTGAAATTTGTAAGTGCACAAAAAGCTCAAACAAACCTCTAAGACCTCCCTTACAGAAGTCAGAGGAAAGTGATCGTTTCTTTCAGACACTATATGTTGACTTTTTGGGCCCCTACCCGAGGTCAAAATCTGGAATCTAGGAAAAATAGGAATCTTTATAGTTTTAGATAATTGTACAAAATTTCCTTTTCTAAAAGCTGTAAAAAAATTTACAGTTGACGCTATTTTGCCATTTTTGGAACAGGACCTTTTCCATTGCTTCGGGGTACCGGAAAAGTTGATTTCCGATAACGGAGTTCAATTTAGATCCCATGCGTTTAATAATCTCTTGCAAAACTATGGAATATCTCACGCTTATACTGCCGCCTATGCCCCACAAGGAAATTCCTCTGAACGTGTGAATAGGTCAGTGATCTCAGGTATTAAGGCGTATATTCATCCAAACCAAACCAATTGGGATGAAAATCTAAGTAAAATTTGTTGTTCCTTGCGATCTAGCCTACACACTGCCTTAAATTCTACCCCGTACCGATTAGTTTTTGGTCAGCATATGATAACGGATGGTTCGTCGTACAAGTTGTTAAGAAACTTAAATCTTCTGGAGGATCGTACAATTCAATTTAGTAAAGACGATTCCTTGGATCTTATGCGGGCAAAAGCTAAACAGGGCATTCAAACCCAACATGATCGAAACGAAAAAATGTATAATTTAAGGAGTCCTGAGGTGTTCTTTAAAGAAGGTCAGGAAGTGTTCCGCCGAAACTTTCAACAGAGCAATTTCGTCAAAGGATTTAACGCTAAATTAGCCCCCACCTTCGTAAAATCACGGATTAGGCGAGTGTTGGGAAACACTTATTACGAGTTGGAAGATCTTCAGGGTAATATTATTGGCAAATACCACGCAAAAGATATCAAACAATAGATCTTTCGTGACAGCGTATATCCCGCTTGTCTTCAAGGCCAAGTGTGATTTTGGCCGGGAGGTTTTGTAGTGGCGCTTGTCACTCCAGTTTACTAAGAGTAGGCCAAAAGAAATCTGCCCCAGAATGTTTAATAATACCCCTATCCTATTTGATATCCTGACTCACCGAAGTTGCCACCCTGCACTATCGGCCGCGACACCTAGTGTGCAGTTTTTTGCACTAATGCAGATCACAGTCATACGTAAAAATAGTCGATTGCGGGGGGAATGGCAATTCTATGCCGTCGCTGAAGGGTACGTCCGTAAAGTCAAGCTTACCCACGTTCTCTTTTCTTCCGGATTGTCCAACTATACAGACGTATTGAAGTACAGCTCAAAGCCTTAAAACCCAACGAGGTTAAGTTCTTTAAAAGTGCCTTAAAATACCCATCCGCCAGCCATCCATACGAAGAAAAGAGAAACAGCATCCCAGTATTCGTGCCAGGCCGTTTTGGGTAATTATTTTTACAAAAAAAGGGCATTTTCAATAGTTTTCCTAATTTGTACGTTTTTTAATATAGTTCTGGCACCAGGTGTTATGTTGCCACAAATAACATCACCAATCCTGGATTAATTGATTAAAAAAAAATCAATAATCGGCCCACCCAAGTCATCAGTTGATCTTAAAAGATCAGCCGCCGCTGTAGCCAGCTTGCTCAGCCCATCATACAATCGACAAAACAACAAGTAGCAGCAAAAAAATAAGTTTTCCTAACAAGCGAGCCTTATTCCCTACAACTACAGTGCCCAAAAAAAGTGGAAACAAATAACGCGAAAAACGTAGAAAAGTCGGGGTCTAAAAATAGCGGGTGCAGTGAGAATAAAAACGTGTTGGCATCGCCAGAAAATATTCGGCTGGAAAACAACCACGCGGATCTAACCCAACTTTATTTTTTTCCGTGCATATAAAAAAAAAGCACGTGACATCTCAGCTCCGCTCTACAGTGTGAGAAATCTGTCCACTACTTCCCCGGATTTGCAATTATAATGTTTTGTTCCTGATTTATTTTAAGTTTATTATTTTCTTTACTTATTATATTTTTCTTTATTTTCAAATTTATTATTTTGTATTTTGAAATTTTCAAATTTGTTAATATGTATTTTTTGTTAATTTTCTTTTTTATTATTTTATTATTTTGCGTTTTCTTTTGAGTTCATCTTATTCTTTCATTTATTATTTTATAATTTTTTTTCTCCAATATTCAAGTTAAAGATGGTGGATGTAAAGCCAAATTTTTTTTTGAGTGTACGAAAGAGCAGCCGAGATAAATAAAGTGCAGTTTACCCAAAACCATGAAATAGTAATAACAATAATAATAGCCCCAGAGATGTGAACAAGTGAAAATTAAAACCAATGCAATCACAATCAATGCAAATACAATTTAGACTCCCATACAGGTCGGCGAAAGATCTTTCACCGATGGATCCATAATAAAAGTAAGTGACAAACATAAACAATTTCTGTGAATATGCATAGGTGCTGTTCTAGCCTCTCTCCTGTTCATAATTTTTAAATTTGGCCTCTGTAAATTTTTGCCAGTGTAGCCTATGAGCCAAGTAGCCCGTCTCTTTCTGGCCCATGTGCCCTTATCTACCGGCGCCCCGATCGAAGCGGTACTTGCGTTTTCTTTTGTTTTGCTCATCCTTCTGTAACATACAACGTATAAAAGGAAGAAGAGCAGATGGTTATATGAGAGAGAACAGCGGAGCACGCGCTGGTTCCGGCTATGTAGTTCGGTAGTATGGGTGTGGGAATAGAAATGCAAACTGATCTCTCAAGTGGCTCAAATGTACGCCATAGACTTATAAATTCGCGTGCTTGTAGTAGTAGATAAAGTAGTAGTAGATAGTGGGAATAAAGAATATAAACTAGAATTGGAAACCGGAAGTTAGAAAAGAAAATTTTCTGAATTTACGAGAGTGAGAACAGAGGGGATAGTTTTCAGACATTTTCAATTGCAGACATCGAATTGGGGAGACTGTGGTGGTAGTAGTCCCCCATTTCCCCACCCTGCCATGATCGCCTTTAGGCACAGCCTATAGCTGGCGATCCCTTTCATCTGATCCTACATATCCAGTGACTTCCGGTTAGGCATGGCATCCATCTATAACACTTTAGTTTCGGTTCATAGTTATATATTTATTCTCCATAATAATATTCAATAATTTCCAAAATAAACGAAAAAAAAACTAATTATGTCCAACCAAAATCTAACGATATTTATTAAACATTTTATTTTTCTATTAAGTGGCAGAAAGATTCCGAAAGAAACACTGCTGTGGAAGTAAAGGGTTAAATATATATAGATGTACATTCAATACTATAGGAAATAATGTAATATAGTTCTATCATAAGTAGATAATATAAGAATAGATAATAAGTTTTTAAGAAATTGAATTATATAAATGAATGGGGAAGGGTCAATAAATTGTACGAATTTTATAAATATCTAACATAATATTTATCAAATAATAATGTAAGTATTATAAAGTGTATTTTTATTTTTATTTCTCTCTGTGTATCGGGAAAACAACAGGAATCAAGATAAATTATGAATTTCGGATAAAATAATTTAATATTGGATTTTTAATTAAACTGAGCCAAGAAATTTCTTGCGGTGTATACCATCATACTGAAAGTTTATCCCAGAGTAAGGGGAATGTTCCGTATAATCACGGGCATACACCGACAGAACACCACTGACATTAAAATTTAATTTAAATTATACACCGAAATTGAATATATTGGAATAAATTTATAAATCTAAAAATTATTAAGGCCGCACCGCGTAGTATTTAATTAAATGTTAAGTAGTAATTTGGAACTAGTGGCCATTTCTTTAAATAGTACAAGACGTTAAATTAACTTTATTTCTTTACGTGTAGCGCCACTTGAATATATCAGACTGATTTGAACAAATGCGAGCGCAAAAGAAATTGGGCAAAAGAAAAACGGTGGTTATCACTTACACATGTGCTGCTCCATCGCCGAAAGATCTTTGGACGGGGGATACACCTGTAAAAATTATCGCTCGCAACCACTTTATTTTTTCTTATTTTTGGTTTCACGGGAGGTATTCACGTTAATTTCTTTTAAATTTTTCCATTATTTTGCTTTCGCATCACGAACTTTGTTTTTTTTTTATTATTTTGGACAAGAATCAATTTTAATATTTTTTTTCTCGGTGTAGGGGCTTTTTAAGTTTATTTCGAATTTCCACTGATATTCATTTTTATATTTTCATTTTCACTCATTCTTTCTTTATTACCAAGTATTTTTACTAATTTTCGTACAAATTTTTAGTACCACTTTTGTTTTATATTTTATCACTTTTTCCAACCAGTTGCAGTTTTCTTCCGGGGTTCTTTCTTTACAAATTATGCCATTATACTTTTAAAGTTTTTTATCCAACAGAAAAAAAAATAAGAAAATAAAGAAAAAAAGAAATTGGAGACTCACTTAACCCTATATACCCCTATATGCACACATACATTACCAATACACGCTACATTTTCTGCTTGGGCGTTATATAACCCTCACACGTGGGATTGATCGATCCCGGATGATTTATATTATTTTTAACCGTTTTTTTTTTCCGCCGATTTGGCACGCTTTATACCCCTAAGGTTAATGCCAGTGGGTGGTTAACTTTTCGGGAGGTTTTTCCGCACTTGCACTCTTTATCACGCCGGACGCTTCGAGCGCGTGTTGTTGCTGTTACCGCTGCCTATTAGAACTGCTCGCCGAATTTTTGGGTATATATTCTCTGCCGATTTTGCTATCTCCGACCCGCGCTTGGGAATTATTCCATTACTGGAACTTCAGCTCTCTCTCAATTTAACTTTGTCTTCGCAGGTGTTCGGAAATCTCGGGCCAACTGCTTTACCGGACTTTGGAAAGATGTTTACTGGAAACTGGGTGCCATTCTGTTTAAAAGAATTTGAGAATTTTAACTACTTATATAGCCGGATGGCTGCTGATGGTTTAGTTACCCTGGCACCGAAAAATATCGTTATAATTTTCCTCCGTAAATTGTCATGTCTTTTCCACCCTGTATATTGCCAAAATTCTGGAGTTGGTTACGCACTGGAATATTCGTTTAAAATTTTATAACCGCCACTGGGAATATAAGTGAGGGTTGGGCTTAACCTTTTCCTGTTTTATAGGAAAATTTTCTGGAACCGTCTGCTTCGTTTGGGAACGTAAATTGGAAAGGCTGGGTTGAGGTTCTGGCGGCTTTATATACCCCCCTAGGCCGGAAATCGGGGTCTCGTGTCAGCCTGGTTTCCGACTATAGCCTTCCAATATCGGAGCCGACTCTGTTTATCCCGATTATTCCCATATGTCCCTATTCCAGGAACACTAGCTAGGTCCTTTTGTAGCTTATCCTTTTCCTAGCTAAATTTTCATTTTCGTATTTGGCTAAACATCGTATCGGGAATTCCTCGTTATTACTTCAACTTCATTGTAAATTCGATTTCATTTTATTTCTACTAATGTGTAGCGAATTTGTTAACATATTTATTTAAGATTCGAGTTTTTTCCCATGCTTTTAAAACTGTGCCGTAGGTTAAGCAGCTTACTGGGAACAGTTTTGGTCACTATGCTATCGTCTCTTGCCTACTTCTAAGGGTGACTTCTTTTTGAATCTATAGTGGTCTTTTGGGGTTGCTTCGTTTATATATTTTTACTTTGTTTTTGCCAAGCGCCACTACAAATCCCCCCCACCAAACTCACACTTGGGGTAACCACAAGAGTGAGCCGCGCTTAAAAGGTTTACTGTTTTATGTCCTTTCAATGGTAGGTGCCCACGTATCGCCCTTGCATATCCTCTATTTCATAGTAGAAATTGCCTTTGCGTCTTCGAATTCTTCCTTTAACAAAAGTAGGGGCCAGTTTGGCGTTAAAGCCCTTTGCAAAATTACTTTGCTGAAAGTTTCGCCTATAAATTTCTTGCCCCGGGCGAAACTGAACTTCCCTGCTTCGTAGGTTGTAGGTTTTCTCATTTCGGGCCTGCTGCTGTTTTATTCCCTCCTGTGCAGTTTTTCGAATAAGCTCGAATGAGTCATCCCTGTTAAATTGAATCGAACGATCTTCTAGCATTTGTAGGTTTCTTAGTTATCATGCTCTGTCCAAATGCTACTTGATAAGGGCTACTTTTAATAGCCGAGTGAACACTATTTCGAAGCGCACAGGAAATATGGCTTAGTTTCTCATCCCACCTAGCCTGGTCAGTGTCTAAATACGAATTGATGGCAGCGATGGCCGATCTATTCACTCTCTCTGATGCGTTTGCTTGAGGTGAATAAACTGCTGTATATGAATGTTTGATTTTATATTTCTGGAGTAACGAGTTAAAAAGTTGTGACTTAAATTGTACGCCGTTATCTGACACGATGACCTCTGGAACCCCAAAGCAATGAAAAATGTCTTCTTCAAGATAGTGTATTATAGCCTCCGCTGTAAACTTCTTCACGGCTTTTAGAAAGGGGAATTTCGAAAAATGGTCTAAAACTACAAAGATGCCAATGTTACCCGCTCGACTCCGAGGATATGGTCCTAGAAAGTCAACGTATATCCTTTGAAAAAATCGTTGGGTTCCGTCCACCTTTCCCATCGGTGGTCGTAGAGTTTGGTTGGGATGTTTCATGCTTTTACAAATACTGCAGCTGTTCACATATTCTTTCACATCCACGACTAAGTTTGGCCAATAGAAATAGCGACGAACTTTTTCGAGGGTTTTGTTAATACCACTGTATGCAGATAATGGATCATCATGATGCTCTTTCAGAACACCAACTACCAGCGGTTTGGGTACCCACAATTTCCAGCAGACGCCGTCGGATATTTGTTCTTCTGGTGCATGCTCTGCTCGCCTATAAATATACTGATCAATGACCTTGACATCCGGCATTCGAGATTGATTTTCACCTATCTTTGTTTTGATGTCTTTATATTCCCCCGAATTAAAGTGCTCAGATTGTAAATTGATAAATTTATCTATCTCAATAGTGGACAAATCTTCGGTGTGAACGCGAGAAAGGGCGTCAGGAACGATGTTATGGCTACCCTTTCTGTGGAAGATTTTAGAGTCAAACCCTTGCAACTTAAGAGTCCATCGAGCTAGTCGGGAGTTTAGGTCTGACTGAGACAACAGCCATTTTAACGAAGCGCGGTCTGTTATAACCGAGAATTCCTGACCTTCAATATATGCTCGAAACTTTTTAACACACATGACCGCTGCCAAACATTCCTTTTCAGTTACCGAATAATTCCGTTGGCATTGGTTAAGTTTTCGAGACATATAAGCGATTGGCACGTCATTGTCGTCCTGGTCTTTTTGCATTAAAACGCCACCAACACCTGTATGGCTGGCATCGCAGTGAATCGAAAAGGGTCGTTCAAAGTTAGGACTGTGTAAGACTGGGGCCTTGATCAGTAACTTTTTTAGACACTCGAAAGATGCCTGTGCTTCCTGAGTCCAAAGAAACTTCCGTTTGTGCTTCAAGGTATCTGACATGGGTGCAGCTACACCGGCGTAATTTTGAATGAACTTATGATACCATCCTGTCATTCCAAGAAAACGACGAACTTGCTTTACGGACCGCGGAACTGGGAATTCTTCAATCGCCAATACTTTTTCAGGGTCTGTCTTTATGGTTCCATAACCAATAACATGACCAAGATACTTCACTTCTTTAAGACAGAATTTGCTTTTGTCAACGTTAATAGTCAGACCGGCCTGTTTTAAGCGATCTGCTAGTGCTTTCAATACTTGCAGATGCTTAGAGAATGTATCCGAAATAACTAACAGGTCGTCTAAATAAATAAAGATTTCATTACGAAGTTCGGGTGGTATTACTTTATCCATTAATTTTGACATAGTCTGAGGGGCGTTCGATAAGCCGAAAGGCATAACCGTGAAGTGGTACAGTGGCCATCCGGGAATCGTAAAGGCGGTCTTTTCTTTTGCGCTATCTTTGAGGGGAATTTGCCAATAGGCATCCTTAAGGTCAATGCTCGAAATATATTGGGCTTTCGGCAATCGACTCAAGATTCCCTCAATCAACGGCATAGGATAAGCATTTTTCACCGTTACTTCGTTAACTTTCCTGCAGTCGATGCATAATCGAACTTTACCAGGCTTACGAACAAGTACTACGGGCGAAGACCAAGGACTATCTGACTCCTCAATGACCCCTAGTGCTATCATCCTATCCAATTCTTGGTACATCAACTTTTCAATTGCTGGGGAGACTGCATAATGCCGCTGCTTGATGGGTTTCGCTTCCCCTACGTCAATATCGTGTGCTATCAAGGTCGTTTTTCCTAGGCCTTTCTTAGCAAAGGAAGGAAATTGTGCAATTATTTTAGATAAGTCCATTGTTTGGCTTTCAGACAGGTTCAGGCAAGAGTTATCATCTCTGATTAACGTAGATATATTTGGTTGGACCTCTTTATTTGCAAGGAAAACTGGAAGAAGGTTATAACTTTTCCAAAACTCGATCCCTAAGTAAAGGTCCTGCTGTAGTGATGGTACAACGTAAAACTTTAATTCTTTTGTCTCTCCTCGAAAACAAACTGCTGTGATGATCCTCCCTATGATTGACTGACTTTTCCCATCTGCTGTGCGAACTTTAGCTGACACAGGTACTAAATCTACATTTTGGCAATTCAAATCTCGAGCAAACCGTCCTCCTATACAATTAATGCTTGCCCCAGTATCCGTCAATCCACTGAGCGTTCTGCCTAATATAGTAACTTCCGCGAAAGGCCTATAGTCCACCACTGAGGATAGAATAGCTCTTCGATTAAGATTGTATCTTTCTCTAAACGCGATTCTACGTGACTGTGTTCTATTTGGGCTTGTATGGGTAAGATCTATTTCCTGGGGGGTCTGCATTTCTTGATGCAATGGTAAAGCTCGTAAATGTTGTACGTCTGGTGTTGAATTTTGGGAGTAACAGTCCGTTACTCGGTATTCGTTGCTTGATTCATCTTCCGTTTGCGTGCATTGGTTAACAGTGCACGTCCTGACGCGTTTTTTGATCCGTTGCATTTGCTGCAGTTTGGCTTATACGTCTCTGGTTTCCCACAACCATAGCAGAAAACTCTTCTTTCCCCTGTACATTCCTGATACCTATGCCCTGCGATCCCACAATTCCAACATGATAATGTCATAGCTGCTATTTCTTCATCATCAATATCGCTTTCCTCCACCTCATTTTCTGATTCGCTGGAGGCAATAACTTCATGAATTTGCCGTCGAGGAATGGGTCGAACATTACCTGCGCTATTTCTTGCTACAGACTGCAAAAATCGCTCTCGTGTTCTGACTACTTGTCGCAATTGAGCTATAGTCGAAATCGGAACATATAGGATTTCATGTTGAATTTCCGGTAGAAGATTTGCCCTCAGAACTTCTAGAATAGATGATTCGGACAACGGTTGCAATAATTTGTCGGCCATAGAAGTGATAGCTTCGTGTAGGCTATCAAAAGATTCATTAGGCTTTTGCTTTCGTTGAGACATAGACGCCCGAATCTCAAGATCACTTCTCCCGTCCTTAAACTGAGCAAGAAGTGCTGACTTTAACCCTGGCCAAGTTACCTCGGTAACAGTTTTGTAATATCGCAAAACCACTCATTAGCGCTTCCTTCGAATAAATTGCTAGCATACCGCGCTACTAATGCAAGATTTCCATCTAATGATTGTAACGTAAGTGCTTCTACGCGGTAGATAAATTCGTCGACTGGGACGGCTGAATGTCCTGAAAATCTTATTTTCCAATTTGCTATTACTTGTCCTATACGATCGGGTCTTAGGTCCTGAGCCGGTTGGGATCCAGAATGTGAAAACAACTCTCGACCCATGATTCCCTGCCTACGCTCGTCTACCCCAGGTGTCGATGTCTGGTCAAAACTGTGTTGAACTCCGTCCTGTATATTAGAAAATCGATCGCCCTCCGATCGCACGTTTAATCTTTGCAAATTTGATTCAATAATTCGTGTTAAGCGCTGCATTTGATCTTCGAGAGCCCCAGCGATTGCGTTGCCAATCACCTGTTGCATGGTTGCCGCTAGTGATTCCGGATTGTTGCTAATAGAACCTCTCATTTGCTGTTGCTGATTCTTTCGAGTACTAGTTTCTCCAACCCCTTCTGTTCCTTGTCCACTGGTATTAGCTGCACCACTCTCGTCTACTAGACTCATGGTTGAAGTCTGCAAGGCTACCTGGCATATGGGACAAGTTTTCTGGTTTCCTAACCGAGTTCCAAAGCATACGCGATGGAACGCGTGGTTGCACGATGTTATATATAGCTGCGCTTGGAATTCTATAGTTTGGGCACAAATATTACAATTATGCCGCCCATCTCCTGTTGCTGCGCTACTATCTTCTGGAGTGTGTCTTACCGGCATTGTTTCTAACTTTTATTTATTTTCTATTTATTTATTTATTATGATTATTTTATTTTATTTATTTTTTTATATTGTTATTTGAAAACGTTTTTATTTATATTGAGTTAATATGATTTACCAACACGAGTTATTTATTTATTTTAATTTAATTGTTTTAATATATGTATATATGTATGTTTTTTTTTTTATTTTTTTTTTAGAAATGTATTTTCTTAATATTTATTTTGTATATTTTTAGACCTGATATACACTTGCGCCAGTAATATTTAAAAATAAATTTTTTAATAATGTAAATAGTCAAAAAAAATCTGAATAAGTAAACTGGAAGCCAATACTTTCCCTTGTCAACTAGAAAAAAAAAATGTCTGAGAGTAATAAAGTTTAGCTGTATGGAGAAGAAGAAGATTGTAGTGACTTTCTGCGGTTCGAATAAGCTATCTAGGCCGTAGAACTTTTCCACGTAATAACCCAGGCTCAAGCTCACCTCACTGCTAGAAGTGGTCACTGAGATATCAGCGATTTTACCAAAGGCAAGGCTGTAGAATAAATCCACAATAACCTGTCTCCATTGGTAGCTGAATTACCGAATATACGAGCAGAGTATTATACCTACTATTTCAATCACCTGGACTCAAATCATTTTTAAGCTCGCACCCCTAGCAAGTCTAGCAGTACAAAAAAAAACAAATTGTAAAAAAAACAACCATCTCGAATGTTTGGACTTAAACCATATTTAGAATCAAAAGCCTATCATTTATGACGAGTCTAGCAGAGTCATTTTAGTCGGTTATGCAAAAAACATAAAATTTCTTTCGTCTTGCTGTTGTTTTGACGTGTGTTTCTCGCTCAGTTGGTTTGGGCCAGCCGGAAAGGGCCCCACGTTTGGGCGCCAATAAATCTATATTGTAACATACATCGTATAAAAGGAAGAAGAGCAGATGGTTATATGAGAGAGAACAGCGGAGCACGCGCTGGTTCCGGCTATGTAGTTCGGTAGTATGGGTGTGGGAATAGAAATGCAAACTGATCTCTCAAGTGGCTCAAATGTACGCCATAGACTTATAAATTCGCGTGCTTGTAGTAGTAGATAAAGTAGTAGTAGATAGTGGGAAGAAAGAATATAAACTAGAATTGGAAACCGGAAGTTAGAAAAGAAAATTTTCTGAATTTACGAGAGTGAGAACAGAGGGGATAGTTTTCAGACATTTTCAATTGCAGACATCGAATTGGGGAGACTGTGGTGGTAGTAGTCCCCCATTTCCCCACCCTGCCATGATCGCCTTTAGGCACAGCCTATAGCTGGCGATCCCTTTCATCTGATCCTACATATCCAGTGACTTCCGGTTAGGCATGGCTTCCATCTATAACACTTTAGTTTCGGTTCATAGTTATATATTTATTCTCCATAATAATATTCAATAATTTCCAAAATAAACGAAAAAAAAACTAATTATGTCCAACCAAAATCTAACGATATTTATTAAACATTTTATTTTTCTATTAAGTGGCAGAAAGATTCCGAAAGAAACACTGCTGTGGAAGTAAAGGGTTAAATATATATAGATGTACATTCAATACTATAGGAAATAATGTAATATAGTTCTATCATAAGTAGATAATATAAGAATAGATAATAAGTTTTTAAGAAATTGAATTATATAAATGAATGGGGAAGGGTCAATAAATTGTACGAATTTTATAAATATCTAACATAATATTTATCAAATAATAATGTAAATATTATAAAGTGTATTTTTATTTTTATTTCTCTCTGTGTATCGGGAAAACAACAGGAATCAAGATAAATTATGAATTTCGGATAAAATAATTTAATATTGGATTTTTAATTAAACTGAGCCAAGAAATTTCTTGCGGTGTATACCATCATACTGAAAGTTTATCCCAGAGTAAGGGGAATGTTCCGTATAATCACGGGCATACACCGACAGAACACCACTGACATTAAAATTTAATTTAAATTATACACCGAAATTGAATATATTGGAATAAATTCATAAATCTAAAAATTATTAAGGCCGCACCGCGTAGTATTTAATTAAATGTTAAGTAGTAATTTGGAACTAGTGGCCATTTCTTTAAATAGTACAAGACGTTAAATTAACTTTATTTCTTTACGTGTAGCGCCACTTGAATATATCAGACTGATTTGAACAAATGCGAGCGCAAAAGAAATTGGGCAAAAGAAAAACGGTGGTTATCACTTACACATGTGCTGCTCCATCGCCGAAAGATCTTTGGACGGGGGATACACCTGTAAAAATTCTCGCTCGCAACCACTTTATTTTTTCTTATTTTTGGTTTCACGGGAGGTATTCACGTTAATTTCTTTTAAATTTTTCCATTATTTTGCTTTCGCATCACGAACTTTGTTTTTTTTTTATTATTTTGGACAAGAATTAATTTTAATATTTTTTTTCTCGGTGTAGGGGCTTTTTAAGTTTATTTCGAATTTCCACTGATACTCATTTTTATATTTTCATTTTCACTCATTCTTTCTTTATTAGCAAGTATTTTTACTAATTTTCGTACAAATTTTTAGTACCACTTTTGTTTTATATTTTATCACTTTTTCCAACCAGTTGCAGTTTTCTTCCGGGGTTCTTTCTTTACAAATTATGCCATTATACTTTTAAAGTTTTTTATCCAACAGAAAAAAAAATAAGAAAATAAAGAAAAAAAGAAATTGGAGACTCACTTAACCCTATATACCCCTATATGCAAATTAACATGAACTTTATTTAGCATTAAGATTCAATAGAATTTGTAAACAAATATTCGATTTCAAATCTCAAGCTATCGTAGCAGACGAAAGGCAACTGGAGCCCAAGATAATGTAAACATTAACATCCGAATCAAAATCACCCCATTGCAATCCCACGGTTAAAGTAGACATAAACATCCGAATCAAGATCACGCCACTTCAATCCCACGCTTATCGTGTCGCCAAATATTTTCCGCTAAGCGCAGCATAATTCCATTTCACAATTATTGAAATTACTAAAAAGCTTTTATAAAGTTGAGCTTGAGGAAACTGCAAAAGAAAAGTTCTAAAAGCTCATACTCGGAGGCTTCTTCAAGAATCTTATCTTGAACTCCAGTGCAGTGCAGATCGGCAACTCAATAATCGAAGTCAATTAATAAAAATGTGAAACCTTATTAATAAGGGAAATCAATAAGTTAATAATGACCAATAAATAAATAGTTTTTAAAAAAATAAAAATCGTTTACCGTGTTTTATAATTGGCGCCCAACGTGGGGCTACGTAGTTAAAAAGTTCCAAATGATCGTTACGGAACTCGCGTAGTTACTCACAAAATTTTTAGAGGAAAAATTAAAACATCCTCATAGTGCAGTTACGTTCTCAAAAGTTCCAAAAGAATAAATACGGAACTCGCGTAAAAGCAATCAAATCATAGACCCGAAAACAAAATAAAATTTAAAAGGGTTTCTATGTAAAAAGTTTTAATTAATCATCAATAAGAAATATTAAAAAAGTTAAATCCAGAAATTAAACAAAACGCCGTTAAGTGAAGCAAACAAATATATTAAAAAAGTTAAATCAAAAAACTAAACAAAAAGTTTAATCAATCATCAATAAGAAATATTAAAAAAGCTAAATCAAGAAATTAAACAAAACGCTGTTAATCATCAATAAGAAATATTAAAAAGTTAAATCAAACAAAAAAGTTCCAATTGCTTAAGTGAAGCAAAAGGATAAAACACAAACGAAAACAACAATTTAAAACAAAAAAAATCCTGAAGAACCACAAAAAAACTTAAAGCCAAGAAAGAAGACAAATAAAAAAAAAGGAAGACCAACCCAAGGAAACCCAAAGAAGAAAAGAACTACATCCCAGAAAGAAGACCAATCAAGAAGGAAAATCCACTCAATAAAGACAAAAACCGTGAGAATAGTTAAAATAGAATTTAGTTACAGAAAATATTAGTTGTAAGGTTAAAGTGATAGAAAAATTCTGGATAAATTAATTGAGAATTTCGAAAAATTAAAAATGAATGACCCTGGTACATCCCAATCGAGTGTGAACTCAACTACCAATCAGAACTTAACAACAGATTTAATTGTCAGACTAATTGCTTCTAACGTAAATCCCCTACAAGAGGAGATAAAAAATTTAAAATCATTACTAGAAACTAAATCTAATTTGGTGACAGAATACAAAGTTGAACAAATAGATGAAAATATTTCATGCGATGAGACATTAGAAGTCGTTAAATCCGTCCCCCAATTTTCAGGCAGCTTAGAAAACTACGTAGGATGGAGAGAAGCAGCCGAAACTGCAATGGGATTGTATGTCCGAAAGAGCCGAAGATATTTCGCAGCTCTAACAATTCTTAGAAATAAAATCATAGGAAAGGCTAACGACGCACTGACAAATCACGGAACCGTACTAAATCTCGACGCTATTCTAGCCAGGCTGGACTTTGTGTTTAGCGACAAGAGACCACTACACATAATCGAACAAGAATTAAGTGTCCTTTCTCAAGGTAAACATTCAGTAATAGACTTTTATAATTTCGTTAATAAAAAACTTACACTTTTAATAAATAAAACCATAATGACCCATGGAAAAGATAATCCCATAACAAAAGAATCAAACCTAAAACATCGTCAGAACGCATTAAGAGTTTTCATAACCGGCCTCAACGGCCCAATATCGGGAATTTTGTTTTCACTAAATCCACCAGACTTGCCAAACGCACTAGCTAGAGTGCAAGAAATGGAAAGCAACCAAATGAGAGCCCAATTCGCTAGTCGATATAGCGCAGCTCCGCGTCAGGCATCTGATTATTTTATTCCTTATAATTCATATTATAAAAATAATTATCAAAATCAAGGGAATCATCTAAGATTAAACCGAAATAATGAAAATTATCAAGAAAACAATAACCACTTCCAAAATAACAACAATTATCAACAAAGAAACAATTATCAAAATAATAACAATCAAAACGCTAATTTTAATAATAATAACCAATATAACCAAAATAATAATAACCAAAATTCCAACTTTCATAATAATAATTACCAAAATAATAATTATCAAAATCATAATTTTCAAAATAATAATTATCAAAATAATAAATATCAACATAATAACTATAACAACAACTTCCGTTATAATAACAACAACCCAAACTACAATGTATGGGCCCAATCTAATTATAATCCTCAACAAAAAATTGAACCAATGGAAATAGATCCTAGTATCCAAGTTTCTAACAGAAATCAGAACTCTTATAACAATCAACCGTACCCAGCAGGAAATTATAATCAAAACCAATACAGAGATAATAATAAAAACACTAACTATAATCAATCTTCTAATAACAATCAAACGGATCCGGCAAACAAACGCGTTGCTACCGGAACTTCCGCTCAACCAAAAAATAAACAAATGAGAGTTAATAATATTCAAGAGGACCATTTTTTAGGGGAGAACAACGAATAGGCCTACCACACATATTTAGATATGATTCAAAAATTAATAAAACATTTAAAATTTTAATTGACACCGGTGCGATGGCCTGCTACATTAGAAAAGGAATCTATAAAAATGGAATAGAATTACCTATTTATAAAAGGGTATCTACAGTTAACGGTTTCTCAATAATTAAATTTTATCATAATATAACAATTTTTAATAAAAAACACATTTTTTACGAAATAGAAGGACTAAAATCAGACCTTTTGGTAGGATATAATCTATTAAGAGAAATAAGTGCGATTATCGGTACTGCGAAAGACACTCTTAAATATAATAATAAAGTAGAAAAATTATATTATGAGGAAGACTTAAACTTCTTGACAACAAATAATATAAAAAAGATTCTTCCTTTAAAGAAATATATAATCGATAAATATTTCAATTTCGAAAATTTATCAGATAATACTAAAATTAGTTTAACAAGTTTGGAATGTATAAATTCCGAACACGCCGTCGACGAAAATTCCGACAAATATTCAATACAAAGTTTGGAATATACAAATTCCGAACACGCCGTCGATGATAATTCCGACAAAAATTCAAAACAAAGTTTGGAATGCACAAATTCCGAACACGCCGTCGATGATAATTCCGACAATAATTCAATAAAAAGTTTGAAATTCAAAAATCTCAAACAAACCATTGATACTAATCATATTACAAATTCAGAAATAAATCCTGAAAAAATAAAAAAAGTCAATTATACTAAAAGTATACTTGATACAATCGAAAAAGTCCACTCAAACATAAACATAAAATTTCCATTCAGAACAGATATCCGATGCGAAATAGACACCGTAGATGATAAACCTATATATTCTAGGCAATACCCGTACTCACAGGCAGTAAATGAGTTTGTAAACCAGGAAATAAGTCGAATGTTAGAAGATAAAATAATAAAGCCCAGCAAAAGCCCTTATAACTCGCCAGTTATAGTAGTATCAAAAAAAGGTACTAATGAATGATTTTAGAAAACTTAATATTAATACAATCCCCGATAGGTATCCAATGCAAGACCCATCGGTAATTCTATCAAATTTAGGTAAATCAAAATATTTCAGCACCATTGACTTAGAATCTGGCTTTCACCAAATATTAATGAAAGAATCAGACATTGAAAAAACATCATTTTCCATTAATAACGGAAAATATGAATTTATAAGAATGCCATTTGGGCTTACAAACGCTCCCCGAATCTTCCAAAGAGCAATGGACGATATATTAAGGGACCACATCGGGAAAATTTGTCACGTCTATATGGATGATATAATTATATTTTCCCATTCCTTAGAACAACATTATGAAGACTTAAAAATAATAGTAAACATCTTACACAAAGCTAATATGAAAATTTCTCTTGAAAAATCTCAATTTTTTAAACTAGAAACATCATTTTTGGGTTACGTCGTTTCCCATAACGTGATTAAAACAGATCCACTTAAAATAGAAACTATCTCAAAATATCCGATTCCCAATAATATAAGAGAATTAAGAAGTTTTTTAGGTCTTACAGGATACTATAGGAAGTTTGTCCGAAATTAGGCAGCTATTGCCAAGCCGTTAACCAAATACTTAGAGGGTTCCAACGGAAAAGTTTCCAAACGAATGTCAAAAAATGTCACCATTAATTTAGATGAACCAGCAATCCAAGCCGTAAATGAATTAAAAGAAAATTTGATTGCTCATATAGAATTAGTTCAACCCGATTATTCAAAAAAATTCGTTTTAACAACCGATGCCTCTGACCTAGCCATAGGAGCGGTCCTATCCCAAAATGGAAATCCAATTACTTTTATATCAAAAACCCTTAACAAAACCGAAAGAAATTACGCTACAAATAAGAAAGAACTTTTAGCAATAGTGTGGGCACTGAAAAATTTAAGAAATTATTTATATGGAGTATCTGGAATGGAAATTCATACCGACCATCAACCCCTTTCCTTCACCATATCAGATAAGAATCCGAATGTTGAATTAAAAAGATGGTTTACTTTTATAGAAACATTTAACCCAAAAATTATTTATAAGCCAGGCACTACAAATGTCGTCGCAGACGCTCTATCTAGAATAGAAATAAATAACATAACAGAAGATGACAATACCTCCGAAGAAAATACCCAACACTCAGCCGAAAGTAGTTTCGACAATGTCATTAATGAAACAAAGAAACCGTTAAACCAATTTAAACAACAATTATTAATCGGAAAAGGAAAATTTACAATACATGAATCACTAAATGTATTCGATAAAACTCGCCACATTATTGAATATGATAAAACTGAAAATTTAATAACCATATTAAAAGAATACTTACAACCTAATCTTACCACAGGAATCCACTGTACCTTAGAACATTTATACGAAATCCAAAATGAATTAAAAAATAATTTTTCAAACAAATTTTTGTATACCCGAACATTTGTCCAAGATATTACCAATAATGAAGATAAAGCAATAATAATTGAAGAAACGCACTGCCGAGCCCATCGAGGACTTGATGAAAATTACAAACAAATATCCAGATTATACTATTGGCCAAACTTGTATAAAAAATTAAAACAACATATTGCAAATTGTGAAATCTGCAATACAAATAAATATAACAGAAACCCAACACAAATTCCTATTGGCGAAGCTCCAATACCAAAAAAAGAAGGACAACATTTACACTTAGATATATTTTATGCTCAAAGCCTAATGTTCATAACTTGTATAGATTCGTATTCCAAATATCTTGTCGTAAAAGAAATTAGTAACAAAAAAAACATTGATACAAAAGTCTATGAATTACTTCAAACATTTCCCTTGGTTAAAACCATCATGACAGACAATGAACCTAGTTTTACTTCAGCACAATTTAAATCTTTCCTACAGCGTTCTGGAATAACAATTCACTTTACAGATCCAAGGCATAGTTTATCCAACGGCCAAGTAGAAAGAGCTCATTCAACTTTAACAGAAATAGCTCGCTGTATAAAAGATGAACATCGTCTTTTAGATTACTCGGAAATAATTATAAGAGCAGCTCAGAGATATAATATGACTATACACTCAGTAACAAATCACAAACCTTATGATATTCTCTATAATAAAGTAGATCATGAAAATTTGCTAGAAAAATTATTGTTAGCACAAACAAAAATGTTAGACCATCATAATAAAAATAGATCGCCCAAAAATTATGAGGTTGGTGAAGTAGTTTACGAAAAAAGATTTGGCGAAAGGAACAAATTAGGGCCAAGATATAACAAACAAATAATTAAAGAAAATCTACCTAATAAAGTAATAATAAATAAAAGACAAAGAATAATTCACAAAGATAACATAAAATAAATAATTCTTTACAGAAAATGACAAATTTAATCTTACAACTTCTACTGGCTACCATATGCAGCACTGAAATAATTGACTATACCAATAACGAATACTTACTACTCAAAGACGAGAAGGATATGATGACTTATGAGACATACGAAGACTTGTTTCATATTACCAATATTAGCCTTTATAAAGAAATAATAAGAACCGAAATTGGACTTACAAATAAATCTAAAAACTCTGATATCGAATGGGAAATAGCTCAAAACCTTAATATAATCCAAATTCTTTTAACTCAACTTTTGCCCTCAAGAAATAAAAGAGGAATTAATGAATTAGGGACACTTTGGAAATGGATATCAGGAACTCCTGATCATGATGATTTTATGAAAGTAGAAAATAAAATTAACGACTTAATCATAAACAATAATAAACAACTAGTAATAAATTCGAAAATGTTTTCAGAAATTGAGTTAATTTCAAAAACCCTTAACACCATAATCTTTAACAAACAAGCGGTTTTGAGAAAGCACCGTTTGCAATTAATAACGTTTGATTTACAAAATTTAATTGACACTATCACTTTAGCCAAAATAGACATTTTTAATACAAAAATTTTAAACGAAAATGATATAAAAGAAATATTTAAACATGAACAAAAACCAATTGTACTCTCAGATCTTTTAGACATCTCAACATTTAAAATAATAAAAAACCAAGATCTACTTATAATATATATAAAATATCCTATAATAAATGGTATATGTAACCTTTATACCTCAAAAGCCATTTCACAACCTAATGGAAAATTAATAATAGATGATAAGGTAGCATATTGTAATGGAATATTTTAAAAAATAACAAATTTTAAAACAGAAGTATTTAATAATTATTGTAAACTTTCAAAAGATAATTCATGTTTTATTAACTTACTTAACGGAAAAAAAGCAAACTGCTCCAAAATTAGAGAAAAAAATCGAAATTTCGAAATTTTAAACGATGGCGCAATTTTAATAACAGGAAAAAATATTGTAAACGAAACAGAATTAAATGGTGCCTTTCTAATCTTATTCAATGACACAGTTTATATAAACAATATTAAATACATAAATGAAAAAAACAAAATGTTAGATTACATATCCCAATATAAATACAACAACTTCGAAATTTCAAATTATATACTATCAAACAACCCTGAACTAAGTATGGATAATATTAATATTTTAAACCCATCAATTCAATTCGGAAACACACAACTACCTCTAACACTAATTTTATTAATCTTAATAATCTTAATTTTGATAACTGGATTATTGTATAAAACAAGAACAAATATTCTTAATACTTTTACAAAAATAATCACCCCGAAACCAAAAGAAAAAAGTACCGAAATTTCACAGGAAAATAATGAAATAGAAAGAAACATAGAAATGACATATGCCGAACTTAATAATCAAATTTCCAACCTTACTTCAAATATCAAATGAATCGGGACGATCCATTTAAGAAGGGGGAGAATTAACATGAACTTTATTTAGCATTAAGATTCAATAGAATTTGTAAACAAATATTCGATTTCAAATCTCAAGCTATCGTAGCAGACGAAAGGCAACTGGAGCCCAAGATAATGTAAACATTAACATCCGAATCAAAATCACCCCATTGCAATCCCACGGTTAAAGTAGACATAAACATCCGAATCAAGATCACGCCACTTCAATCCCACGCTTATCGTGTCGCCAAATATTTTCCGCTAAGCGCAGCATAATTCCATTTCACAATTATTGAAATTACTAAAAAGCTTTTATAAAGTTGAGCTTGAGGAAACTGCAAAAGAAAAGTTCTAAAAGCTCATACTCGGAGGCTTCTTCAAGAATCTTATCTTGAACTCCAGTGCAGTGCAGATCGGCAACTCAATAATCGAAGTCAATTAATAAAAATGTGAAACCTTATTAATAAGGGAAATCAATAAGTTAATAATGACCAATAAATAAATAGTTTTTAAAAAAATAAAAATCGTTTACCGTGTTTTATAATTTGCACACATACACTACCAATACACGCTACATTTTCTGCTTGGGCGTTATATAACCCTCACACGTGGGATTGATCGATCCCGGATATTTTATATTATTTTTAACCGTTTTTTTTTCCGCCGATTTGGCACGCTTTATACCCCTAAGGTTAATGCCAGTGGGTGGTTAACTTTTCGGGAGGTATCACGCCGGACGCTTCGAGCGCTTGTTGTTGCTGTTACCGCTGCCTATTAGAACTGCTCGCCGAATTTTTGGGTATATATTCTCTGCCGATTTTGCTATCTCCGACCCGCGCTTGGGAATTATTCCATTACTGGAACTTCAGCTCTCTCTCAATTTAACTTTGTCTTCGCAGGTGTTCGGAAATCTCGGGCCAACTGCTTTACCGGACTTTGGAAAGATGTTTACTGGAAACTGGGTGCCATTCTGTTTAAAAGAATTTGAGAATTTTAACTACTTATATAGCCAGATGGCTGCTGATGGTTTAGTTACCCTGGCACCGAAAAATATCGTTATAATTTTCCTCCGTAAATTGTCATGTCTTTTCCACCCTGTATATTGCCAAAATTCTGGAGTTGGTTACGCACTGGAATATTCGTTTAAAATTTTATAACCGCCACTGGGAATATAAGTGAGGGTTGGGCTTAACCTTTTCCTGTTTTATAGGAAAATTTTCTGGAACCGTCTGCTTCGTTTGGGAACGTAAATTGGAAAGGCTGGGTTGAGGTTCTGGCGGCTTTATATACCCCCCTAGGCCGGAAATCGGGGTCTCGTGTCAGCCTGGTTTCCGACTATAGCCTTCCAATATCGGAGCCGACTCTGTTTATCCCGATTATTCCCATATGTCCCTATTCCAGGAACACTAGCTAGGTCCTTTTGTAGCTTATCCTTTTCCTAGCTAAATTTTCATTTTCGTATTTGGCTAAACATCGTATCGGGAATTCCTCGTTATTACTTCAACTTCATTGTAAATTCGATTTCATTTTATTTCTACTAATGTGTAGCGAATTTGTTAACATATTTATTTAAGATTCGAGTTTTTTCCCATGCTTTTAAAACTGTGCCGTAGGTTAAGCAGTTTACTGGGAACAGTTTTGGTCACTATGCTATCGTCTCTTGCCTACTTCTAAGGGTGACTTCTTTTTGAATCTATAGTGGTCTTTTGGGGTTGCCACTACACTTCCGATCAGAGCTTTGCTGACCTACCTCAATGTATACCGAATTTATATTCATACAGTGCAGGGCACTTAACTAGGTACACTTAACAATTAATTGTTATAAATTAAAATAAAGTTATACAATGGAAGTCACATTATTAGATACACATTGTCGTTACTTTATTTTATTATTTCTAAACATTTAATACTTTAATTTCACACTATATAAATAATATTTTTATTTTTTTTTTTTGAGAATGACTATCTACCTATATATTTAAAAATACTTAATTATATTTTCTTCATATATTCATTTATATATATATATATTTTCTACCCCCTTTGCAGCCAAATCTGAAATCTCTTGAATATTATGAAATTACACAGAACTATTAAATACATTAAACAAGTGAATAAGCATTGAATTTCTAAGAGTGAGCGAAATAAAATGAAGAAAGAACGCAATTAGATAATAAAATAATAATTAAAATTAGATGCATTAAAGTAACGGTAACTTCTTTTAGTCTAAACAAATTAAATTAAAACATGTTAAATATCCGCAACTACAAATATGTTTAAAATAAATGTTTATATTATGAAATCGAACTAAAACCTTGAGTATTCCGGAAATCATGGGATACAGAAGTGTAGCAATGAAAATCGTTTAATCACTTTAGCGACCTCAAGGGATCACTACCCAAAATGGAGTTATACTGCAATATAGTGATCATGGTAGGGTGGGGTATAAGGCCGCTAGCAAACATCTTAGTGTGCCGTAATGTCGCTAAAGGAATTTTCCTATCCATCCTGTTCTAATCCTTCTGTTCCTTTTTTTTCTTCTCCCTCTTCTTTCGAGGCTAGTTGAAAGGCTTTTTTTCCGTATTTCCCTTTCCAAATCTAGCGCGCGAAAATTATTTTTTACTGGCATACTATCGTGAGCACGTAACAGAGTATCTTCCCCTGACCCTCACCCATAATGCCGACGAAGATGAGCCGGAACAAGCGCGTGTTTCACAACTCAATTTACACTAACATCTGCTCATATGAATAATCAATTTTTTAAACGTTATATGCTACAGTGGGTATCCCAATTCCGCTGGTCTTTCTCAGTCGTTGCCCGGAGAATTTTCAATATGGATCTCAGCTGCATTAGCTTGTAGAGCATAGAAGCCAGTTCGTATGTGTCGAATTCCATGTTGTTCGAGCAGTTCTGCGAATACTTGAGCGACGAACTGCATGCCGTTATCGGAGTTGATAAACTCTGGCTCTAATGGAAAATTGACTTTTCCAGAAAGCTGACAACTCCTCCAGCGGTGGCTTCCCGCATCGGTTCTAACCAAACGAACTTAGTAAAGTGATCTAGACATACAAAGGATACAGTGTTTCCGGATTTTGTTCTGGGGTATGGTCCCATGAAATCAATATATAATCTTTGCCCAGGGCGTTCTGTTATGATTTGTTTGCCCATTGGGGGTCGGTTCGTTTTGTTGGCGGTTTTGCTGACTTTGCATACTTCACAATTCTTTATTATTTCTAGTACGCTGACTGTCATGCCGGGCCAGTAATAAAACTGCCGTATTCTTTCCAGTGTTTTGTGGATTCCTCCATGACCCCGCCTAAGCTCTACCGGAACCCACAGTTTCCAAGCTCGGTCTTCGCTAATCACTTCTCCCGACCGGAAGCCTAATCGCTTGTACGCGTTCGAATTGAGCGGATGGACGAGCTTTCAGCGTTCGCTCAGGAACACAAAGTCGGGCCCCAAAGCTCTCCCCCTCTCTCTTTCAAAACTCCAACAGCAGCTGCTAGCGAAGCTGGGTTTCGCTCTTAAATTGTCACATTATAACTTCTTATTAAAGCATAGGCTTATTTTAGTTACCCTTATTCAAGTATTTAATATAAAAGGAATTTCTCTCAATTTATTTTCTGTATTTAATGTTTGTGTTTTTGTTTTGTGGCGAATTTCCAAATTTTATATGAGGTCGCTCTCAATTACTATATCTAGGTTGTTTACAAGCCTAACTTTTAATATACATTTTAAATGCATTCTTTGATAAATAGCCCCATTGAGAACAGCAACGTAGTTCTCAAGCTCTTATGCAAGCAATATAAAGGTCTTAAAATATGCCACATAAATGCCCAGAGTCTTACCAAAAAGATTGAAGAATTCAGATACTTGTTCGTTAACTCCGGAGTCGATGCTATATGTGTTTCAGTGACATGGTTCTCGTCCGATGTTAGTGATTGTCTTGTCTCATGTGAAGGATTTAATTTGTATCGTGCTGATCGTGATGAACACGCGGGGGATGTTGCAATTTATTTAAATAAGAGATCTAAAGCCAAAGTAGTCAGGAAAAATGAATCAAATTGCACAAGAGAATATCTATTTATTGAACTCGCGGCATCTGTCCAAACAGAAAAATGACTTCTGGGTTGCGTCTACCGACCCAATCTAACAACTGACTATACCGAATTTTTCGCCCTTTTCTGTGATATCGTATAGCAATATAATATGGACGGGGGATATGAACAATGTTAACAATGTTATTTTATATGACCAGGTCTCACTATCAGCATTCTCTAAACATGTCCTTATATTCATTACCTTTGACATTTCTATTGATAATACTAACCACCAAATTGCTTTTAGGGACTTCAAAAATATTGACTACAATCTGTTAGCGTTTGAATGTAATCAATGTGACTGGAACGTGTTGTATGGTCTTGTTTCTGTCGATGAGCAAATTTATTGTCTCCAAAATAATGTACTGCATTTATATAATACCTGTGTTCCTATAAAAACCAGAATATTGAAACAAAATAAGAACCAATGGTTAATAGCACTATTGAACGTGAAATTAAACGAAGAGATACGGCTTTTAAAAATTGGAAAAGGTATAAAGAAAATTATTTATATTAAGAGTTTAAAGTCTTACGAAAAAATGTAACGGACTTAATTCTTTCATTTAAATGCGCTTATTTTAATACAAAATTTACAAATGCAGTTAATACTCGACAAAAATGGAAAGACCTTAAGGCACTATGCGTTGGTAAGCCAAAACCTTCATTGGAAATTGATGTGGACATCAATGAATTAAACCAAAAATTTGTGCAATGCCAAGTACCTGAGGTGTCATTTAATGAGTGATCATGCTGAGATAAAGAATGACTGGGATATCACCTGTGATAATAGATTTAGCTTTTCGTGTGTTAGTGAATGTGATGTACTTGAAGCCGTCCTTAATATACGATCAAACGCAGTTGGACTTGATAACATAAATCCCAAATTTATTAAAATCATACTACCAAAAATTTTGCCACATGTTACTTTTGCCTTAAATAGTGTGCTAACCACTTCCACTTTCCATAAAATATGGAAGGACGCCAAAATACTTCCTGTTGGTAAGGCAAATGGTGACTATAGGCCAATATCTATACTACCGTATTTGTCTAAATTAAGCGAAAACCTAATGGCCAAGCAAATTAACAAATATGTAGAGACAAATGGTGTGTTATACAATGCGCAGTCAGGTTTCAGGAAAATAGGAGATGTGTAACAACCTTGCTGAATATAGTGGAGGAAACCAGGGAAAGCATAGAGGAAGGCAAAGTAACCCTACTGACCCTTCTAGACTTAAGCAAAGCCTTCGACACCGTGAACTATGATATTCTGTGCTCTAAGCTTATAAGAATGTTCAACAGCAGAGAAATTAATACGCTCTTACTTAAATTGCAGACGTCAAGCCATAGTTACGTCCACTCAAACTTCCAACTATGATCTGTTCTAGGACCTCTTCCTTTCTCTATGTATGCTAATGAGCTTCCAAATGTTTTGTCCTCGTGTAAAGTCCATATGTACGATGAATAAATGAATGTGTAGTTATGTCAAATACTGAATACTGAATACTCGGCAGTAAACAAATGGTCGAAGCTAAATGGTTTACAAATAAACCCAAAAAAGTCGAAATGTTTGGTTACTTATAAAAAATTAATTGATACCACTGCCCTGACACCCCTAGTAATAGATGGTGAAGTCATTGATTATGTTGAAAAAGTAAATAATCTGGGTATCATATTCAACAAACCACTCACTTGGAGCGACGATATTAACCAAGCTATTGGAAAAACATATGGTTCTTTAAGGTTCTTCAAAAATTCTTACCAGAAGGGACAAGACTTCGAATGGCAAAAACCTATTTAATACCGGCATTATTTTACGGCGTCGAGATATTTGGAAACAGTGATGCAACAAGTAAACAAAAACTTAATGTAGCGTTTAATAGTGTTGCGAGATATGTGTTTAATGTAAGGCGTGGGCATCCGATTTCATGTTTAGCGTACAAGATATTTGAAGTTGATCTTCAATCATGGATCCAATTCAGGGCATTAGTGGCATTGCACAAAATAATTAACACCAAAGAACCCGACTATCTCTCTAACGAATAACATTGCATGCATAAGACACAAAAGAACCTTTTCTGAAAAACAATTCTTTATTTTTGCTGTTCGGTATTGGAACGAACTTCCCAATGGATTAAAAATAATTAAGAGCGCGCCGAATTTTAAATCAAAATTAATTATACACCTTCAAAACCGTTAATTTAATGAAAGAAATTAGTTAAAATTAGTTTAAGTACCCCCAAAATCAGTTTAAATTTGTAAAAAATATATGTTTCAATCAAAATTTGTATCCGATTTTGTATATATTTTTTTTCTTTTTTTTGTATGTTGTATAAAGTCTTTTTATTTATTATGTGTCTTTTCTTTGTAACTGTCTTTAAAATAACTGTTTTTTTAAGATTATTTTCTAAATTATTCTGATCAAAAAAAGTATTGTAATACACGTGACTAGCACATTAATATATAAGTTTAACTTGTAGTGCTAGGAATTTAAATTTAAATAAAATAAAAATATGTATTTCATAGAAGGGAACCGTGTTCCGACAAACTTACCTCTTTAAGTCCTGGGCGGTGAGATCTCGACGCTCCGGATCCTGGGCTTTAGAAGATATTATAATTGATATATATTTTTGGCTTTCATAGCTGTTGCAGATAATTGTTTCTTTTAATTTATTTAATTGTTAGCGTTGCTGATTTTTTTTTTTTTGGGTTTTCAATTGCTGTGGATGATGATTATGTGGATTCATTTCTTCTATTGTCTTGCATTTAATCCCGGCTTCTTTCAAGCTAGTTAGAGGTAGCAGTAACGTTAAACACTTTCACGATCTCGTCCTTGTGATCCATCACTTCGACATTGTTGATGACGTTGGCAGTGTTGCCTTCTGCCTTCGACACCTTGGATCCCATTTTTTTTTTCTGTGTCCGTAAAAGGAATCTGCGCGAACCGCGAAACAAGGATTCATGTTGTGTCTTGTCTTCACTACCCGTCGAACTGATCGTTTTATTACTGGTGATCGATTGTATGGTTACCAGCTGTATCTGGGAATCTAACTGCCTTCTCTGCGGAGTTTGAGTTATTTTATAATGTAGCTATAGCTTTTCTTTTTGCTTCCGGGCTCTCACTTTTGGTACCGAAGTGTTCCCATCTAGGTACTCCTTTCCCCTGGCCCTAGCTAACTGGCACACTTTTGGATTTAGCTAGCGTCAACTCTCGAGCTCATATCGGTCCCCTGTAGTGTTACTGTCCGCTATATTTTTCCATTAAGTTTCTCAACTTGTTCATTATATTGCACTGTGCAAATTTTGGTCTTTCTTTTCTCTTTCGAAACTTTTACGGACTGTGGCTTCTGCTGCCCCCTTTTTTCCTCGCCTCTCGCCATAGCCGGCGCCCGTAACAGTTTTTTATACCCTTGCAGAGGATATATTGTTTTCAGTCAGAAGTTTGCGACGCAGTGAAGGAGACGTTTCCGACCCCAAGAGTCAATCTAGACATTCTGCTTTATACTTTGTTGATTAGTATTACATTGAATCCAATTAAATTTATCAAAATTAGGATATAACGCTAAATTCTGGTTTATTTAAACATATACGAAAGTAAATATAACTTTAATATTTTGTAAGTTAATTGGAATGATCTGCAAGGGTATATAAAGTTCGGCTAAAGTTAGCTTACTTTCCTGTTTTAAATATTATAATAAATAAAAAGAATGAATTAAAAAACTATTTAAACTCAATTATTTATTTATTCCGCCAATGAATTAAATCCTTGTAGGTTATAAACTTAAATCTAAGACTAAGAACTACATAAAAAATATTCCCTAAGCGATTGCCTAAGCATATCCTTCTTGGATCCCTAACATAACCGGATGCTAGCTGGTAGGGAGTTAAATAAACGCAAAGCCCTTAAAAGTGACTCATTCCGAGCATAATTGGTCCTAGCAGCAATTACAAAAAAAGGGATCATGGTACGGAGATTCCTAGCTGGGGCATTAATGGTAATTAAACTCAAAAGGAAAGGACTATCAATGTTACCAATAATTAAGTCATTCACGAAGAGTAGGCCCGCTATTGAACGCCTGTATGCAGTAGGCGACATTGGCTGGAGTAAGATGGGAATGGTTCAGAAAAATACAACGGCTGGAGTGAAACCTTCAGTTTTTTTTATGAAGCCGCTCAACCCTATTGCTATGCACTGTGCTTGAGGGATTACAAATAAATGAAGCTAATTCCACCCTTGAGCAAACAAATGCTAAAAGCACTGACAGTCTTGAGTACGGGTCCCTAAACAGTACAGTATTTCGTTTGACAAATCCGAACATAGCATATGCTTTGGGCAGGATGTAATTAATGTGGTGATTTGTTTACTTCTTTGTAAAAGCCCAATTAAATAATTACCTAAGAATGTAGCAAAGGTCATTTTATTCACATTGGTAACAAAAATATAAATAAAAACCACATACCCTTTGCGATTTAGCTAACGGGAGGTTTGGAAAACAATCCACAGTACGCAACGCTTATAAGAGAAGCCAATATTTGCGAAGCAATGTCAAGAAAGGCATCAAGAAAATCAATTTGATATTAAACTCATTTTAGAATTACTATTTTCTTTTCAGTATTTCTGTTTTCATTAATTTTTTACCTTGATTAGAAGTGTATTAATAAAAGACAGAAAGACATGTGGAAGGAAAAGCCGCGAATCAAATGGTTTAAACAAATGTGTGTAAGAAAGAACAGGAAAATAAATTGATTTAAATATTAATTATACCCGTTACTCGTAGAGTAAAAGGGTATAATGTACTCGTGCAAAAGTATGTAACAGGGAGAAGGAAGCGTTTCCGACCCTATAAAGTATATATATTCTTGATCAGGGTTACTAGCCGAGTCGATCTATCCATGACCGTCTGTCCGTCTGTCTGTCTGTCTATCTGCCTGTATGTTTGTCCGTATGAACGCTAAGATCTCGGAAACTACAAAAGCTAGACAGTTGGGATTAACCACACATATTCGTGGGCTTAATTTTAGACGAGCGCCCACAATTGCCCACAAAATTTAAAATGTGTCTGGCGCCCACATTTTTAAAGATTTCGGAAAAGTGTAAATGCAATTTTGGTGCGTTTATGTATACCTCGAAATGTAGAAGAAAATTTTTCAAATCGGACCATTTGTTAAAAAGTTATGCCCGACCAAAGTTTTATATCTCCATCTCCCTCGCACGCCCTTTAGATGAGTAACGGGTATCTTATAGTCGGGGCACCCGAAAATAGCGATCTTTCTTGTTTTTTTTTGTAAATCTTTTCAATGCGATTTGTATTTTAAAACACAAAAATCTGTTAGAAAATGTGTTGAAATTTAAATGACATATTCTTTTAGCAAAAAGATATAATGAATTTGGATTTAAGCGAATCTCATATCCTTTGTCAGCTGCAATGCAAACACACGCCCTGAACATTTCTTAGCGCTTGTGTGTGTAAAACAGCGGTCGGCAGCGCCCTATTAAGTGAGCATACCCTGCAGTTCCATTCATCACCTTTTTAGCAGTGAATCACTGCCAAAAATTGAGCACTAAGCACTCAATCACTAGTGAATTTGTATGGGCATGTCCTAGGGGCTCATCACTGCCAGAAACTGGCGCTGATTTAGCACCTGTTCATCACCATTTTTCATCGCCTAATTCATCACCAAATTCATCACCTTTTCAGCGCTTTTTCAGCGCCTAATTACCACTTAAATTCATCTCCCATTTTTATTGAAAATATGTTGAATTTCATTGCTTTTATCAATGGGTTTATTATTACATTAAATTAATACATTTTTACAAACTACGGTTACTTGTAGGGGTCTTCGGCAGGTTCTCAGCTTCCGGAGTCTTGGTGAGCTGGAGATTATTCACGCATTTTCGCACTCTCTTCGGACTCTCTGTAGGCTCCACCTGACCAATTGGATCTGAATTTGGAAAAAATTTGTTTTTATATTATATAACGAGGCAAAAATGATAAAAACTTACTTACTTACATTCTTCTGGGCTGTAGGACAAAATGATTTCATCTGAAAAGATATTTTATAAGAACTGTGTACCATCAGCTTGACCTAAAAATATTAAAAATAAAGGATAATATACAAATTAAAAGCTACTGTAATTAAGATAAGACAATACACTTGACAATTACTTACCTAAAAATGTATTCTTAATTAAAGCACATTTGTTTAAACTCTAAAATAACTAATCACAGCAATGCTACTCCTTTAAAAGTTAAAACGGAGTTGAAAACCGCGGAAAAACGGCGCCTGCCTTCGAGAAATAGAAAAAAAATACTGAGCGAGAAAAACAACATCAATCGCAATCTCTCTTGTTGTTGTCTTCCCTTTGCCACGATCGCGCTTGCCCAGCTTGCAGAGCGAGACAGGCGAAGTTCGACATTTTCTAAGAGAGAGAAATTTGGGAGAGCGTGATTGAGAGAGAGGGGGTTGGTGAGAGAGTCGATTCTGCAGACGCTCTGCCGGCGTCGCAGTCGACTCAGTGCAGTTCAGCGCTTGGGCTAAATTCGGGAACTGATGGGTAGGGTTTTGTTCTGCTAATCCTCTGCCCTCACGTATACTGTAAAACTGCGGTCTGCACACGCACACTGTTGAGCTGCCCCGTGCAATTTACTCACACAAATATAAAACAAAATGTCATTGTATGTGTGTGCCGACCGCTGGTGTAAAATAACCCTGTAGTTCGCCGGGACTGGTCCCGAACTAGCGAAATCGCCATACACCGGGGGCGTGGGACTAACTCCCGTTCATACCACCCGCAATGTAAATTGCTATCCACTTTTACGACGGCATGTCCTAGGCGGTGGTCATATGGACAAATTCCTCTGCTGACACGTTTTTGTTGAGTTCCTCATTGTTGTTGTTATTTGATTTGGATTTATTTTTAAAAAATCGTTTCTTTTGCAATTGAATTGCCTTGGGAATCAATATTTCTGCATTACCAGATTCTGAAACAATATTTAAAAAAAAAATAAGATTTTAGTGTTTTAAAATAAAAAGAGAACAGAAACTATCTTCGGCAAGCCAAAGTTTTAATACCCTTGCAGCTTTCAGGAATGAAATTGTGACTAGAAAAACATAAATATAAAATTAGAATAACCAACAAATAAATGTAGACTTATTTCACGCTTTTAAAACTTGAACCGACAGACAGATGGACATGGTTAAATGGATATACTTTATAGGTTTGAAAATGTCTCCTTTATTGCGTTACAAACTTCTGGACTAAATTATAATTCCCTCTGCATGGGTTTAAATATATATTTTTAGTTTTTGTTTTACAAGCCTGTTCACATCAAACCATGTTATAAAAGTGAAAGGCAGAAAAAGACAGAAAGAAATAGGATTAAAGACAGATGGCATTCTAAGTAAATAGATTGGAATTGAATCAATAAACTAAGTATATTATAAAAAATACAGTTTTAAAAATAACCTACCTTGAAGTGCACCATAGAAATGTGTAAATGAGTTTAAGGCTTTTTTTCCAGAAAGGCCTTTAACATTTTATTCCACAACAAACTCATCTGTGAGAACCCTCCGCAAGTTTTTTAAAACCCCTTCTGGCAGCAACAACGATCTCATGGCTTTAATCTAAATAGGAAGAAAACTTCAGTATAATGTTTATATCAAAGAAAAAAGACTTACGTAGGAGTCCTTTGCACAACTATTAATATTTTGGTTGACTATATTTAGGGCCTCCTCATCTTTAATTGGGAAACATTTCGCCACGTTTGTGTTTTCCACTCGTTCCCGCACCAGTGGCGAAACAATAATTTTTTGTTCCGCAAGAGAAAGAATTATTTCCTCAAGTTTTTCTAAAAGAAATTAAAATTTGATTATAAGAGCATTTAGCAAGGAAAAAATAAACATATTTAAGAAAAGAAACATCACTGAAACAATTATTTATAAATAATATTAAACCATTTTACATTTTTTAAAAACAAAAAAATGTCTAAGGCTTATAGTGCAAAACAAAATTTAACGTTAAAAAGTTTAACATTTTACCATTTATTTCCGCGATTTCCGCCCAACTATCAGACACTTCTAATTCATTTGGCGGCTGCGCTTGCTCTATTTCCCTAAATCTTTTCTGACATTTCTCCTTTTCCTCTTTAATTAATCGACGAATGTGCCTGTTGCTGTTCATGGCTGAATATCACATATTATTATTTATTTCACTTGCACAACATATATGGTGGTACTCACCTGTTGACGACACTTCAGAACACAACAAAATATAACACTTTAAATGTACAATAAGACAAATTAAATACAATGTTTACAAATGCAATGTTTACTCGTGCAAAAGTATGTAACAGGGAGAAGGAAGCGTTTCCGACCCTATAAAGTATATATATTCTTGATCAGGGTTACTAGCCGAGTCGATCTATCCATGACCGTCTGTCCGTCTGTCTGTCTGTCTATCTGCCTGTATGTTTGTCCGTATGAACGCTAAGATCTCGGAAACTACAAAAGCTAGACAGTTGGGATTAACCACACATATTCTTGGGCTTCCTACGCAGCGCAAGTTAATTTTAGACGAGCGCCCACAATTGCCCACAAAATTTAAAATGTGTCTGGCGCCCACATTTTTAAAGATTTCGGAAAAGTGTAAATGCAATTTTGGTGCGTTTATGTATACCTCGAAATGTAGAAGAAAATTTTTCAAATCGGACCATTTGTTAAAAAGTTATGCCCGACCAAAGTTTTATATCTCCATCTCCCTCGCACGCCCTTTAGATGAGTAATGGGTATCTTATAGTCGGGGCACCCGAAAATAGCGATCTTTCTTGTTTTTTTTTGTAAATCTTTTCAATGCGATTTGTATTTTAAAACACAAAAATCTGTTAGAAAATGTGTTGAAATTTAAATGACATATTCTTTTAGCAAAAAGATATAATGAATTTGGATTTAAGCGAATCTCATATCCTTTGTCAGCTGCAATGCAAACACACGCCCTGAACATTTCTTAGCGCTTGTATGTGTAAAACAGCGGTCGGCAGCGCCCTATTAAGTGAGCATACCCTGCAGTTCCATTCATCACCTTTTTAGCAGTGAATCACTGCCAAAAATTGAGCACTAAGCACTCAATCACTAGTGAATTTGTATGGGCATGTCCTAGGGGCTCATCACTGCCAGAAACTGGCGCTGATTTAGCACCTGTTCATCACCATTTTTCATCGCCTAATTCATCACCAAATTCCTCACCTTTTCAGCGCTTTTTCAGCGCCTAATTACCACTTAAATTCATCTCCCATTTTTATTGAAAATATGTTGAATTTCATTGCTTTTATCAATGGGTTTATTATTACATTAAATTAATACATTTTTACAAACTACGGTTACTTGTAGGGGTCTTCGGCAGGTTCTCAGCTTCCGGAGTCTTGGTGAGCTGGAGATTATTCACGCATTTTCGCACTCTCTTCGGACTCTCTGTAGGCTCCACCTGACCAATTGGATCTGAATTTGGAAAAAATTTGTTTTTATATTATATAACGAGGCAAAAATGATAAAAACTTACTTACTTACATTCTTCTGGGCTGTAGGACAAAATGATTTCATCTGAAAAGATATTTTATAAGAACTGTGTACCATCAGCTTGACCTAAAAATATTAAAAATAAAGGATAATATACAAATTAAAAGCTACTGTAATTAAGATAAGACAATACTCTTGACAATTACTTACCTAAAAATGTATTCTTAATTAAAGCACATTTGTTTAAACTCTAAAATAACTAATCACAGCAATGCTACTCCTTTAAAAGTTAAAACGGAGTTGAAAACCGCGGAAAAACGGCGCCTGCCTTCGAGAAATAGAAAAAAAATACTGAGCGAGAAAAACAACATTAATCGCAATCTCTCTTGTTGTTGTCTTCCCTTTGCCACGATCGCGCTTGCCCAGCTTGCAGAGCGAGACAGGCGAAGTTCGACATTTTCTAAGAGAGAGAAATTTGGGAGAGCGTGATTGAGAGAGAGGGGGTTGGTGAGAGAGTCGATTCTGCAGACGCTCTGCCGGCGTCGCAGTCGACTCAGTGCAGTTCAGCGCTTGGGCTAAATTCGGGAACTGATGGGTAGGGTTTTGTTCTGCTAATCCTCTGCCCTCACGTATACTGTAAAACTGCGGTCTGCACACGCACACTGTTGAGCTGCCCCGTGCAATTTACTCACACAAATATAAAACAAAATGTCATTGTATGTGTGTGCCGACCGCTGGTGTAAAATAACCCTGTAGTTCGCCGGGACTGGTCCCGAACTAGCAAAATCGCCATACACCGGGGGCGTGGGACTAACTCCCGTTCATACCACCCGCAATGTAAATTGCTATCTACTTTTACGACGGCATGTCCTAGGCGGTGGTCATATGGACAAATTCCTCTGCTGACACGTTTTTGTTGAGTTCCTCATTGTTGTTGTTATTTGATTTGGATTTATTTTTAAAAAATCGTTTCTTTTGCCATTGAATTGCCTTGGGAATCAATATTTCTGCATTACCAGATTCTGAAACAATATTTAAAAAAAAAATAAGATTTTAGTGTTTTAAAATAAAAAGAGAACAGAAACTAACTTCGGCAAGCCAAAGTTTTAATACCCTTGCAGCTTTCAGGAATGAAATTGTGACTAGAAAAACATAAATATAAAATTAGAATAACCAACAAATAAATGTAGACTTATTTCACGCTTTTGAAACTTGAACCGACAGACAGATGGACATGGTTAAATGGATATACTTTATAGGTTTGAAAATGTCTCCTTTATTGCGTTACAAACTTCTGGACTAAATTATAATTCCCTCTGCATGGGTTTAAATATATATTTTTAGTTTTTGTTTTACAAGCCTGTTCACATCAAACCATGTTATAAAAGTGAAAGGCAGAAAAAGACAGAAAGAAATAGGATTAAAGACAGATGGCATTCTAAGTAAATAGATTGGAATTGAATCAATAAACTAAGTATATTATAAAAAATACAGTTTTAAAAATAACCTACCTTGAAGTGCACCATAGAAATGTGTAAATGAGTTTAAGGCTTTTTTTCCAGAAAGGCCTTTAACATTTTATTCCACAACAAACTCATCTGTGAGAACCCTCCGCAAGTTTTTTAAAACCCCTTCTGGCAGCAACAACGATCTCATGGCTTTAATCTAAATAGGAAGAAAATTTCAGTATAATGTTTATATCAAAGAAAAAAGACTTACGTAGGAGTCCTTTGCACAACTATTAATATTTTGGTTGACTATATTTAGGGCCTCCTCATCTTTAATTGGGAAACATTTCGCCACGTTTGTGTTTTCCACTCGTTCCCGCACCAGTGGCGAAACAATAATTTTTTGTTCCGCAAGAGAAAGAATTATTTCCTCAAGTTTTTCTAAAAGAAATTAAAATTTGATTATAAGAGCATTTAGCAAGGAAAAAATAAACATATTTAAGAAAAGAAACATCACTTAAACAATTATTTATAAATAATATTAAACCATTTTACATTTTTTAAAAACAAAAAAATGTCTAAGGTTTATAGTGCAAAACAAAATTTAACGTTAAAAAGTTTAACATTTTACCATTTATTTCCGCGATTTCCGCCCAACTATCAGACACTTCTAATTCATTTGGCGGCTGCGCTTGCTCTATTTCCCTAAATCTTTTCTGACATTTCTCCTTTTCCTCTTTAATTAATCGACGAATGTGCCTGTTGCTGTTCATGGCTGAATATCACATATTATTATTTATTTCACTTGCACAACATATATGGTGGTACTCACCTGTTGACGACACTTCAGAACACAACAAAATATAACACTTTAAATGTACAATAAGACAAATTAAATACAATGTTTACAAAATTTGGCGCAAGCGTTGGGTTAGTGATGGTAGCGGGGTTGGGTAGTGATGGCAATCCGTTACGATTAATATTGCGACTATACATATATATATATTCGATGGCAATAAATATACATCTATTTATATAAAATTAGGTACTTATTTATTTATTTTACATATCTAAGCACCAATAAAATCCTCTTGTTATGGAAGGAAAGAAAACGTTTTGCTACTAAACCACCGCTATTGTAAAAAATATTGCTGCAGCTAAATTGCTCATTATTAAATATAAATAATATAAAAAGAAATAAATTTCTATCATTTATTATTTTATTTTTAAATTTGTTTTTTATATAAACAAAATAAAAGTTGTATTCGTTTTTAAAATCATTATATACTTGTCAAAAATTTCATTTTACAATTTTTATAACTCACATAGAAGTGTTCACTCTCCGATAACTCTTTTGCTCTTGTAAAAAATACACAAGCCACCTATTGACCCTTAAGGGACCACTGGGTGGTCGAGATCTTTTCTACCCCGAAAGTGCCACCGCCCCCTCGAGAACTACAGGGAATAAGCACACTTTCTTTGTTTAATTAAATGTTCCCGAGGCATGTTCCTAAGCTTAGCAACATATTGTCTACGCTTAGCAACATAGCCAACAAGCGCGGGAATTTGCTGAGCGCCTATCCCTCTCTTGTGGAGATCGCGAGATTCTAGGGTCAAAGTGTGGGTAGGCATGGTCTAAAAGGAATGAAAGGAAGGATAGGCTTTCTCCTTCTAATGTGGGGAAATGGGTCAGGCGGCACAAGCCTCACAAATGTGAATAAGTAGTGGCAGTGCAAAGTGCGGTAAGCGGAGAATTGTCCGCCGGGTTAAATTAGTTAAAAGTTTTTCTCTTTGTTTTAGTGAAATTTTGGTTAGTCAAATCGACGGATCTTGGGCTCCACGTAAACATCCAGTCCGCTGGTAGAGCAAAACCTTTGGGTAAGATGTTTAGAAAATAAATAGGACAGCCAAGTGAAGGAAATCAATTTGCAGTAGAGGTGGAGAAAACATCGATGTGAAAATCGATAGATCGATGTTTAATGATATTTTAAAAACATCGATGTTTCCTCGATAAACATCGATGTTTTTTTGAAGTAAAAGTCAATTTTTGTTAAGTTTTCCGAGCTGAACTGGTCAGAGATATTTAAAGGCAAAAAGCAAACAGCTTCGATATGGACAATCAGTTAAAGCGAAAGTAAAATTTTTTTTAATTCTTCGGTATGAAAACATGCATTTTGAATATAAATGGAAAACAAATTTCTAAAACAGGCACGACCAAGGAAAACTGCAAGCTTTCATCTCCGAAACGAAAACGGGAAAGCTCCAGTGTTTGGCAGCATTTCAAAAGAACTGAGGATAAGGCCACTGCAATCTACGGAAAAATGTTGAAAACATCAGGGAACACAACAAATATGAAGGAACATCTTAAGCGAAAACTTTTATTTGTAAACAAGAATCAAAACACTTTTTAAAACATGCAAAATTAGATCGTAATAATTTTTAAAAGAATGGACAGACATAACAGACAGACGGACATGGCTAGATCGACAAGGCTGCTAATCAACCTTAGTGCAATGTAAGCTAATTGTAAATTTTATATGCTTATGTTTTAGTGTTCTTTCGTTCAATCTTAAAATTATAATTTTTCTTTCTAAATGGCCGTTAGTAAAAATTTATTTTTATTTAAAAACATCGATGTTTTTTATTCCGGTCTGTCTCCTGCTCTATGTAGCAATTTTTTAGCTAAAATAAAAATACCCTCTGCAAAGGTATGTTTATGTTCATCTTTACATATGTAAAAACAAGAGAGAACGCTATAGTCGGGTGCCCCGACTATCAGATACCCGTTACTCAGCTAAGGGAGTGCGAGGGAGATAGATATATAAAATCTTTGATCAGGCATAACTTTTTAACGAATGGTCCGATTTGAAAAATTTCTTCTACTTTTCGATAGGTATTGATAAACACAATAAAACTGCATTTTTTATATATATTTATATATATTTAAATATTTAATGGTGTGGGCGCCAGACACAGAAACACACACACGTAAAATCGTTTAAGGCGATTGTGGGCGTTAGAGGGGGCGTGGCCATCGGCTGAAACAAACTTGCGCTGCGTAGGAAGCCCAAGAATATGTGTGGGTAATCCCAACTTTCTAGCTTTTGTAGTTTCCGAGATCTCAGCGTTCATACAGACAGACAGACAGACGGACAGACGGACAGACGGACAGACGGACAGACGGACAGACGGACAGACGGACAGACGGACATGGCTATATCGACTCGGCTAGTGATCCTGATCAAGAATATATATACTTTATAGGGTCGGAAATGCTTCCTTCTAGCTGTTACATACTTTTGCACGAATACAATATACCCATTTACTCTATGAGTAACGGGTATAAAAATAATATTTTTTTAGTAATGTATTAGAATAGATTATTTTTTTCATTGGTTGCGTGAGAGAGTCCAGCTAAAGGCGCTTAGGCGCAAATAACAAAGAGAATTTAAGCTGTCGACTTTGTCAGTTCCGAGTTTTGGTTGTACTTTGTGTGGCATGGCAAATTAGGGCATTTGACCTTTAGATCTTTATTTCTTTCAAACAGATTTACAGCGGAACTCGACTGGAAGCGCTTTCATCGGGGATCGCAACAAAAAAAAAAGAATGTAAGTCTTTTTTTCCGAAACAATCCATACAATAACAAAGTAAAGCGGCCCTATGCTAGAACCAAAGTAAAACAAAAACAAATAAGATCTTGAAAACAGAACGGCCGAGAGCTATCCACATGCCCCTCAGGCCGCGCCTATAAGCGCTTCTTTTGAGCGCAGTTTCGCTCAAGTAAGGTTGCTTTGGCGCATGCGCGCCTGTTAAAGAATCGTTCGGTTGAGGCCGCTCGGCAAGCTAGACAACAACAATTTCACAGATGCACTCTCGAGCGCACCAATAGATTAGTTTGTTTACGTTTTTGAAGTGCAGTTGCGAGCTTTAAAGCTTTTCGCTTGTACCAATTATTGGAAACTATTTCAGTTTAGGTTTACGTTCAATGTTCTGAGTATAGTTATGAATTTAATGTCCCTTTATATTAACTTATGTTTCGTATATCTTAAGCAATAAATATCAGGGACCGTAATCATTATAAGCGATATTCAAAAAAATCAGAAATAATCATTATTCTTAAGTTTTATTATGTAATGCTTAGTAATAGTCATTATTTTTGAGTTTTATAAATATTTATCCGGAATAATCATTACTTGTGAGCGAAAAAAATATCGCTCCCAAATAATGATTATTTGTGAGCGATATTATTTCGCTTAAAAATATCACTCAAACTGCAATTGCAGCCGTTCTAAGAGGAATTTTACAAAAATTTAAATGTAGGATTGTAGGTGGAAGCACGGAGCACATATACAGATAAGAAAAATATGGGATTTCTTTGTATAAACCATTTAAAATGCGGTTTTAAGTTTACAAGAGGTATGTGCGTATCCCATTTTCTATCAACAGTAGACTTTTATGTCATTTATGTGTTTCTGAAAAGGCTTAACAAGATACTATGAACTATTCCACCCAGTATTAACTCGATATGTAGGCTAGGTGTTAGTGTGTTGGTACACAGCGCGGTGAACACGAGTTCGAATCCCACATCGGATAAGTATTTTGCATACCATTTTTTTATATTTCCCTGTTAATAAATATTTTCTCCGTTAATTTATGTTAAGTTTTATTTAAGTCAAAAGAAAGTAAATCAACCAAAGAATATAAACCCAACAGTAACATATTTTACTAACTAGAAAAGCATTTCTTTTATTAATTTAGTTTTACAAATAAAAGCTTTTGTAAAGACTCTGAGCTTAAATTGCACCTTAATTCCGTTAGGACAAGTTTAAGAGCGGAGAACGACCTCTCGACGCTAACTTGTGTGGCTGGAACCGCGTGCACTACTTTGGCCAGCTTATATATGTATATCGTTATGTTCAGTGGTTTAAGTAACATAGACATTTTAAGTATTGTCATCATACCCCGCCTAATGGTAATACAAAAAAAAAATACGATTTTAAATAAAAGGAAAAAAATTGTGGGATTCGAACTCGTGTTCACCGCGCTGTGTACCAACACACTAACACCTAGCCTACATATCGAGTTAATACTGGGTGGAATAGTCCATAGTATCTTGTTAAGCCTTTTCAGAAACACATAAATGACATAAAAGTTGTGAGGAGTTGAATAACTCATCACAAATAGCAGCAGCTAAAATAACTGATGGCCTATGGCCTACTATTCTGAGACGGAGAACGACCCGAAACTTGCCGGGATCTGGGTCGAGCTAGAGGCAGCATACCCCGAGAAAACAGCCCCAAGCATCACATTGACTCCCGCCGAAGGGGAAGACCTATTGGCAAGCCTGAGCATCGACAACATGCAAAAGGAGGCACAGAAGAGAGTGCCGAGCCCGGAAAAGAAAGAGACAGAGTGCGTACAGAAAACAGCAGCACCGGTACGGAAGCCGGCTCTGACACCCAGCCAGCCAGATTATGCAAAGGTTGCGAAACAAGTCCGCGAATGGTCGTTTAAGTTCGACGGCATTGAGAAACCGTTCGAGCTTCTGGAGCAAGTGGAGTGGTCTGCAAATACATACGGCCTGGATTCGGATATGATTCCCCGCGCCATGCCAGAATTACTGAAGGGGAGGGCATTGAAGTGGTTCATTTCCAACAACAAACAGTGGCAAACCTGGTCGGAATTTATCCAGAGCTTCAACACATACTTCCTGCCGAGAGACTTTTTCTCCACACTTTCGGACAAAGTCAAGCAGAGGAAGCAAGGCTACGGGGAGACGTTTAAGGACTACATGATCGACATACAGGCAATGATGAGGCCACTTATTTATTCGCCAACAGAGGCCCTCAGCATCATCCGGCAGAACTGCACACCGAACCTAAAGATCGCCCTCAGAGCATACACAGTGGCAGACCTGGATACACTCATGGACCTAGCCGACGAGTTTGAGGAACTGGAGAAGGAACGGGAGACATTTGCCCAGGAAAACAAGTTCGCCAGGGCAAAACCAGCAGCTCAGGCACAAACGATGTGCAGACGGTGCGAGGACACTGGCGACCAGGAACCCCGTGGGAACAGTCAATGGACACCGCCCCTACAAGCCCACCGAAAGCAGCCAACCAACCCACCGTATGAACGCCAGCGGGCGCCGATACAACACCAACAGAGGCAGCCAACAAACCCCTTGTGGAGGAAACCAATCACAACGCAGAGACCACGGGAGAGAACCTACATCACAGACCCCCAGGAGGCCTGCCGAAAGTGCGGCGGCCACGGGCACTGGGAACGCGGCTGCCGAAACCAGCGTTTGTTGTTCTGCTGGGTGTGCGGCAAAGTGGGTATCAGGAGCGTCGAGTGCTGCCAAGGAGCGGGAAATGGTCAGCGATCTCAGCCGCAGAGAGGCGGGCGGGGATCGCAAAATGCTTCCTCTCCAAACTAACTGGCAAGCTGATCGAGGAGGAGCAGCAGTTGTCCGCAGCGGTAACGATTGGTGGAGGCACGTATAAAGCCACAATCGACACCGGGGCAACAGCGAGCTTCATAAGCGAGGAACTGGCGGACAGTCTGGCTGCCCTTGGAAAGATCACAAGAACAAGACGGCAAGTTAGGTTGGCAGACGGGAGATGCGGCGGAATCAATGCACAGCTGGAGGTAGAAATCGCATTCGGAAATAAGCGATTGACCATGAGCCTGCTGATACTACCAGGGGTAGTGGATTCGTTGGTGCTAGAATGGAATTTCCTCACGCAAGTCGGAACGGAGATAAAGTGTGCTGGACACGAAATAAAAATACCAGCCAGAACCCGACACAATGGGTGGCTCGAGGAAAAGCTATCAGTGGCAGTCATGCAAGAGACAACTGAGGACAACGACACAACGGAATTCCTGGAGAAAGAGCTAGCGGACTTCAATACCATGACGGGAACATCAAACATGGCAGAGCACCAGATCACGATGAAGGACGACAAACCTATCAAGCAGCGATACTACCCCAAGAATCCAAAAGTTCAAGGGGAAATCAATGCGAAGGTAGACGAGCTCCTTCAAATGGGGTTCATAGAGCATTCAAAGAGCCCATACACCTCCCCCATCGTGATGGTGAGAAAGAAGACAGGCAATTGGAGACTATGCGTAGACTTCAGGCAGATCAACGCGAAGTCTGTAAAGGACGCCTACCCCATGCCCCACATAAACTACATCCTAGATCAGCTTAAAGAGGCGCGGTACATAAGCAGCCTGGACCTGAAGGATGGATACTGGCAAATCCCACTGGAAGAAAGCAGCAGGCAATACACGGCTTTCACAGTGCTAGGCAAAGGGCTATTCCAGTGGAGGGTAATGCCATTTGGTCTACACTCGGCTTCTGCAACGTTCCAAGGAGTTCTGGACCAAGTAATCGGACCCGAAATGTCACCGCATGCATTCGCCTACCAAGATGACATCATAGTGATCGGACGCACGCTGGAGGAACATACAGAAAACCTAAAAGAAGTGTTCCGACGCCTGAAGGAAGCAAACCTCAGGATTAACCCGGAAAAGTGCCAATTTTTCAAGAAAGAGCTGCTGTACCTAGGACACCGAGTGACTAGCGAAGGAATAGGTACAGATCCGGAGAAAGTAGCGGCCATCGCCGAATTGGAACCACCCTCAACCGTCAAAGAACTTCGGCAATACCTGGGAGTAGCGTCGTGGTACCGCCGATTTGTGCCAGATTTTGCCAAAATAGTCAAACCATTGAACGACTTGTTACCCAAAGGCAGTAAATGGGAATGGACACAGGAGCACCAGAAGGCATTTGAGGAAGTTAAGGCTAGACTTGTGGCAGATCCGGTATTAGCATGCCCAGATTTCAACAAAACGTTCACGCTGCTAACGGATGCCAGCGACTACGGTATCGGAGCGATTTTAACCCAAGACACAGAAAAAGGGGAAAAGGTCATATCCTATTCTAGCCGGACGCTTAACGGCGCTGAGAAGAACTACTCAACGACGGAAAAGGAGTGCTTGGCAATTGTCTGGGCGATCCGAAAACTCAAGCCGTATCTGGAAGGCTACCACTTTAAAGCAGTAACCGACCATATGGCCCTGAAGTGGCTCAACAGCATAGAAAGCGCTTCAGGAAGGATCGCCAGATGGGCCCTGGAATTGCAGCGGTACGACTTTGAGATAGCGTACAGGAAGGGACAGCTAAACGTGGTGGCAGACGCTCTGTCTAGGCAGCCATTGCCCGAAACGCTTAGGGGAATAAAGGAGACATCGGCGGCGGAAGCTTCAGCACCGTGCAGTTGGTTTCAAGAAATGTGCGACAAGATAAGGTCCCAACCGCAAAAGTACCCGGACTACGTTATGGAAGGCGAGAATCTGTACAGGAGCATACCGCATAGAGCGGGCAGTGAGGACGTGGTCACATGGAAGATGTGCGTCCCTAGAGCCCTACGAGAAACAGTACTGAAGGAAAACCACGAATCACCAGCAGCTGGGCACGTAGGAAGCCGAAGGACAATAGCACGTCTGGCAGCCCGATACTACTGGCCAGGTATGCATAGAGACGCCAGAGCCCACGTAAGGAAATGCGAAACCTGCATGAGATTCAAGCCGAATCAAATGCAGGCGGCGGGCAAAATGCTAACCCAAGTGCCAGAGGAACCATGGGCAACAGTATGCGCGGACTTCGTTGGACCCCTACCACGATCGAAGCACGGCAATTCAATGTTACTGGTGCTCATAGACAGGTTCTCTAAATGGACGGAACTAGTGCCGCTGCAGCCCGAGCCACTGCAGCCCGACCCACAGCAGCCCGAGCCACTGCAGCCCGAGCCGCCGCAGCTTCAGCAGCAACCGCAGCCCGAGTCAGTCAGCCCGAGAGTCATTCCGATGGCCCACGTCAGCCACAGCACGCGGAGCTTCACGGCGGAGGGTGCGCGGTGGCGGCAGCAGACGGTCGTGTGGACCTGGCCGGAGGGACCCGTGGATACCGACGAGCCGCCAACGGAGACGCGGATTTGGGAGGAGGCCCCAGGGGGCAACCCACGCGACCCTCGACGAAGAGGCCGGCCGGAAGACTGGATGCCGCCGACGCCGACGCCGAGCGCGGGTCCATCGACGCCGAAGGAGACGCCGTCGCCAACGGAGGCGGAGGTCACGACGGAGCACGACGATCCGGTGGAGAAGGGGCCGTGGATATGGCCCGAGCCCAGTGGGAGCAGCAGACCCGGGCTGCTACGCCAGCACTCGGCACCGGTGGCGACAACGACGGCGAAGCGTCCCAAGTTGATGCGGCAGGTGTCCGCGCCCACCAGCGGAGAGTGGCAGGAAGTCGCCCAGGACGAGTGGCCAGCGGGAATCATGCAGGAGCCCGAGGTAGAGATGGCGCGACGGAAAGGCGGCAGACGATGCGTCCGTGTCGCTGTGGGTGACCGCGCGTACCGGGTGCGACTATGCGCTAGGGACGTCAGGGTTTTCCGCCAATAAATACAATGAAAACCGAGAAACGAAAACGAGTGTTTACGGAGGGGTAACCGACACGAAAGCACGCACGAAGGTCGGCTGAAACAAAGCAGGGGCATACATAAGGTGGCAGCAACCTGAAATAAAACAAAAGGTTAGCTTCAGGAAAGAAAAGGGAACAACATAGCCAAATACTCACCTGTTGCGTGTGGCAGCTGCCATCCATGGGATCATCTGCCGGTCCTACTCTCGCGGGCATTGCCAACGTAGAGCAAAGCCTGATCCGCTGAGTACATGTCAAGGGCAAGGAAGAGAGAGGAGAAGGAAAAGTTTAGAAAGAAGGAAAAGGAGAAAGAAAGGTGAAAGAACTTACCGAGAAATTTAGCTTCATCATCATGAACTAGGGACGGGGGCGCCTCGATTAGGCGGTCGATTGGCACGTACGATAGTGTGATCGATGGGCACAAAGCAAAATGGAAACATCGTTCATGAGAAATATCGCAGCGATCAGGTGGCAACGCCACGCCTGCAATATCGATAGCTGATGGTAAATATCGGTTCCAAGCGGAACCAGATCAGAGATCGTCGCGGGAAAGGCAAACTGCGGGCCCGCTGGCACATTGATAGCCGATGGTTATCGATGCCCAGTGTGGCCAGATGGAGGATCGGCGCGGGAAGTTCAAAATTTGCTGCAGAGATGCCGACTTGCGCCGTAGAAACTCTCGGAGTTGAAAGCGTCGAGGGAGCACCGAGGGAAGCAACGAGGGAGCGCCGGAGGAACGAGCAGAACATCACAAGGACACGAAGGCTAGAAATACGAGGAAACGCCGGAGAGCAGGAGCCAAATTTTAAAATTTCCCGAAGTAAGGGGGGAATGTGAGGAGTTGAATAACTCATCACAAATAGCAGCAGCTAAAATAACTGATGGCCGCCCGCTTACCAGTTACGCGGCGAATTAGCGTAATAGCGGCGCGGCGAAGAGCAAGTGGAGAGAGAGGTTGGAGACTTCGAGGTTAGGAGAGAGAACTCTGCCAAAGAGAGTTTGGAGAGCAAGGAGCGGAGAGTGAAAGGTTGGAGACTTCGAGGTTAGGAGAGAGAACTCTGCAAAAGAGAGTTTGGAGAGCAAGGAGCGGAGAGTGAGAGAGTGGAGACTTCGCAGGCAGAGCCAGAGTGCCGTGTGCAAAAAGGGAAATAACGGATCTGCACCGGACTTTGGACTCTGCCGTGAACTTTGGACCAGGAGGACAAGTGCCACATCTCCGCAGCTGAGCGGCACATAGGCGTGCCACATGCACCAGAAGAATCAGCGGGACGGCAGCAACACGCCGAAATACAATTTGAGGCCGTGCGAGAATGGCAACGGGCTCAAACAGGAGCCAGGGACTTTGGACCCGGGGTGGAGAGATTCAGCGGGCAGAGCGCAAGAGGGAAATAACGGTTCCCGGAGGCCCTATATAAAGCCGCCGGGCGCTGGCAACAGGATCAGTCGATCACGAGGAGTCAATCTATCAAGATCAGTCCAGATATCAAAGTGAATAAGTCATTCAACCAGTGCTAAGGAATCTACGAGTGAGAACACAAGTCAAGTCATCGGAAGCATCGCCGTGGGAGCCTACAAGGAGCAAGATCGCTACGTCGAGACGTTCGGGATTGGATCATCAGGAATTTTCGAATTGAGACACAGGTAGCTGAGGTCCAGTGGGCATCACACGGCTAAGTCAAGGCAAACTGTTCATACTCCTGTACGACTAAAGCCTCGCATCGCGCCTGGCGTGTCCCTCAGAGTGAACAGGCCAATTGTCATCTCAAGGCGCTGTCCTAGAGAGAACAGGCCGTTGGTCATTTCAAGGCGCTGTCCTAGAGCGACTAGGCCAATTGTCATTTCAAGGCGCTGTCCTAGAGCGACTAGGCCAATTGTCATTTCAAGGCGCTGTCCTAGAGAGAACGGGCCGTTTGTCAGTTCAAGGCGCTGGCCTAGAAAGACCCACGGTTTTACGAGCCGTGACCGGCGTGTCCGTAACCCCAAGTACCAAAAGCCACGCTACGTCCAACCTCACAACCAGCGCATCCCGGAGCAGAGCATCGGACATCGAGCTGCACGGAAACGTCACGAACGAGCTAGCGGGTGAGGCCAGGGTGGAACGTTTGTTTACACCAGGCGTAAGGCAAGGTGAAGCACTAGGCAGACTCCAGGTGTCCACCTAGACTGTCAGCGCGATCCGAGCAAGAGCCTAGTGGGACCATCCGGGACAGAGCCAGGGACAGGCGGTTGTGTGTCTATAGGCGTTGCCCTGTAGAGCGCAGCTCCTGTTCACCCTAGTCTGAGAACGGTGACGCTTCCCTAAGCCCACACGGCTGATCTCCTTGCGAGTCCGAGGCGCTACGTGTGGTCGGCGAGTCCACGCATCGGAGCAGAACATCGCCGAGCGTCCACAGGGAGCTACAGGAAGCTACAAGACCGGAGCACGGAGTCAACGAGGAAGGCGATCACCGAGGCAGCGCACCGTCGTGGAGAGACGAGCATCACTAGGAGGCACCGAGGACCACGAGTGGCGACACCAATGCCAACCGAGCCATCAAGCCCACTGTAATCATACCCGCAATAAACCCAATTCGAACCGTTGAATTCTGTGCTTTCTCACTGATCTACTGGGCGGTCACGTTTATATAAATTTGAGCTAGCCGCACGAATCTCGTAGCGAGCAGACCTAAATAATCAGTTCGTTACAAAGTCTACTGTTGATAGAAAATGGGATACGCACATACCTCTTGTAAACTTAAAACCGCATTTTAAATGGTTTATACAAAGAAATCCCATATTTTTCTTATCTGTATATGTGCTCCGTGCTTCCACCTACAATCCTACATTTAAATTTTTGTAAAATTCCTCTTAGAACGGCTGCAATAGCAGTTTGAGTGATATTTTTAAGCGAAATAATATCGCTCACAAATAATCATTATTTGGGAGCGATATTTTTTTCGCTCACAAGTAATGATTATTCCGGATAAATATTTATAAAACTCAAAAATAATGATTATTTCTGAGCAATATCAATAAAAAATCAAAAGACCATGATCATTGCGGATCTCAAAAGGTAATCTAAATAGTAACCCAATGGTGTATTTCGTTTGTTTTTCCAACTATTATAAGTGACTGATTTTTAGATTCAAAAAAAAAAAAATTATGATTATTTTCGGTCCCTGATAAATATTATAATGTGTAGTAACTAGATTTGTTTTATGTTAAACTCAGTGCTGTCCTAGGCTTTTAAGACATTTGCGAAGGGGTCATCACATAATATGTATTTCTCTGGAAAAGATGATCACAGGCAGGGTGGGCTATGCAGCCACAACAACAGCAGTGGCTGAAAAGGTACCTGAATCAATGTGGAATACTTTTTGTTTGACTGTCGTTTCTCTGTCCTGTTGTTAAGTACGTGTCTAGGTGTTCTTTGTGTCTAGATCGGACTTCTGGTGTCGCAAGCACGCTAAGTTTATAGGAGAGATGATGGTACGAAAAGGGCAGGACAGCAGTGACTAATTTCCACACCCAGCGACGAGTACTAGCCGGCAGTATATAGCGTGCGCTGCTGCTAGTCCTAAATAACATCCGCCCAATGGTCATGGCTTTGCTTTACCAAAAAATTCAAAACCTCATCACTTATAAGATTATGTACCAATAGAATCCGTTGGAATAGAATAGAATCACACAAGTTTAAAGTAGTACATATGTAAGTATCACTCAAGTGAAAATAAATGTGGCATTCAGAAAGAACGCAAAAAAAATATCCTTGCATGGGGTATTATAATTTCAGTCAGATATTTGCAACGCAGTGAAGGAGACGTTTTCGACCACATAAATTATACATATTCTTGATCAGCACCAATAGCCGAGTCCATCTAGCCAACTCCGTCCGTCCGTTTCTATGCGAACTTGTCTCTCAGTTTTAAAGCTATCGCGATGAAACTTTCACAAAAGTCTCCTTTTTATTGCAGGTAGCACATATGTCGGAAAGAGCCGTATCGCACCGCTATTCCACTATACGACAAATAATCTAAAAAAAAATAAATAACAAGGGAGAACGCTATAGTCGGGTGCTCCGACTATCAGATACCCGTTACTCAGCTAAGGGAGTGCGAGGGAGATGGATATATTAAACTTTGATCGGTCACACCTTTTTAACGAATGGTCCGATTAAAAAAAATTTTTCTACATTTCGATAGGTATTGATAAACACAATAAAACTGCATTTTTACTTTTCCAAAATATTCAATGGTGTGGGCGCCAGACACAGAAACACATCCACATAAAATCTTTTAAGGCGATTGTGGGCGTTAGAGGGGGCGTGGCCATCGGCTAAAACAAACAAGAGCTGCGTAGGAAGCCCAAGAATATGTGTTGGTAATCCCAACTTTCTAGCTTTTGTAGTTTCCGAAATCTCAGCGTTCATACAGACAGACAAACAAACAGACGGACATGGCTATATCGACTCGGCTAATGATCCAGATTAAGAATATATGTGGAATTTTTAGGTATATTGTTTATTTGTGGTTAAGATTTTAATAAGTATAAAATAAAGTATATAAAGATATTTTGAATTTAACGCGTCTTCCTTCGTCTTCTGGCCAACGTCTCTCTTGAAAAGCTCGAACTCAACTTATTCGTCGTTACTCATCGTCTTCCCGTCTTCTCGACTTCTCGTCTTTCTTCACTCTTCCTTCTAGTTTCGTCTTTACTTCTTCATATGGGTTATTCAGCTTTTCGTCGTAGGTCTCGTTTAGCTCTAAAGGTATTGTCTAGGGTAAACTGTGGAATTGTGGATGGTCGCTTCCCAAAAGCAGACACATCCCACATTCGGCCATCCTGCTATGCTTTCGCCTCGAATGCATCTTCGTCGTCATCAGGTGTTGACCAGCGCTTTAAATACTCAGCACAAGTCGAGGAATTAATAGGACCATCAAAATTGCCGATCTTCTTAACATCGTACGAGTTATTGCCTTTGGATTTGACAATCTTGTACGGAGCCAAGTATTTAGGTTTTAATTTCAAGCCGCTGCCAAATTATGTCCTCTTAATTGCTACAATATCACCGACGTCATAGTGATTGGCTTGTTTGCGTCGTAAGTTGTAGGTCTTTCTATTTTCGTCCTGGACCTTAAAAATTTGAGTCTTAGCTTTGCTTCTCAAATCGGTACGCTCGTCACTGTACGCTGCTATCGCCTCCTTGTTGATCAAGTCTTGTAGCTTGACATCTTCTTTGGTACGCATTTTGGAGCCTATCAAAAGCTCAAATGCAGTTGTGGCGATCGATCTAGCAAATGTGGAATTGATCGCCTGCTGAACTTTGTCGACGTGCTTGTACCACTTGGTTGGATCGTCAATACTTAGTTTTGAGAGAACTGAAATTATAGTGGCGTTCAATCTCTCGACTTGACCGTTCACGCGTGGAAGTCCTGTGGTCGCCTTGATGGCTTTGATGTTTTCCTCATCGCAATACGTTAAGAAGTCCTGGGAAGTAAATGCAGACCCTCGATCGGAAATGATGATTGCAGGGTTGCCAAATACTGCACTTTGATTAAGCAGCTTTGTGATTACGTCTTTCGAGGAAGTCGATTTAGTCGGGTACAGCCAGCAGAACTTGGTAAATGAATCCACAACGGCTAAGATGTGCTTGTAAACTTTATTGGTCGAGTCTAACGGACCTAAAAAAACCACATGAAAGGTGTGCAGAGGGACGTCTCCCTTGTCCAGTGGATGCAGTAGTCCTTCCTGTTTGCCTTTTTTACGATTGCTAAGAATACACGGGATGCAGCAATCTATGACCTTCTGAATTTTTTCATCTAGACTTGGAATATAATACTCTGCGCAAATCAGATCCTTAACCTTTTTCGATGCGAAATGCCCCTTCTCATGTGCTTTCGTGATGATTTGCCTTTGCATATCCTTGGGCACCACAACTAACTCAGTGTCGTTGACAAGCTTGTGTAGTACGCCGCCCTTGAGAAAGTAGTCGTTGTAGGAATCTTTTCCGTCGTTGAGGATATCGCGACTTGCTCTGAGATGATCATCTTGCTCCTGCGATTTTTGAATGCTTATCGAAATACTTTGGTCAGCTATTGTCATGATTGGGTAACGGCTGAGGGCATCCACATGTTTCATACGCGTTCCGGATCGATGCTCTACCTCGTAGTCGTACTCTTGTAAAAATAGGACCCAGCGAGCGACTCGTGTGCAAAGATTTTGCTTTTCCAAAGTTTTCGTAAAGGCGTTGCAGTCGGTTATGATTTTAAAGTGAATGCCTTGCAAATATACTTTAAACTTTGTGAGTGCTTCGATGACTGCAAGAATCTCGAGCTCGTAACTTGTGTACTTTCGTTGAGCGTCGCTTGTCTTTTTGCTCATAAAGTAAACCGTGTGCATTTGACCGTCGTCTAAGGACTTCTGCAAAAGGATCGCATCAAATCCGTCAATGGAAGCGTCTGTGTGCACTTCTGTCTCGAGTTTCTGGTTGTAAATGCTCAGAACTGAATTTGCGGTCAAAATCTTCTTTAAATTGCTTACTGACGTTTCTTGCTTGGGACCCATGTGAAATTTGGTGTTGTTCTTCGTTAAGTCTGTGAGAGGCTTTGAAATAATGGCATAGTTCTGTATGAATTTCCTGAAATATCCCGTTAAACCCAAAAAACTTTCTAGTTGCTTCAACGTTTGTGGTGATTTGAATTTGGCTACAGCATCTATCTTCTTAGGGGTTGGAAAAATCTTATGATTTTCAATAATATGTCCGAGGAATTGTATACGCGTTTTTAAAAAATGACACTTTTTAAGAATAACCTCCCTCAGGTTACGCAATGAGCTTTCTTCATCCATAGTCGGTATGATGACGTCATCGATGTAAGGCAGATGCCTTTGCGAGTCAGCTCACGAAAAATTGCGTTAACATGCCGCTGGAAAACGCCAGGGGAGTTTGAAAGGCCAAAAGGTACCTTTAAAAACTGATATTGTCCACTTTGAGTGACAAAGGATGTGTATTTTCGGCTGGGCTCTGAGACAGGAACATGAAAAAATCCATTTTTCAAATCTATCGTGTGAAAAATCTTGGCATCTTGGAGTCTGTCCAGCTGATCGTCGATTAAAGGCAAGGGGAAATGGTCTTTAACGATTACCTTATTGATCCTGCGAAAGTCAATGCAAAGTCTTGGAGAGCCGTCACGCCTTTTTACCATTACCACTGGGCTGGTAAACTCGGAGTCGGACACTTCTATGACTCCAGTTTGAAGCCATTCGTCGACCTGCTCCTCTACCAAACGTGTCTCAGCCAAAGGCAAGCGCCTTGGTCTGGCAAATATCGGGGTCTCGTCTTTCAGGATAATGCGCATCTCGATTTTGGTGGTCTTCAGGTGAAGCGGTTTGTAGTTGTGTATGATTTTGCGTACTTCGTTTTTGGCAAACATACTTGCTTGCTCGTTGATATTAAGTTCGTTGGGATTCTCTACGACGACGATTTTCATCACGTTGATTATATCATTTTGTTCTACCGGACTCGGCATCTTACGCACTTGCAAACCGTCGCGATTGAAAAGGATTTCAGCATGTAAACAAAGTTCTTTGCCGACAATCAATTTGAAATCCATGCAACCGATTGGAACAACGTAAAAGTCCAACTCAAACTCGTTATTGTCAATAAGAATCTTCTCTTTGAAAAGTCCAATTGGATTTATTTTATTCGCGTCGCGCTCGCTACCGAAACCAATTAGAGACACACTACAGTTTTGCAGTCTCGGACGTTGTATACCGTTGTACAGATCTTCGCGAACCAGGTTGAATTTGCTTCCGGTGTCGCTTCGTTTTGGTTTCTCGCGGTCGTACACTTTCTCTCGCTCGTTCTTTGTGACTTAACATTTCAGCTTCTCTTTGAACTCACTGACATTTCTGGCACCGTATAGGAGAGTTTTATCAATTGAAAAATCGTCTATGCCATCAATTACGTATTGAATCAAAACCGAATCACAAATATCACCGCGAATTGCCAGATCCTTCATTCGGTACAAGTAAGAGAAACTACACTCGTCCTTTGCGCGTTTGCTTTTGCTCAACTGCTCGTGAATTTGTTTGCTGTTTACAATAGTTTTGAACTCGTTTAAGAGAGCAATTTTAAGCGCATTCCAGGTGCTCAGACCTCTCTCACTCATGATGAACAATTTAGCCGTGCCTCTCAGCGATTTTTTCGCGAATATTAACTTTTGAACGTCATTCCAGCACATTATTACCGCTTGTTCTTCGAACTCCGTTAACCACGACTCAATTGAAATTGAGTTAGTACCGTCAAAGGGGCGAATCGAATCTTCCATGTCGCGAAAACTAAAAGAAAATCTTGGTGATGCCACCTCGTTGCAAATTTTTGTCGACTTCTCTTTGTCTGTACTTTTGGCAAAGTTCGGCGCGTTTTGTATTCCGTTTTGTTCTGCAACAAACTCGTCGTTTCGTGTGGATCTGCCGCTTACATATACTTCGTCATCTTCGTCATTTTCTTCTTCGTCGTCTGAGGAATCAATTTGATTGTGTGCGAGAAGCTTATTTTGCAGCAAGTTGCGAAATATTGCAAATTGATGCCAGATCGCGTTCGTTTAGATTTTCCTGCACGTACCTTTCCATCGCTAAGTAATTTTCCGAGCTTTCGTCGAAGTCAAAACCGGAAAAATTTCGGTCGTTGGCGGTTGCCTCTATCACCCTCGTTCTCAAAAATGTATTTGTGAAGGGCTAAAATGTTCTCCTTTTTGCTTTTGCGCAAATTTTCACTTATGTGGTCATTTAAGCAGCTCATGGTGGTGAAAAATTTAATATTAAGTCGTCGAATTAATGTTTTAAATTGTCACACATATCGTTTTTTTTTTTCGTTGCAAATTCTTTTACGTCGTAGTTTTTTTGCAAGTTCACTTCGCACGCTTCATCGGTTTTTCTTTTCACTTCGTTCCCTGAATCCCGGTTGAGCACCCAAATGTGGGATTTTTAGGTATATTGTTTATTTTTGGTTAAGATTTTAATAAGTATAAAATAAAGTATACAAAGATATTTTGAATTTAACGCGTCTTCCTTCGTCTTCTGGCCAACGACTCTCTTGAAAAGCTCGAACTCAACTCATTCGTCGTTACTCGTCGTCTTACCGTCTTCTCGTCTTTCTTCACTCTTCCTTCTAGTTTCGTCTTTACTTCTTCATATGGGTTATTCAGCTTTTCGTCGTAGGTCTCGTTTAGCTCTAAAGGTTGTGAGGAGTCGTAAAACTCCCCACAAATCTCGAGGCAGGAGAGCCCCTAGCAACAGCAGAGGCAGCTAGAATGCGGCAGACCCCAAGGGCATCCAGGTCCACCGGTAAATACTGGACCTTGGACCCGGCCAAAGCGGAGAGACCGTGAAATAACGGTGCCGCGCTGGACCTTGGACCCACGCCGCCAAAGGGCAATGAGGTCGAACGGTAAAGCCGTGGACTTTGAACCGGCGCAAAGAGGAGGCACCGTGAATTAACGGGACACCCGTGGACCTTGGACCCGATGCGTGCCGTGTGCAAAGGGAACTAACGGGACACCCTTGGACATTGGACCCTAGCGAGCCGTGTGCAAAAAGGGAAATAACGGGACCACGCCGCAGCCTATAAAAGGAGGGCGCAAGGCTGAGACTGCAACGGTGAGATCTGCAGGAAACAGAGATTGGAGTGGAAACGAGTGCTGGACAGGAGCAGAGTCGAGAGAAGGACGAGCTACCGGCAGGGTAAGCGCGGATCAAGAGTGTGTGCCAGGCGTCGGGGTTACGGTGGACTGACGATAAGGCTGAATCCTCGGATTTGACCTGTCGGGACATTTGTTTCTCAGGCTAGAGCCAGGCCGACCTCAGGGAACACGACGAAACAGGTGGTCCCAGGATCATTTTGGTCGGACCCGAAAGGAAGGTTGTGCAGACTTTTGAGTCCTACGTGCCGGGTGGAACTGGTGAGACGCCGTTGGAGAACGACGCCGCAGGAGTCCACAAGTAGCACGAAGAGACACGAGAGCAGCGACGCCGTCGAGGAGCGCCGCCGAGAAACGCACGAGGTGAATCTTGAGCCGAGGAAGGCAAGTCGCCGACCAGGCAAGCCGCAACAGCCAGCTGACGTAGAACACAATTCCAGCGAAAAGAAAACTTAATAAAGTTTTCCGATTTCCGATTTGTCCCAATCGGATATCACCGCATTTTCTTGGGTCACGGGCAGTCACGTAATACAAATTTGGTGGGACGAACACACAATATCTCTGAGCTAGTCGCGGCGTTTACGTAGCGATCAAACAGTTGAAAACGGTTCGTTACATCTGGCGCCCAACGTGATTGTCCCGATCAAGAAAGCAGATAGAAGATGGGCAAGTCGTGGCTGTATGCCCTCAAAAGGGATGACTTTCCCGCCATCGCAGCCGCCCTTGGAATCGGGCTAGAGGGTCTCGTGGATGACATGAGAAAAGCACTGTCGGAGTTCATTGACCGCACAACCAAAGAACCGGAGACAGTTGCCATCCTCGAAGCGTTGGAAAGGGATTACGGAAAGAAGACTCCCGAGATGAAAATCACGAGCGCAGAGGGCTTGGTGAGCAGTTTGGACGTCCAAAGCCTCAGGGACGCCGGCAACCAGGAGCGACGAAACTCCACTCAAAGGGAGAACAGTCGGGAAAGGCAGGAGGACTCCTATCGAAGGCAGGACAGGGCCAAGCCAGAAGGGCCGGACTATGCCAAGGTGGCGAAGCAGGTACGAGAGTGGACCTTCAAGTACGACGGCCACGACAAACCCCTGGAGTTCCTAGAACAAGTAGAGTGGTCAGCGGTGACGTACGGGCTCAACGCCGATCTAATCCCCAGAGCGATGCCGGAACTCCTACAGGGAAGAGCCCTCAAATGGTTTATCGCCAACAACAGATTCTGGGAGACATGGGCAGACTTTTCCCGGAGCTTCAAGGAATTCTTCCTGCCCAGGGGCTTCATGGTGAAGCTAGCCGATCAGGTCAGGCAGAGGAAACAAGCCTTCAATGAGTCCTTTAAAGACTACATGGTAGACATGCAGACCTTGATGCGGCCCCTGGATATGTCCCGAGAAGAGGTCCTGCAGAGGATAATAGAAAACAGCACACCGGCGTTGCGGATATTCATTCGCCCGTACGAGTGCAGGGACCTGGACGCCTTGATGGCACTGGCAGACGACTTCGAGGAGTTGGACCAGCAAAGGAGGAAGTTCGAGGAGGCCAACACCCCACAGACCAGGATGCACCCCGTACCCGCAAGAAGAGAGTTCCAACACCCGGTAGCTGCAGGACGGGAATTCGAACACCCGGGAACAGCACGAAGAGAGTACGCGCACCCAGCAGCCACTCGAAGTGAGCAAGGAGCAGTCTGCAGAATGTGCCAAGACGGCACAGATGATCCCCGAAGGCAAGGTCCACAGGACCAAAGGACAGAGGGAAGGAGAGGATACGTCACAAACCCAGCAACAGCATGCCGAAGATGCGGAAGCCAAGAGCACTGGGCAACAGAGTGCCGAAACCGCCCGGTGCTGTTCTGCTGGAAATGCGGGAAATTAGGCATACTGACAAACAATTGCTGCCCGAGATCGGGAAATGCCCAGCGATCCCAGCCACCGAGGGGCAACTAGGGTTCGCGAGGCACTGCCCCTCAGATCTAATGGGCGACCTGAAGGCGGAAGAAATGCAACTGTCCGCCACAGTGCTCATAGCCGGGAAGAGGCTGAAGGCCACGGTGGACACCGGCGCCACGGCTAGTTTTATAAGCGAGGAGCTGGCGGACAGGTTGCAGGCGGCAGGACAGGTCAGGCCCACGAGAAGGCAAGTGCGGATGGCAGACGGACGGTGCGGGAGCATCACCTCGCAGTTGGAAATAGGAATAGGACTCGGCACGAGAACTGTGGTAATACAGTTGCTGATCCTTCCTGGAATCATAGACGCCCTGGTGCTAGGATGGAATTTCCTCACTGCAATAGGAGCAAAAATGGAATGCGCTGGACTTCGGGTGGCAATACCACCAAGAAACAGGAAACAAAACTGCACAGAGGAAAGACTGTCCGTCGCGGTCACGGAAACGCCAAAAGAATTCACGGAAGAGGACGTAGCTGAATTCCTGAAAACAGAATTGGCAGATTTGGAGAATATAAAAGGAACGTCGACCGTGGCTGTACACAAGATCACCATGAAAGATGATCAGCCGGTCAAACAAAGGTACTATCCCAAGAATCCCAAGATGCAAGGGGAAATTAACTCCAAGGTCGACGAGCTACTCGAAAAAGGCTACATAGAACCATCGAAAAGCCCCTACAGCTCACCAATCGTCATGGTCAGGAAGAAGACAGGGAAATGGAGGTTGTGCGTAGATTTCCGGCAAATAAACGCAAAGTCCGTTAAGGACGCGTATCCGATGCCAATGATAAACTACATCCTGGACCAGCTGAGAGAAGCCAAGTACATCAGCAGCTTGGATCTAAAGGACGGGTACTGGCAGATACCCTTGGAGACGGACAGCAGGCAGTACACAGCCTTCACAGTCCCGGGAAAAGGTCTATTCCAATGGAGAGTCATGCCATTCGGACTACACTCGGCATCGGCGACATTCCAAAGAGCGTTGGACCAGGTCATAGGGCCCGAGATGATGCCGCACGCTTTTGCGTATCAAGACGACATTATCGTCATCGGACGGACCATAAAGGAACATATGCAGAACCTAAAAGAGGTGTTCAGAAGACTGCGGGCAGCAAACCTGAAAGTAAATGCTGATAAGTGTAAATTCTTCAGGAAGGAGTTGCAATACTTAGGGCATCGAATGACAGACCAAGGCATTGGGACGGACCCGGAGAAGGTCTCGGCAATAGCTCAGCTGAAGCCACCGGCAAACGTTAAGGAGCTGCGCCAATATCTGGGGGTGGCATCATGGTATAGGCGATTCGTACCGTACTTTGCCACCATAGTACAGCCCTTGAACGCACTCCTCCGGAAGAAAGCAAAATGGGAATGGACGTACAATCACCAGCAAGCGTTCGAAGCCGTCAAGGCCAGGCTAGTTGCTGATCCAATCCTAGCATGCCCCTATTTCAGCAAAACGTTTGTACTCCAAACAGACGCCAGCGATTACGGCCTCGGTGCTATTCTCACACAACATTCGGACCAGGGTGAGCGGGTGATTTCCTACTCCAGCCGATCCTTGAACGGGGCGGAAAGGAATTACTCCGCAACAGAAAAAGAATGTTTAGCGTATCAAGGTGTCCGCGACCGGCGACGTTAAGATATACCGCGCCGAATAAAAGGAGCCCCAGATCGGGGCTAGAACAACCGAGAGAAAATATGTTCTGGGACAGGGGAGGGTACGCGCGGCAACATATGCGCAGGCGCAGCCAGCCAACCAAAACCACAACAACACAAGCAGTGGCGCAGACTGCAACACACCAACAAAAAGGGGTTAACGACCTCTGCGACAGCTATGCCAGGAGCGGATCGAGGGGCGCGAAAGCCAGGCGCGCGGGCCGGCAAATACGACGCGAGGCTGCCGCAGGCGCGGGACACGGGGGCACTTGCAGCCGCAAGTTGTCTTCCGGGGCGCGCAGGGGCCAGGATTCGCACCCCGGAGCATCCAGGGGCATTCATCGCCATGGAGCTGCAAAGGAGATGAAATGGTCAGATGGCTGGAAAACAGAGGAAAACGACAAAAAAAAAACACGCAAAGAGGAGGCACCGTGAATTAACGGGACACCCGTGGACCTTGGACCAGATGCGTGCCGTGTGCAAAGGGAACTAACGGGACACCCTTGGACATTGGACCCTAGCGAGCCGTGTGCAAAAAGGGAAATAACGGGACCATGCCGCAGCCTATAAAAGGAGGGCGCAGGCGCAGCTCGGGACAGTCAACCGAGATACGTGAGCGAAAGTACAAGTGAGACAAGAAAACCAGATATCAAGATTCAAGTGCGAGGATTCAATCGAGTGCGTGACCGTGTGAGTACCGAGTAACCGAGTGCTCAACGCCCAGATCAAGATACCAGAGTCAAGATGCTAGGCCAAGGCTGAGACTGCAACGGTGAGATCTGCAGGAAACAGAGATTGGAGTGGAAACGAGTGCTGGACAGGAGCAGAGTCGAAAGAAGGACGAGCTACCGGCAGGGTAAGCGCGGATCAAGAGTGTGTGCCAGGCGTCGGGGTTACGGTGGACTGACGATAAGGCTGAATCCTCGGATTTGACCTGTCGGGACATTTGTTTCTCAGGCTAGAGCCAGGCCGACCTCAGGGAACACGACGAAACAGGTGGTCCCAGGATCATTTTGGTCGGACCCGAAAGGAAGGTTGTGCAGACTTTTGAGTCCTACGTGCCGGGTGGAACTGGTGAGACGCCGTTGGAGAACGACGCCGCAGGAGTCCACAAGTAGCACGAAGAGACACGAGAGCAGCGACGCCGTCGAGGAGCGCCGCCGAGAAACGCACGAGGTGAATCTTGAGCCGAGGAAGGCAAGTCGCCGACCAGGCAAGCCGCAACAGCCAGCTGACGTAGAACACAATTCCAGCGAAAAGAAAACTTAATAAAGTTTTCCGATTTCCGATTTGTCCCAATCGGATATCACCGCATTTTCTTGGGTCACGGGCAGTCACGTAATACAAATTTGGTGGGACGAACACACAATATCTCTGAGCTAGTCGCGGCGTTTACGTAGCGATCAAACAGTTGAAAACGGTTCGTTACATCTGGCGCCCAACGTGATTGTCCCGATCAAGAAAGCAGATAGAAGATGGGCAAGTCGTGGCTGTATGCCCTCAAAAGGGATGACTTTCCCGCCATCGCAGCCGCCCTTGGAATCGGGCTAGAGGGTCTCGTGGATGACATGAGAAAAGCACTGTCGGAGTTCATTGACCGCACAACCAAAGAACCGGAGACAGTTGCCATCCTCGAAGCGTTGGAAAGGGATTACGGAAAGAAGACTCCCGAGATGAAAATCACGAGCGCAGAGGGCTTGGTGAGCAGTTTGGACGTCCAAAGCCTCAGGGACGCCGGCAACCAGGAGCGACGAAACTCCACTCAAAGGGAGAACAGTCGGGAAAGGCAGGAGGACTCCTATCGAAGGCAGGACAGGGCCAAGCCAGAAGGGCCGGACTATGCCAAGGTGGCGAAGCAGGTACGAGAGTGGACCTTCAAGTACGACGGCCACGACAAACCCCTGGAGTTCCTAGAACAAGTAGAGTGGTCAGCGGTGACGTACGGGCTCAACGCCGATCTAATCCCCAGAGCGATGCCGGAACTCCTACAGCGAAGAGCCCTCAAATGGTTTATCGCCAACAACAGATTCTGGGAGACATGGGCAGACTTTTCCCGGAGCTTCAAGGAATTCTTCCTGCCCAGGGGCTTCATGGTGAAGCTAGCCGATCAGGTCAGGCAGAGGAAACAAGCCTTCAATGAGTCCTTTAAAGACTACATGGTAGACATGCAGACCTTGATGCGGCCCCTGGATATGTCCCGAGAAGAGGTCCTGCAGAGGATAATAGAAAACAGCACACCGGCGTTGCGGATATTCATTCGCCCGTACGAGTGCAGGGACCTGGACGCCTTGATGGCACTGGCAGACGACTTCGAGGAGTTGGACCAGCAAAGGAGGAAGTTCGAGGAGGCCAACACCCCACAGACCAGGATGCACCCCGTACCCGCAAGAAGAGAGTTCCAACACCCGGTAGCTGCAGGACGGGAATTCGAACACCCGGGAACAGCACGAAGAGAGTACGCGCACCCAGCAGCCACTCGAAGGGAGCAAGGAGCAGTCTGCAGAATGTGCCAAGACGGCACAGATGATCCCCGAAGGCAAGGTCCACAGGACCAAAGGACAGAGGGAAGGAGAGGATACGTCACAAACCCAGCAACAGCATGCCGAAGATGCGGAAGCCAAGAGCACTGGGCAACAGAGTGCCGAAACCGCCCGGTGCTGTTCTGCTGGAAATGCGGGAAATTAGGCATACTGACAAACAATTGCTGCCCGAGATCGGGAAATGCCCAGCGATCCCAGCCACCGAGGGGCAACTAGGGTTCGCGAGGCACTGCCCCTCAGATCTAATGGGCGACCTGAAGGCGGAAGAAATGCAACTGTCCGCCACAGAGCTCATAGCCGGGAAGAGGCTGAAGGCCACGGTGGACACCGGCGCCACGGCTAGTTTTATAAGCGAGGAGCTGGCGGACAGGTTGCAGGCGGCAGGACAGGTCAGGCCCACGAGGAGGCAAGTACGGATGGCAGACGGACGGTGCGGGAGCATCACCTCGCAGTTGGAAATAGGAATAGGACTCGGCACGAGAACTGTGGTAATACAGTTGCTGATCCTTCCTGGAATCATAGACGCCCTGGTGCTAGGATGGAATTTCCTCACTGCAATAGGAGCAAAAATGGAATGCGCTGGACTTCGGGTGGCAATACCACCAAGAAACAGGAAACAAAACTGCACAGAGGAAAGACTGTCCGTCGCGGTCACGGAAACGCCAAAAGAATTCACGGAAGAGGACGTAGCTGAATTCCTGAAAACAGAATTGGCAGATTTGGAGAATATAAAAGGAACGTCGACCGTGGCTGTACACAAGATCACCATGAAAGATGATCAGCCGGTCAAACAAAGGTACTATCCCAAGAATCCCAAGATGCAAGGGGAAATTAACTCCAAGGTCGACGAGCTACTCGAAAAAGGCTACATAGAACCATCGAAAAGCCCCTACAGCTCACCAATCGTCATGGTCAGGAAGAAGACAGGGAAATGGAGGTTGTGCGTAGATTTCCGGCAAATAAACGCAAAGTCCGTTAAGGACGCGTATCCGATGCCAATGATAAACTACATCCTGGACCAGCTGAGAGAAGCCAAGTACATCAGCAGCTTGGATCTAAAGGACGGGTACTGGCAGATACCCTTGGAGACGGACAGCAGGCAGTACACAGCCTTCACAATCCCGGGAAAAGGTCTATTCCAATGGAGAGTCATGCCATTCGGACTACACTCGGCATCGGCGACATTCCAAAGAGCGTTGGACCAGGTCATAGGGCCCGAGATGATGCCGCACGCTTTTGCGTATCAAGACGACATTATCGTCATCGGACGGACCATAAAGGAACATATGCAGAACCTAAAAGAGGTGTTCAGAAGACTGCGGGCAGCAAACCTGAAAGTAAATGCTGATAAGTGTAAATTCTTCAGGAAGGAGTTGCAATACTTAGGGCATCGAATCACAGACCAAGGCATTGGGACGGACCCGGAGAAGGTCTCGGCAATAGCTCAGCTGAAGCCACCGGCAAACGTTAAGGAGCTGCGCCAATATCTGGGGGTGGCATCATGGTATAGGCGATTCGTACCATACTTTGCCACCATAGTACAGCCCTTGAACGCACTCCTCCGGAAGAAAGCAAAATGGGAATGGACGTACAATCACCAGCAAGCGTTCGAAGCCGTCAAGGCCAGGCTAGTTGCTGATCCAATCCTAGCATGCCCCTATTTCAGCAAAACGTTTGTACTCCAAACAGACGCCAGCGATTACGGCCTCGGTGCTATTCTCACACAACATTCGGACCAGGGTGAGCGGGTGATTTCCTACTCCAGCCGATCCTTGAACGGGGCGGAAAGGAATTACTCTGCAACAGAAAAAGAATGTTTAGCGTATCAAGGTGTCCGCGACCGGCGACGTTAAGATATACCGCGCCGAATAAAAGGAGCCCCAGATCGGGGCTAGAACAACCGAGAGAAAATATGTTCTGGGACAGGGGAGGGTACGCGCGGCAACATATGCGCAGGCGCAGGCGCAGCCAGCCAACCAAAACCACAACAACACAAGCAGTGGCGCAGACTGCAACACACCAACAAAAAGGGGTTAACGACCTCTGCGACAGCTATGCCAGGAGCGGATCGAGGGGCGCGAAAGCCAGGCGCGCGGGCCGGCAAATACGACGCGAGGCTGCCGCAGGCGCGGGACACGGGGGCACTTGCAGCCGCAAGTTGTCTTCCGGGGCGCGCAGGGGCCAGGATTCGCACCCCGGAGCATCCAGGGGCATTCATCGCCATGGAGCTGCAAAGGAGATGAAATGGTCAGATGGCTGGAAAACAGAGGAAAACGACAAAAAAAAAACACTTACCATTGCAAAGCGGCCACGCGGGAGTGAAAAATCGGGATGGGGGCGCTGCGATAGCGGCGGTCGATCGGTAGTGCGATCGATAGGGATAACGATATGGAAAAATACTAGATTTTTCACAGTGGCCACACTATTGGTCACACTGCGAACTGGAATGGAAGTGGCAACGCCGCTCACCACGATCGATTAACGCAATTGTGAGCCAGACTGCGGAGAGAGAAGTGGTGGATTTCGACGTTGGAGTGGCGCGGAAATTCAAAAATTCCGTCCAGAGGCGAGGATCAGCGACCAAGGAGGAGGAATCGTCAGGAGCAGGAACAAGGACGGCGCCGGGAGGGTCTATACGCGGGGGTCGAGATGCCTGAGGCTGAGGCTGGCATCGCTGCGATCCGACCGGTGGCCATACGGCAGGAGAAAGGCATCAGCGAGGGTTAGACGCGGTCGTCAAGACGCCTACAGGACACGGCTGAGACTGCGCCGCTGCGTCCGGACTGATGGCCAACAACAGGAGTTGGGAACCAGGAATCAGAGAGGACGAGGAGTACAACGAGGGAGCTGAGAGGCGTCGACGGAGTGCGCCGGGAGGAGAAAGCACCTTCTTCAAAAATTTCCGAAGAAAGGGGGAGATGTGAGGAGTCGTAAAACTCCCCACAAATCTCGAGGCAGGAGAGCCCCTAGCAACAGCAGAGGCAGCGAGAATGCGGCAGACCCCAAGGGCATCCAGGTCCACCGGTAAATACTGGACCTTGGACCCGGCCAAAGCGGAGAGACCGTGAAATAACGGTGCCGCGCTGGACCTTGGACCCACGCCGCCAAAGGGCAATGAGGTCGAACGGTAAAGCCGTGGACTTTGAACCGGCGCAAAGAGGAGGCACCGTGAATTAACGGGACACCCGTGGACCTTGGACCAGATGCGTGCCGTGTGCAAAGGGAACTAACGGGACACCCTTGGACATTGGACCCTAGCGAGCCGTGTGCAAAAAGGGAAATAACGGGACCATGCCGCAGCCTATAAAAGGAGGGCGCAGGCGCAGCTCGGGACAGTCAACCGAGATACGTGAGCGAAAGTACAAGTGAGACAAGAAAACCAGATATCAAGATTCAAGTGCGAGGATTCAATCGAGTGCGTGACCGTGTGAGTACCGAGTGCTCAACGCCCAGATCAAGATACCAGAGTCAAGATGCTAGGCCAAGGCTGAGACTGCAACGGTGAGATCTGCAGGAAACAGAGATTGGAGTGGAAACGAGTGCTGGCCAGGAGCAGAGTCGAAAGAAGGACGAGCTACCGGCAGGGTAAGCGCGGATCAAGAGTGTGTGCCAGGCGTTGGGGTTACGGTGGACTGACGATAAGGCTGAATCCTCGGATTTGACCTGTCGGGACATTTGTTTCTCAGGCTAGAGCCAGGCCGACCTCAGGGAACACGACGAAACAGGTGGTCCCAGGATCATTTTGGTCGGACCCGAAAGGAAGGTTGTGCAGACTTTTGAGTCCTACGTGCCGGGTGGAACTGGTGAGACGCCGTTGGAGAACGACGCCGCAGGAGTCCACAAGTAGCACGAGAGCAGCGACGCCGTTGAGGAGCGCCGCCGAGAAACGCACGAGGTGAATCTTGAGCCGAGGAAGGCAAGTCGCCGACCAGGCAAGCCGCAACAGCCAGCTGACGTAGAACACAATTCCAGCGAAAAGAAAACTTAATAAAGTTTTCCGATTTGTCCCAATCGGATATCACCGCATTTTCTTGGGTCACGGGCAGTCACGTAATACAAATTTGGTGGGACGAACACACAATATCTCTGAGCTAGTCGCGGCGTTTACGTAGCGATCAAACAGTTGAAAACGGTTCGTTACAAGGTATTGTCTAGGGTAAACTGTGGAATTGTGGATGGTCGCTTCCCAAAAGCAGACACATCCCACATATATATACTTTATAGGGTCGGAAATGCTTCCTTCTAGCTGTTACATACTTTTGCACGGATACAATTGACCCTTTTACTCTACGAGTAACGGGTACCGATATGAACCCGAGAGCTGACGCTAGCTAAATCCAAAAGTGGGTCAGTTGGCTAGATCAAGGTGAAATGAGTACCTAGATGGGAACACTTAGGTACGAAAATAAGAAACCGGAAGCTAAAAGAAAAGTTCTAGCTACAGTATAAAAGAACTAAAACTCCACAGAGAAGGCAGTCAGATTCTCAGATACGGCCGGCGACATTACAATCGAGCATCAAGAAATATAAATTATTCCGTTCGACAGAAAGTTCAATAAAGTAAAGATGAATTCTTATTTCGCGTTTCCCAAAGATTTTGTCTAAAGGACCAAACAAAAATGGGATCCAAAGTGTCGAAAGCGGAAGGCAACACTGCCAATGTTATTAACAATGTCGAAGTAATAGACCATAACGACGAGATCGTGAAAGTATTTAACGTCTTGTGTCTGGTCGCCGTGTTATTAGTGCTCCTCATAGTCCTACGAGGACTCCGAATGTACAAGAAATCTGTACAACGCCGTCGAGATCATGGGCTCGTGGAGTTCACCTGAATGCCCGAGTGCCGCGTTCTTCATTCCATCCATATTCTTATAGTTTTTTTATTAATTGTTTGTTCGGTGCCTTAAATTAAATTAAATTAAATTAAAGTTTTTGCTATCCAAAGCTAACTTGCCAATATCTGTAACAGAACTAGAGAATTTATACATTGAGACCTTCTGTCTAGATTTCTCTCCATTGATTCATTGCACCAAACAAGAGAAAGCTATTATAGTAGCCACAGTACCCAAGGTACAAGTATATTCCGAAATCAATTCAAACCATTTGTTAGAAGTGGTTGCGGTTTGCATGATCAATAAAATTAATTAATTAATTTTTTTTTGTGTGTACTTAAAACAACACAATAAATTTATAATGTGAAATCAAACTTCATAATGTCTTGGTAGAAACCAATTAAATGGGGGAGCTGGTAAACATGAAAGAAGGGGTCAAGAACAATAACATAACTTTTGACTGACGACCGCGACATTAGGGGATCGTAATGCGCGGCCCGCGACGATCTATTTGGCACACGAATGTGTGAAGGGGAGGGAATGTCGTCGAAACACAGCCCGTTCGTGTTACGATCAAGCGACAGCTAAGCTTGTGGGGCAGTGCAGACAGAAGACCGACGAACTTTACGAATTTTATCCACTTTCAGGCACGATAAATTTATTCTCATTATGTTGGAGAGGGAGTGGATTCCAAAGAACCCACCCCAAATACGGCGAGCTTTGCCGGCAGCCAGCGTGCCTGCTCAGGACGCAACTTCCTCGGCCCAAGTCCTTCTCAGGACTAGGGCACTAATATGCCGACGTAACAACTTTTTGAGATACACGATCCTCAGGTGAGAAAATCATGGTTTCGAGAAAAACGCATTTAAAGTAATGTAACTTCACAAGGAAGGTGGGTGCCGTCATCATGGTATAAGTTCCAAAATAGCTCGAATTTCTTCGTAAAACTTTAATGACACATTTTTAAAGAGTACCAATTTAAATAATAAAAAAATATTGATTTTTTTTCTATATGTATGTATCTTCCTGCTTAACAAATTCTGTAAGCAAACGCAAAATGTTTCCAAGGTAATTATTATTCTTAAGATTCGAATGTTTGACCAAGTAAGGAAGTTTGAACTTAGCAAAAAAAAAAAGATTCTTTTTCAGATACGTATGTATGTATATTTGGATACGTTTTAATTTGCTTAAATGTATTGTGTGTGGTTATGTTTCTAAAATAAAATTATTCGTTTCAGCCAATGCAAAATCTTTCTATGTTATTTGTTGAGTTTAAAATTAATAATTATCGATCAAATGCGGATTCATTTTAAAACCAAGAACTTTGAAATTTTATTTTAATCTTATATCGCAGGGGCAAACTTTGTTGCTGGCTGGACTAGATCTTAGAAAAGATTGGTTCTCTCATAGACAATTTTATGTCACATGCTCTAGAGTTAGCTCTGTCAGTAGCCTTATGATTCTCGCTTCTGAAGGATCTTCAACACAGTGGTTTTAAAGAAATCATATTAAAACAAGAGAGAACGCTATAGTCGAGTACTTCGACTATTAGATACCCGTTACTCAGCTAAAGGGAGTGGGAGAGAGATTAATATATGCACGCGTCAAAGCTACCTGCGCCACCTAGTGGCTGTTTCATTTTTTGCTCATAACATTTTAATGGATTGTCCGATTTGAAAAATTTCTTATACAATTCGATAGATATTGATCATCACAATAAAACTGCATTTTTACTTTTCCAAAATATTTAAAGGTGTGGGCGCCAGACACCTTTCAAAAAATGGTTTAGGGCGATTGTGGGCGTTAGAGGGGGCGTGGCCACCGTCTGAAACAAACTTGCGCTGAGTAGGAAGCCCAAGAATATGTGTGGGTAATCCCAACTTTCTAGCTTTTGTAGTTTCCGAGATCTCAGCGTTCATACAGACAGACAGACGGACAGACGGACATGGCTAGTTCGACTCGGCTAGTGATCCTGATCAAGAATATATATACTTTATAGGGTCGGAAAAGCTTCCTTCTCCCTGTTACATACTTTTGCACGAACACAATGTACCCTTTTACTCTACGAGTAACGGGTATAAAAACGCGTAAATTTCTCTGGAAATAAGAAAGTCCTGACAACCATACTCCAAACTAATTTAAAGCGAACGAAGTTGAAATAAAAGAATGTGCAAATATGTAAAATAACATCTTCTGCTTAAAATATAAGGGCGATAAAAGTATTTATACTTATTCGTGCAAAAGTATGTAACAGGGAGAAGGAAGCTTTTCCGACCCTATAAATTATATATATTCATGATCAGGATCACTAGCCGAGTCGAACTAGCCATGTCCGTCTGTCCGTCTGTCTGTCCGTCCGTATGAACGCTGAGATCTCGGAAACTATAAAAGCTAGAGGATTGGCATTTTGCATGCATATTCTTGGCAGCGCAAGTTTATTTCAAAAAGATGCCACGCCCCCTCTAACGCCCTCAATCGCGTTAAACAATTTTTTGAAAGGTGTCTGGCGCCCACACCTTTTGTTAAAAAGTTATGCCCGATCAAAGTTTAATATATCCATCTCCCTCGCACTCCCTTAGCTGAATAACGGGTATCTGATAGTCGGGGCACCCGACTATAGCGTTCTCTCTTTAAGGAAAACTTCGACTGTATAACCGTTTCCAAAATCTAAAGCTGATCGGAGCAGCATGATTTTGCATACAGGAAAATCTTTTTTAAAATTTAACGTTTAGCTAAAAAAAATGGTGCAAAAGAATCGATTTGCGATATAATCAATTTTTGAACCGCGCATTTTAAATGTGCTGTCATTTTCCTTTTTCCCCTTGCGCTGTCACACTTAAATTCCCCCTGCGAGGTCACACTAAAAGTGCGAGAGTTGGATATACACACGTACATGTACGACTTTATGCAAGTGCGCCAGCAGAACATACATACATACAAATGTGGAGGCCGTGACGTCAGAAGGCAAAACAAAATTTGAAAATATTGGGGACTTGGTAAAGGAGGCTGAATTTCCAAAAATTTTAAATGCTGTTATTTGCGGGCATGCCATAAGATTATGAACATCACATTTTTAACCCATTTTAACAACATTTATAACAGAGAAATGGCAAAAGAAAAAATTAAAAAAAAAACGAATCGAATTTTGGGGCACTTTGGGGTCGTTTATTGATCTAATTTATACCTCACACGCGGCTCCTAATTATTCTTCGAATTAATGTGATTTTTTTAGATTTTTATGTCAATCCGTTCTGGGTGGAATTTGCTACTGGACATTTTTTATGCCTTCCATTATATTGATATAGAGACGACAGGAAGGCAGGTGGAAGGGGATGACGTGAATCAAATTGTTTAAACATTTCCATTTGTTTAAACAATTTGAGGCACGTGTAAGGAAGAGCAAGAGAATCAATTGATTTGAATATTTAGTGTTATTTTAATATTTTCAATGCGATATGAATTTTAAAACACAAAAATCTGTAAGAAAATGTTTTAAATCTGTTGGGGAATGTAAATGAAATATTCTTTTAGCAAAAGGATATCAGTGTTATCATGAATTTGAATCTAAACGAATCTCAATTCCTTAGTACGCTGCAATGGGCACACACACGTACACACGCTCACATCTAGTGGTTGTGTGTAAAGCAGCATGATTTTGCATACAGGAAAATCTTTTTTAAAATTTAACGTTTGGCTAAAAAAAAAATGGTGCAAAAGAATCGATTTTCGATATAATCGATATTTTAACCGCGCATTTTAAATCTGCTGTGACTGTGGTATTTTCATTTTTTCCCTTGCGCGGTCACACTTAAATTCCCCTTGCTCGGTCACACTTAAAGTGCGACAGCATGACATACACACATACATGTACGACTTTATGCAAAGTGCGCCAGCAGAACATACATATGTGGTGGCTGTGACGTCAGAAGGCAAAACAAAATTTGAAAATATTGGGGGCTTGGTAAAGGAGGCTGAATTTCCAAAAAATTTAAATGCAGTTATTTGCGGGTATGCCATAAGATTATGAACATCACATTTTTAACCCATTTTAACAACATTTATAACAGAGAAATGGTAAAAGAAAAAATTAAAAAAAAACGAATCGAATTTTGGGGCACTTTGGGGTCGATTATTGATCTAATTTATACCTCACACGCGGCTCCTAATTATTCTCCGAATTTATGTGATTTTTTTAGATTTTTATGTCAATCCGTTCTGGGTGGAATTTGCTACTGGACATTTTTTATGCCTTCCATTATATTGATATAGAGACTAGCAGGGTCGGTAGCCCGCAGCTTCGCATGCGGAAACTAAAATTGAAAATGAAGCTACTTATTTTAAATTTAAAAAATGACAAATTTTTAGCCTATAAACCGAGAAAAGATTTTACCAGAACTTTTTTCCTTAATTTCGGTAAAAAAAAAAACAGTATTTTGTCCTATACAAACTACTTCAGGAAAATACAAAAACTTGAAAAACCCCATTATGTGTTTTTTTTAAATCTTTCTTAAGGAATAAATAAACTTAATTTTAAAAAAAAAAATGAAAAGGAATTGCTTAAAGATATACATAGCTTTCCAACAACAAATATGATAATTATGGTTAAGATTTACGATTTAAGATTTTCGCAGTTGAAAAAATTATTGTCTCCAATTCTAATTTTAATAAATTGAAGCAATACTGTTGCCCCTAAGTGGACGGACACTCATATTATAAGTCTAAGAGCATTTTTGAAAGGAATGAAAATTTTAGGCTGGATTTTATTTTATCGGTCCTTCAAAAAAAATCCTGTTGATCTTGGCCTTGCTACCTCCTTCTACCTTTTCGCCTTTGTTAATTGTCCCTGTATTTTTGTTTATCAAAGACTACATTTTAAAACTATTTAAACCGAGTTCCGTTTACTTCTTTTAAAGATGTTACTTCTTGATAATTAATTAATTACCTAAGAATGAAGCCAAGGTAATTAATGCACATAGGTAACGAAAATGTAAATAATAACCAAATACTCTTGGCGATTTTGATACCACAGTAGACAACTCTTATAAAGGAAACAAATATGTATGCGAAGCAATGTAAAAAAATCAATTGGATATTAACCGCATTTTAGAATTATTATTTCTGTTATCCTTCAATAACGACAGGAAGACAGGTGGAAGGGGATGCCGTGAATCAAATTGTTTAAACATTTCCATTTGTTTAAACAATATGAGGCGAGTGTACGAAAGAGCAAGAGAATCAATGGATTTGATTATTTAGTTGTTTTTGAATATTTTCAATGAGATTTGAATTTTAAAACACAAAAATCTGTAAGAAAATGTTTTAAATCTGTTGGGGAATGTAAATGAAATATTCTTTTAGCAAAGGGTTTTAAGTGTTATCATGAATTTAAATCTAAACGAATCTCAATTCCTTAGTCAGCTGCAATGGGCACACACACGTACACACGCACATATCTAGTGGTTGTGTGTGTAAAATACGCATTTTTTGCTAATTCATATTTGGTGCGTGTGTGTGTACGCAGAGGGACGAATTCATGTTTTTTTGTTTTTTACAAATCCACAGTTTGTCAATAACTCAACGTTTGTAAACTAATAAATAGTTTGAAAACATTTCGTCTTAGATGATCGGGATCTTGGATTTTAAAAATAAAAATAACTTTAAGGAAAACTTCGACTGTATAACCGTTTCCAAAATCTAAAGCTGATCGGAGCAGCATGATTTTGCATACAGGAAAATCTTTTTTAAAATTTAACGTTTGGCTAAAAAAAGTGGTGCAAAAGAATCGATTTTCGATATAATCGATATTTTAACCGCGCATTTTAAATCTGCTGTGACTGTGGTTTTTTCATTTTTTTCCCTTGCGCGGTCACACTTAAATTCCCCTTGCGCGGTCACACTTAAAGTGCGACAGCATGACATACACACATACATGTACGACTTTATGCAAAGTGCGCCAGCAGAACATACATACATACAAATGTGGAGACCGTGACGTCAGAAGGCAAAACAAAATTTGAAAATATTGGGGACTTGGTAAAGGAGGCTGAATTTCCAAAAAATTTAAATTCAGTTACTTGCGGGTATGCCATAAGATTATGAACATCACATTTTTAACCCATTTTAACAACATTTATAACAGAGAAATGGCAAAAGAAAAAATTAAAAAAAAAACGAATCTAATTTTGGAGCACTTTGGGGTCGTTTATTGATCTAATTTATACCTCACACGCAGCTCCTAATTATTCTCCGAATTAATGTTGTTTTTTTTTTTAGATTTTTATGTCAATCCGTTCTGGGTGGAATTTGCTACTGGACATTTTTTATGCCTTCCATTATATTGATATAGAGACGACAGGAAGGCAGGTGGAAGGGGATGACGTGAATCAAATTGTTTAAACATTTCCATTTGTTTAAACAATTTGAGGCACGTGTAAGGAAGAGCAAGAGAATCAATTGATTTGAATATTTAGTGTTATTTTAATATTTTCAATGCGATATGAATTTTAAAACACAAAAATCTGTAAGAAAATGTTTTAAATCTGTTGGGGAATGTAAATGAAATATTCTTTTAGCAAAAGGATATCAGTGTTATCATGAATTTGAATCTAAACGAATCTCAATTCCTTAGTACGCTGCAATGGGCACACACACGTACACACGCTCACATCTAGTGGTTGTGTGTAAAGCAGCATGATTTTGCATACAGGAAAATCTTTTTTAAAATTTAACGTTTGGCTAAAAAAAAAATGGTGCAAAAGAATCGATTTTCGATATAATCGATATTTTAACCGCGCATTTTAAATCTGCTGTGACTGTGGTATTTTCATTTTTTCCCTTGCGCGGTCACACTTAAATTCCCCTTGCTCGGTCACACTTAAAGTGCGACAGCATGACATACACACATACATGTACGACTTTATGCAAAGTGCGCCAGCAGAACATACATATGTGGTGGCTGTGACGTCAGAAGGCAAAACAAAATTTGAAAATATTGGGGGCTTGGTAAAGGAGGCTGAATTTCCAAAAAATTTAAATGCAGTTATTTGCGGGTATGCCATAAGATTATGAACATCACATTTTTAACCCATTTTAACAACATTTATAACAGAGAAATGGTAAAAGAAAAAATTAAAAAAAAACGAATCGAATTTTGGGGCACTTTGGGGTCGTTTATTGATCTAATTTATACCTCACACGCGGCTCCTAATTATTCTCCGAATTTATGTGATTTTTTTAGATTTTTATGTCAATCCGTTCTGGGTGGAATTTGCTACTGGACATTTTTTATGCCTTCCATTATATTGATATAGAGACTAGCAGGGTCGGTAGCCCGCAGCTTCGCATGCGGAAACTAAAATTGAAAATGAAGCTACTTATTTTAAATTTAAAAAATGACAAATTTTTAGCCTATAAACCGAGAAAAGATTTTACCAGAACTTTTTTCCTTAATTTCGGTAAAAAAAAAAACAGTATTTTGTCCTATACAAACTACTTCAGGAAAATACAAAAACTTGAAAAACCCCATTATGTGTTTTTTTTAAATCTTTCTTAAGGAATAAATAAACTTAATTTAAAAAAAAAAAATGAAAAGGAATTGCTTAAAGATATACATAGCTTTCCAACAACAAATATGATAATTATGGTTAAGATTTACGATTTAAGATTTTCGCAGTTGAAAAAATTATTGTCTCCAATTCTAATTTTAATAAATTGAAGCAATACTGTTGCCCCTAAGTGGACGGACACTCATATTATAAGTCTAAGAGCATTTTTGAAAGGAATGAAAATTTTAGGCTGGATTTTATTTTATCGGTCCTTCAAAAAAAATCCTGTTGATCTTGGCCTTGCTACCTCCTTCTACCTTTTCGCCTTTGTTAATTGTCCCTGTATTTTTGTTTATCAAAGACTACATTTTAAAACTATTTAAACCGAGTTCCGTTTACTTCTTTTAAAGATGTTACTTCTTGATAATTAATTAATTACCTAAGAATGAAGCCAAGGTAATTAATGCACATAGGTAACGAAAATGTAAATAATAACCAAATACTCTTGGCGATTTTGATACCACAGTAGACAACTCTTATAAAGGAAACAAATATGTATGCGAAGCAATGTAAAAAAATCAATTGGATATTAACCGCATTTTAGAATTATTATTTCTGTTATCCTTCAATAACGACAGGAAGACAGGTGGAAGGGGATGCCGTGAATCAAATTGTTTAAACATTTCCATTTGTTTAAACAATATGAGGCGAGTGTACGAAAGAGCAAGAGAATCAATGGATTTGATTATTTAGTTGTTTTTGAATATTTTCAATGAGATTTGAATTTTAAAACACAAAAATCTGTAAGAAAATGTTTTAAATCTGTTGGGGAATGTAAATGAAATATTCTTTTAGCAAAGGGTTTTAAGTGTTATCATGAATTTAAATCTAAACGAATCTCAATTCCTTAGTCAGCTGCAATGGGCACACACACGTACACACGCACATATCTAGTGGTTGTGTGTGTAAAATACGCATTTTTTGCTAATTCATATTTGGTGCGTGTGTGTGTACGCAGAGGGACGAATTCATGTTTTTTTGTTTTTTACAAATCCACAGTTTGTCAATAACTCAACGTTTGTAAACTAATAAATAGTTTGAAAACATTTCGTCTTAGATGATCGGGATCTTGGATTTTAAAAATAAAAATAACTTTAAGGAAAACTTCGACTGTATAACCGTTTCCAAAATCTAAAGCTGATCGGAGCAGCATGATTTTGCATACAGGAAAATCTTTTTTAAAATTTAACGTTTGGCTAAAAAAAGTGGTGCAAAAGAATCGATTTTCGATATAATCGATATTTTAACCGCGCATTTTAAATCTGCTGTGACTGTGGTTTTTTCATTTTTTTCTCTTGCGCGGTCACACTTAAATTCCCCTTGCGCGGTCACACTTAAAGTGCGACAGCATGACATACACACATACATGTACGACTTTATGCAAAGTGCGCCAGCAGAACATACATACATACAAATGTGGAGACCGTGACGTCAGAAGGCAAAACAAAATTTGAAAATATTGGGGACTTGGTAAAGGAGGCTGAATTTCCAAAAAATTTAAATTCAGTTACTTGCGGGTATGCCATAAGATTATGAACATCACATTTTTAACCCATTTTAACAACATTTATAACAGAGAAATGGCAAAAGAAAAAATTAAAAAAAAAACGAATCTAATTTTGGAGCACTTTGGGGTCGTTTATTGATCTAATTTATACCTCACACGCAGCTCCTAATTATTCTCCGAATTAATGTTGTTTTTTTTTTTAGATTTTTATGTCAATCCGTTCTGGGTGGAATTTGCTACTGGACATTTTTTATGCCTTCCATTATATTGATATAGAGACGACAGGAAGGCAGGTGGAAGGGGATGACGTGAATCAAATTGTTAAAACATTTCCATTTGTTTAAACAATTTGAGGCACGTGTAAGGAAGAGCAAGAGAATCAATTGATTTGAATATTTAGTGTTATTTTAATATTTTCAATGCGATTTGAATTTTAAAACACAAAAATGTGTAAGAAAATGTTTTAAATCTGTTGGGGAATGTAAATGAATTATTCTTTTAGCAAAAGGATATCAGTATTATCATGAATTTGAATCTAAGCGAATCTCACTTCCTTAGTCAGCTGCAATGCGCACACACACGTACACACGCTCATATCTAGTGGATGTGTGTTAAATACGCATTTTTTTGCTAATACATATTTAGAAAGGATTCTAGTTGTAGATTACTACCTCATACTTGAAAACTTTCCAACACGTCGCAGTTTTGAGAAATCCGTGGTCAAAGTTCCAAATTTTCGATTTTTAGGTACTTTATGCGGCTTAATAGCAAGAAAACCCTTCGTAGCCCAGAGCCACAATTTAGCGGAAATGGTACTTTAAACCTTTAACTTCAAGAGTGTCCAATCACAAAGTTGGGCGACCTCTACTTCTTAAGCTACAATGGCTTTTTACTGAAGTAGTTTTTGTCACTTTTTTTCATCTCATCTATCTACAACTAAAATCCTTTCAGGTTTGGTAGCTTTTATTCTTGGGCTATTTTTTTGGCGACCAGTGAAATTGAAGGGCACAAGCTAATTTTAATAGTTTTAAATTTATGTAATTTTCTGTAAAATGTATTTGATTCTAAATGTCTAAATAATTATTGTACTTTAAATGAAATTATACCTCTAGTTCTTAAGTAATTTTATAATTACTACAAAGTGGCCGATGTTAATCAAAAAGACATAGTCTAGGATCATCGGGATGTTAGATGTTGGATAAAATGACAGCTGATTTCCCCAAACCAACTAAAATGAAGAGAAGAAATCACAGCTGATTTTGCCTTTGACTTATACCAAAACTGCTAATGAAATAATCAAAGCATGCAATTGATTGCGCTTTACAGCTGCATTATGTGACCTAACGGCTCTCTGTAATTGTTTCTCCTTCAGATAAATTAAATGAGCCGAGAAAACCGACTTGCGCTTACGAAAAGTTGATCTGCTTTGTATCTTTTTTATACAGATAGGTATTAGGTACTTTAACAGCGATTTGAGAAAGCGGCCCTAATATACCTAATTGGAAACAACTGTCTAGTTTATTTGGATTTATATAGTCTACATCCCTAAAAAGACTATAACCAAATTAGAAAAAAAATTTTTTTTTGGATATTTGGCAAACGCTTAGCCACCGAGACTAAAGACTATAGTATCGGATACAAAAGTTACGGCATATTATTTAAACGACAATCTGGGTATTTCCCAAATTGTTAAATTTCGAAATTTTTAAAATTAAACAGAAAAGTTTAGTCTCTCAGTTTTAAAGCTCTCTCTAAGAAAAATTCTTCTTTCTATTGCAGGTAGTACATACACTGGCTGAAAATAAATATAAACGTTTTTGTAAGACTCACTTTCTTCCCATTTGCTCAATAATGAAAGCTGATATAAATTTGGTTATAATTTTTTTTAAGTGTATTCTAGTAGCTTAATTTACAACAAGCGGGGGGACTTTAAAAAAAATTTAAATCCCAAAAAAAAGTGCAGAATGCAACAATTTTGAGGCTATCAGCGATTTTAATGTTAAACAAAATACTTAAAAATGTAATAGTTTTTTATTATTAATACTTTTTAGTAAGTTGGGGGCCGATCTTAATGAAACCTTATTTTTTGGGTAATTTTATCAGCTACAAAACAAAAAATACAATAACAAATGATTACATTTTTAAGTACCTATTTTTATACCTGTTACTCGTAGAGTAAAAGGGTATATTGTTTTCGTGCAAAAGTATGTAACAGGGAGAAGGAAGCTTTTCCGACCCTATAAAGTATATACATTCTTGTTCAGGACCACTAGCCGAGTAGAACTAGCCATGTCCGTCTGTCCGTCTGTCTGTCCGTCCGTATGAACGCTGAGATCTCGGAAACTATAAAAGCTAGAGGATTGGCATTTTGCATGCATATTCTTGGAGTTCCCACGCAGCGCAAGTTTATTTCGAAAAGGTGCCACGCACCCTCTAACCGCCCCCTCATTATACCCGTTACTCGTAGAGTAAAAGGGTATATTGTATTCGTGCAAAAGTATGTAACAGGGAGAAGAAAGCTTTTCCGACCCTATAAAGTATATATATTCTTGATCAGGATCACTAGCCGAGTCGAACGAGCCATGTCCGTCTGTCCGTCCGTATGAACGCTGAGATCTCGGAAACTATAAAAGCTAGAGGATTGACATTTTGCATGCACATTCTTGGAGTTCCTACGCAGCGCAAGTCTATTTCAAAATGGTGCCACGCCCCCTCTAACGCCTCTAACTCAATCGCCCTAAACCATTTTTTGAAAGGTGTCTGGCCCCACACCTTTAAAGATTTTGGAAAAGTAAAAATGCGGTTTTATTGTGATTATCAAAAAAAATGTAGAAGAAATTTTTCAAATCGGACCATTCGTTAAAAAGTTATGACCGATCAAAGATTTTATATATCTATCTCCCTCGCACTCCCTTAGCTGAGTAACGGGTATCTGATAGTCGGAGCCCCCGACTATAGCGTTCTCTCTTGTTTTTTGAAAGGTGTCTGGCGCCCACACCTTTAAAGATTTTTGTAAAAATTCAGTTTTATTGTGATTATCAAAACCTATCGAAATGTAGAAAAAATTTTTTAAATCGGACCATTCGTTAAAAAGTTATGACCGATCAAAGTTTTAATATATCCATCTCCCTCGCACTCCCTTAGCTGAGTAACGGGTATCTGATAGTCGGGGCACCCGACTATAGCGTTCTCTCTTGTTTTTTCTGTTTTTTTGTAAATATTTATGAATTGTTTTTTTTTTACTTTATAAAACCCTTTATAAATGGTTTAAATATAAACAAATATAATTTACGTTAGCCCTTTCGTCAGAGTATTTATGCCTTCTTAAGTCAGCGCATTTTAAAAAGCGTGCGTGCTCGAGTCGGCTAAAGCGTCTGTCTGCAGTGCGAGTGGTCGAGGGTTCAAACCGAGGTCGGGGTAAGAGTTTCCCTAACTATCGCTTTAATCATTACTAAAAGTTTTTTTCAGAATATAAATTACATTTAAGTTAAGTTAATTAATTTAAGTTAAATAAATAATGGTGTTAGGTAAAATATTTAAATATTTAATATTTGTAAAGTACAAAAGTACTTAAATTAAGAATTTTTCATTATTAAATTAAAAATTTTTGTACTTAAAACAATATTACGTCGTACTTATTTCAAGAACGTTCATTCTCAAATCTATAAATTCTGGCTTGAATTATTCGTACTTGATTTTAAATTTTCGTTCTTGGATCAAGAAATTTCGTGCTTACCTATCTTTCGATATAGTTCGTACTTGATTTGATATCGAAAAGCGCGAATATTTCCCTGAGTGTTCAGGCATCTTAAGCCATTGCATTGCAAGAAGCACGCGTGGCCGAGTGGTTAAGATGTCTCTCTATGGTGTGAACGGTCTCGAGTTCTTGAGTTCAGGTCGAGGTAAGAATTTTTCCTTAAGTCTTTTATATGTTTACAAAAAGTTTTTTCTGTACTTAAAATGCATTATAATTAAGAAACATTTATAACAAAATTTGAATTTAAATTAAATAAATAAAAATTTACCCAATTTTCACGATATGATTTTCATAAAAACAGGAAAGGGTTCCTCTTAGTTCACAAACATAAATGCAAAAGTGATAAAAAATTAAGTCGGACAAAATTTAAAAAAAAACAAGAGAGAACGCAAAAGTCGGGTGCCCCGACTATTAGATACCCGTTACTCAAAGGAGTGCGAGGGAGATGGAGATATAAAACTTTGATCGCGGATAACTTTTTAACGAATGGTCCGATTTGAAAAATTTCTTCTACATTTTTTTTGATAATCACAATAAAACCGCATTTTTACTTTTCCAAAATCTTTAAAGGTGTGGGGCCAGACACCTTTCAAAAAATGGTTTAGGGCGATTGAGTTAGAGGCGTTAGAGGGGGCGTGGCACCTTTTTGAAACAAACTTGCGCTCCGTGGGAACTCCAAGAATATGCATGCAAAATGCCAATCCTCTAGCTTTAATAGTTTCCGAGATCTCAGCGTTCATACGGACGGACAGACAGACGGACGGACGGACATGCCTAGATCGACTCGGCTAGTGATCCTGATCAAGAATATATATACTTTATGGCAGCGGGGGGCACATATACAATGACATTTTGTTTTATATTTGTGAGTAAATCGCACGGTTCAGCCCAATAGTGTGCGTGTGCAGACCGCAGTTTTACAGTATAAGTGAGGGCAGAGCGTGAGAACAAAAACCTATGCTCACTTAATAGGGCGCTGCCGACCGCTGCTTTATGGGGTCGGAAACGCTTCCTTCTCCCTGTTACATACTTTTGCACGAATACAATATACCCTTTTACTCTACGAGTAACTGGTATAAAAATACATTGTAACTTTGTAGGAAGTAGGCGTTTTAATTTTTGACAATTTAATATCAATAAAAAAAGGCAATAATATATTTGGAATCCCAGGAACAGCACCGATCTGTGAGGACTAAACTTTGGGTACTTTATATCTGCAAGGGTATATATACTTCGGCTTGCCGAAGTTTACTTCCTTTTTTGCTTTTACTTTGCTTCACAAATAATTTAAAGCAACACATATTCTTATTTATCAAACAAATTTGATTTTTATTTCACTCAAATTGATCTTGTAAAGTAGCCGTTTATGAAAAAAATAATTTAAAAGTATTTGTTTAAATAAATAAAATATGTTTACTAAGTAGTAATTGTTTTCATATGTTTCAATTAATAGTTTTTTTGAAATGTATTTCGGTTTTTACATTTGACTCTATGAGATACTATTTTACGGTTAAAATGCACGTTAAAATCAAACGTTGAATTTCGAATGTCAAAAATTACGCAGAAGACAAATCTATAGTGTCTCGTTACTCGTATTCATGCTAGGGCATTCCAGATCAGTTTTGAATCGCTTAGACTTGATCTTTTTTTCTAAAGTTGGATCTGTAGCAACGGTGTCTGGCGATGCGCACCGCTTAATTGCACTCTGATCAGTATGAACGTCTGGAACATTTTCAAATGCCTTAACTAACAAATTTTCCGGTTCGGTTGGATGAATAGTTGCTTCTAGCTCTTGTAACTTTTCCTTGAACTTAACAATCACAGCAGTCATGTTGTCGCATCCAGTCCCATCACCCATTGTATTGGGTGCTAAACAGTTATCGAAAAGCTGAAAATGCAATGGTTATTATAGCAAAGTATTGTGTTATATACTATTATAATATAATAATATAATTTATATTACATCGTATTTTACTTTACCTCTTCACAAATGTTTGACAATTTCTTGCTTTCATCTTTTAATCTGAACCGTACAAAATCAACGACTTCCTTACTGGACATATAGTTCCATATACCATCACAGGCCAATACCATAAACTCATCCTCAGGCGTGATTATTAGCTTCTTGATGTCAGGTAAAGCAGATATCATTTGTTCCTCAGCTGGCAGTTCAAGATTTGTTTTGTATGCGTGATCTCCCAGGGCTCGAGACAAATTTAAACCGCCATTTACACGGCCATCAAGAGTGACGCGACCACCGGCCCTAATAATACGCGAGGCCTCTTCGTCATCTTCTGGCTTGTGATCAAGACTCATTTCAATAGCTTTACCATTGCGGGATATAACACAACGAGAGTCTCCTGCATTTGCGACGTACAGATCTCGACCATGCAACAAGCATACAACAGCTGTGCAGCCACTATCTTTGCCAGGTTCTTCAATCATATTTGCGCAAAAATTATCATTAGCCATCTGATCTTCATCAGTCTCTTCTTCGTCACTAGCCTCATTCCCCTAAAGATACTTTAATGAAGATTATTTGAATATTAAATGTTTTTATAACTTACATCGTCTTCATCGTCATCATCGTTTTCAACACAGTCTTCAATGTCTCCATCTGAGCTTTCTGCGGATGAAATATCAGGACTTTCACCCAGATAATTTTCTTCATAATCGGCATCGTCGTCTGTAGACTCATCCTCTTGAGAATTACATTTTTGAAAAACTTTTTCAGATCCTTTGCTGGTAGATGAAATTGTAATTTCGTTTCTAGAGGATTGCCCATTCCGGTTTATTTTACTGATGTCGTCACGCTCAGATATGAATGATTTTTGTGATTCGGTGGTGTTGTCTTTCTCACCCTTGATTGACACCCTAGGCTCCAAGGAAGTGACCACCTCTGGCTTAGAAATCGTCTCATTAGATTCCTCGATTTGATCATCGCAAGACTCATTTTTTAATGGGACATCATTGACGCATGAATTGTTGATACTGCGCACAGTTGATTCATATTTGGGATCATGTATTGCCCTCTTTTCATAGCTAGGGTCAAGATAGTCAACTACACCTAAGGCGGACACTACAGCAGCAGCGGCTGCTGCTGCTGAAGTGGAAGAGCCTTCTGGCTTAGCTGTGGGGTCCATAACAGCTTTATTTGCAGCTTCGGCAGCTAAAGCTGCAGCTCGACGGCCACGCAAATAGGGTGAAAGCATTTTTAAATTCGCTTCGTTTCCCGATTTCATAATGAGCAAATCGTGAGTATGCGGAAGGCCTTTGTATTTTTCCAAAACTTTATTTAGTGGCAAGTTGCTCTCTTCTTGCAACTCGGCTAAATCTTCATCATCTTCGTAATCTTCCGGATCAGCATCGACGAAGTTATGTTCGCCAGCCAATATTTTTAGTATACAGACTATGGATGGATCAAGCAGAGTTTTATCAAATCCCAAAAATGCATTTTTAAGTGCCACTTCAAGTTGCCCATTTTTATAAGCTTCAAGGTTTTTGAGAAACTCAGGTAACTTATCTGCACAATATTGGGCTACCTCAGCTCCGCCGTGTCCGTCATACACAGCAAAGAACGATGTATTTTTGTCAAAATTTAAAATAGAATTGTGAGCATCCTAAAACATTTCATGAATCACTTAAATGAATATTATTAATGCAGGATATATATATTTTTTACCTCTTGACTGTTCCGCCAGCCCTGCATTGAGCTAGCTCCAACCGCAAGCAACTCATTAAATTCATCTGTAGACGATTTATCCGTCTTAGGCTGTGACAAGTAGGCTCCCATGTTGCACAAATAATTATTTTTTCCTAAGTATTATATGAGGTTAACAGCTCGGAAAAGTAGAGCCCTGTGTTCCTGTTAAGGCTTAAATGCTGAAATCGATGTCTTACCAACGCAAGCGTGGTAAGAATTAATATGTATTGACGGTTATGCTTGCTTCCATTGGCTGCAATTTCTTTTCTGATATTAAAATATAAAATTGTTAAATTTACCAACAACTTAACTAGTTATAGCCAATATTAATTTTTTTTTTGTTAATAGAACTACGGCTTTCTTTAGTACTTCTGTCAAACCAAATCCGATATTAACTAAACAAACAATTTTTTAAGCAAAATAAATTGTAATATCTTAATCTTCAGTCGCTCTGTATACGAACCAAAAAGAAATTTATCTATCTTCTATATATATACAGATACCGGCGGGAATATTTAGGTAATATGGTATATGTTTCTTGTACACCGTAATAAGGTTTTCCAACAGAAACCATTTATGGGATATATTTAATGTTGGATGTGTGTGTAATATCCCCTTCCCACAGTAGTTTCCTCTTGGAAACAGTTGGGATCTTTACATAAGTGAGACTCCGAACCAAACAGCAGTTTTTTTCTCCATTATGGACGCGTCGCGTTTGCAACCACTTACCGTTTAACGCGCCTCAATTCCCATATAAACCTGTTCGTGAAGGTGGAATGGGAAGGGTGCAAAATTGTCGAGTTACAAGGCTGCGAAGTAAAATTTGTGATATTTTTATATGTTAAGAGATCTGGCAATTAATAATCCAATTGAATGGCTGGTCTAGAAAAGATCACGTGCGCCCTCCGTTCGTCCATCAAATCTCGGTCCATTGATGGCCATTCCATATCCAAGTCGCACACGTTGTCAGGCGACATACAGTGTAGCCTTGGGTCAAAAAACGTGCAATAAATCAAATTTGTAATTTTAACTTTGCCGGTTTGTAAGTACGCCTCTGCCATGCCCACTCGCTGTCTCAAACACTAATTTTAAAGGTAGATCACTTATCTATCATATGCCGTTTACATCATTCTGAATCACCTCCTGACTTTCTTACTTCTACCGGCTGCTGCTCCTTATCTGATTTTACTTTGCTGGTGGGGCTGCCGGCCACAAAGAACTGCTGGAAATGGCACCTCTCCCTCCTTCTTGCGCACAATGTCCTTCTTAGGTGTTTAAGCCCCGGTTCCGATTCTGGTCAGAAGCAGAAGCTGGAGCTCCACCAACTGCTGGCAATACATGGTCACGCTGCATACCTTGGGATGTGGTAAATTGCTTTCCTCATTGCAGCAATGTTTCCACATATATTTACGCTGTGCAAATGCTGTTCTGGGATTACAATTATCAAAAATTATTTATTTAATTCTTCTCTCTCCTTAAGTTCGAACAGAATAGCAAACGCGTTTGACAATGGAAACATCACACTTTTGCTTATCGCTACCATATAAACCGCATAGTGGAAATATACCTATACACTGTGTAACTTTTTTATGGTTTCGCGAGCGGTTAGATATGAAGCGATTTAAAGTTTTAATTAATATATATAGTTAATATATTCAGAGACACTTTTACGGTAAAAGGCTTATTTCAAAGACTTTTTCATGTTTTGGGGACTGTCCCTAAAAAATATCGGCATATATAGTTAATTTTGGGGACAATTTCAATTTACAGCAAAATCCATCAACTTTTTTGTTTAAGGCTTACTATTAAAAAAAATGTGATAAGAGCTTAATGTTAGTAGTCAATTAAAAATAACATTTAGTATATATATATTTAATTTAACGTTTTCGAAATATGTGCTTAGCCACTTTTAAGGACACACATTAGTTCGCTCGATTTTTAAGTACTTCGTGGGTGTTTTCAATTCATATATTTTAATTGCGATATAGAACCACAAAATCTTTCAAATTAATAACTATTTAGTTCATAATTAAACCCAAAAGATATTATTTAATAAAGTGTAAGTATATGAAAACTGGTATTTGTTTGGGTATGGTGGCATAAATAAATTTAAATAAATGAAATAAATTTAAACTTTATAATTAAAATAACTCTAACTGGTTGAATTGACAATGTTCTAAGCTGGAAAAACTAATAGTGTCGTCTGCCATGAAATCAGACATTTATAATACGATCGTAAAATGTTTTGGGCTGTACAAAGAATATATTGCATGTTCTTGGGTCTCGGGCAATCGTGCATTATAAATTAGGTGGGAATATATATATCACCTAGATGCAAGCATATCGGAAACATTTATTGTCGCTGGAATTGTTGTTATCGTCAGCAGGTTACAGTTAAAAAGATTTCCGAAGCTTATACTTTTAAATTGTGGCCCACTTTCTCATTTTTTCATAAATCCATTATTAGCAAATCCAATTATTCATTGAACATCCTAATTTTTCAGAATGCAATATAATATATTTTTATAATTGAACATCCTAATTTTTCAGAATGCAATATAATATATTTTTATAATTAAGTAGCAAGTTGTTATTGTCCCACTTTGAAATTGGTATGGTTTTCTTTGTAATACCAAACTGCATTTTTCAAATTAGTTTGACCTTAATAGGAACGGTAGTTCTCCTGGAAATCATAAAGAACGAAAACTGTTCGTCTATCATAATGTAATGTATACCAACGAAAGACTGCTTTGTTTTTTGTCGTTTTATTAAATTATGCAGAAAGTAATGGTGGTCCCATGACGAAACTTTCAGGAGCCAACAAGAATTATGTATAGATCATTATACTATTTTTTTATAATGATTAAAAATGCCGATTTGCAGAAATCCGCGGATGAAATATTTTTTTTTAAGTTTTGACTATATTTTGCACTGAAACCATTACTGGTGTTATTTTTATCTGAAAGCTTGCCAAAAATAATAATTTTTGGGTATTTTTATTGATTTTTTACCCCACGTAATTTAAAATTAAAAAAGAATAAAACAGAAAAATAGCATCGCCATATCTTCGCTTCTGTCAAATGGATTTTTTTTAAAACTTTTTTAAAAATCCTTTTTAAATGGTGTGATATTGTCATAAAAATTAGATACCGTTTTGGGATCATTAAGAAAATCTCGATACGTTTCACAAAGAATCACTCATATGTATTTGTTTTTAATATTGTCAAATTCGGCAGCAATTTTTAAAATGGCAATTAAATATTCATTAATTGGCTCAGTAATGTCTTAAACTAGAAATATATGCGTTAGTTTAAGTTCGCGACAAAAAAATTCAAGTACTTTAATATTAAAGCATCAAATTAATTTTTTATTTAAGATCCCATTTCTAATGAATGAGCAAAATTATACTTTTTAGATTCAGTTTACCTTATGCGGGTATTCCACCACATTGTTCGGCTCATTCATTAGACCAAATTTTTCTCAACCTATACGATGTTACGTAGGTGCGAGCAGGACAGATATATGTCGGCTGCAATGAGCAATCAATCAGAAAAATTGTAAAAACCAATGGTCATTTTCTGTATTTTTTGAGGTATTTTAAATACGGTATTACCTGGAGCGATGAGCAAAATTGAATCTAAAAAGTACAATTTTGCTCATCTATCAGAACTACTGTCAAATGGATTCAACCACAAAGAAGAATTTGGTGCTGTTTTCAGCAGTTTTGAAACTTTTTGCGACATGAAGATAAAAAAAAGAAAATTGGTAGAAAAATGTGGTCAGTGGCCTGGCTGTTACGCCGCGACCAAGAAGGTATGTAAATAAAAACAATTTATATTATATTTTTTCATATAATATTATTTCCAGCGTTTTCACATAAAAGTCGACCTTTAAGTGCTTCACTTTATACGACGAACTGCGATGGTTCCAAATAGCTTCGTTTGCGTGGACGCAATCAATGAGATAATCGCACATTTCATCCGAAAATAAATTTTTCGACATTTTAGACGACTTTGTTCACTTTTTAAAGTTATTGTGACCGTGCATTTGAATCCAAAAAAAATCCAGTAGATGTATATATATTTGTCCCTTTCTAAGCCTCTAATAAATGCTCTAATGAATGAGCCGACCAATGTAGTGGAATAACCGCATTATTGCTCATCGGTCCAGGTAGTACCGTATGTATTTATTTTAAAATACCAAAAACCACCAAAAATATCCATCGGTTTTTACGTTTTTGCTCATAGGCTGGGAAAAAATTGCTCTATTGAATGAGCCGAACAATGTAGTGGAATAACCGCATAATAAGTACAATAATATTTGCCTACACCCAGAAAAATTGAGATCGAAGAAAATCAACATCGACCGATCTTGATTTTAGTATTTGTATTCTCACTTTTTTCTTCTTGATATCAAGATGAAAGCAGTGTTGATTCTAGTATTCCCAGTCAAAATCAATCTCAGTTTTGATGTTGTAGAAGAAGGACGTGAGGGAAAGACATCGAAAAAATGAGAGGAAAAGGAGAGAGAGGCCGAATTCCTCTCTTGTAGCTATCGGGCAGTCTTGGTTCTTGATCAGTAGCCTAGGGGACTAAAGCGTGCGGATTGTATGTTTTGTAAGCGTACAGTCGGAAGTGTGTTCAGTCCCACGTCGAGGCGGAAATTCTTTGCGTCTTTTTTTTTTTTACTCATTAATATTCATATTTAAAACAAATTAGGATTTAGTTAATCTAACACACACATAAATGGCTAAGTAAGAGTCAAAACCAAGAACCCAAGAGAACAAAATGTGAATGAACTTTGTACAGCGCCTCATGTGATGCTTCCCTGGCGCAGCTAGTAGAGTGTTTGACTGCAAACTGTGAGGCAACGGGTTCGAGTTATTTGATTTTTATATTTATCATTTGTTAATTATATAATAATTTCAGTTATTGTTCCAGTTAAAATTTGAAACTAAATGTATGTTTATGTACGAACATAGTGACGTCATCCATGTGTTTAAATAAAGGAGAGAAAAATAAGTTCAGAAACGGGGGAACCAACAACAACACCGTCGGACAGTAGGGGGGTGCAACAGGCCTAATTCCCGATTCCTCAATTATTTTTTTTCTTCTTCTTAATTTGTATCTTGAAATCGACATCGATTCGATGTTGAAACCGAGAAGACGTCATCTCGATATCGATAGCACACATACTAAAAAACCATTCTCAAAACCGAGATGACATCGATGTTGATTTTAGTATTTTCGATCGCGGCTAGGTTTTGTGATTGAAAATACTAAAATCAACATCGATGAGAACGGTTTTTCTTCTCGGTGTACTAATGGGATTAGGTTAATATTTTCTAGAGTTTTTATATACTTTTTTTTATTTTTTTAATATTTTATAAATTTTAGGCATATTCTTTGCTTTCTTATACCGAGTCCATCTAGCCATGTCCGTCTGTCCGTTTCTATGCGAACTAGTCTCTCAGTTTTAAAGCTATCGCGATGAAACTTTCCCAAAAGTCTTCTTTCTATTGCAGTTAGTACATTTGTCAGACCACTATATCTTAAGGCTACCATAGGAATAATCAAACAAATATAAGAAAATTCATTGTAACTTTGTAGGAAGTAGGCGTTTTGATTTTTGACAACTTACTAAATGTTAAATAGGCACGCAAAATCTGAAATACCTGGAACAGCACTGATAGAGTGAGCAATAAACTACAGTACAATACTACAATAAAGTAAATTATCTGCAAGGGTATATAAGCTTCGGGTGGCCAAAGCTAGCTTCCATTCTGGTTTTTTCTTATCTTTGGTTGGTAAATAAGTTTCGTGATCTGTAGAACACGCAAACTTTATCGCTTGAGTCCGTATCATTTTCATTATGATCTGTAAGAAGTTTTAAATTGTTAGATAGTATTTAAAGAACACAATTAAGTGTTTCATAATTAAAAGAATTACAAAAACAGTAGAGGACAAAGAAAACTTTAATTCGCAACATATGAGCCGCGTGGGCCACAGGAATCACTGTTGAAACTAAACTATACAACTTTAAATTTGATCTTTTAATTTGTATTTAAGATGGGGGTTTAGCTAATTCGTAAACAGCACTTGTAGATGTAAAATTTCTCATGGTCTGGAGAACCTTGTAATGAAACACATTTTAAATGGTCCTTTAAAGTGGGACAATCTAGATTGGACTCTGGAGTAGGACAGTCCTTATTCTTGAACGATAACTTTTTGGTATACACATTAATTTGCTAAATGCTCTCGGGTACTCTTGTCACTCTTGTCAGTCATGTTTTTTAAAAATATTGGATGAATTCCCGTCATCTATGTGGCCAACCGAATGTGCTGTTCTGTAATTTTCTACCGTCAATCTTTCGAGTTCTCCTACTCTGCGCCGATTGAAATTAGGCAAACTTACAAGTGTACTCTCCTTCAAAGATACCAATGCAGATTCTGAATTTTTGAAATTCAACTCTTTTCTGTTTCTGACACTGTTGGAATTTGAATGTTCAAATGTACAAAAGTCACATGGATGTACACTAGGGTGGACTTATTTTGTATGAAATTTCTAAGGTCATACTCTCACTCCCTTATAAATTGCTTTTTTCTATCCTTAATCCATAAAAGAACGAAAAAGTAAAAAATAATTAGTTTCAGGCGGTGCGCAACGGCTTTAAAGTTTATTACGTATATTTCAGATTCATCTAGATGCCGTAAACTTGATTTTATACTTTGACAGTGTTTGACAGCTTTCCCGAGATAAGTCGTTGATAAAATTCAAGTCCCCTGGGAGACTTAACTTAAACAACTTAAAAATAATAGTCAGCATTTCTTTTACCACAAATTTTATTGGCGAACGCAAAAGTTACAGTTAATCTTCAAAATTATAATATAGAATCTCTATTTTAGTGGGAGTCACACAAAAAAAAAACATGTCGGGTCGGGCATCGAACTCGGTCCTTTTTGTTCGGAGACAGAAGCTCTACAGGCTAGGCTACGTCCAACTGTTAAGAGGCATACAATAAACTTCTACTTGACTCTCTTATTCGAACGGAATAAAAAAGTTGACAAGTTAAGAAAGGAAGAAATATTTTACGATTCGTACAAGTTATTTTACTGAAACTTTAGGGCCATTGCGCACCGCCTAAAATATGAAATAAAATTTTTCTGTTTTCACATACATTTTTTTGGCACAGAATCCTACCATTTCAGATGCTGAGCTCAATCGACCTTCAAAAAGTCCACCCTAATGTACACGCATAAATTCATGTTTGCAAGAATGCATGTGTACGAGAAGTAGACGCATTCCGATGTCTCAAGGAAACCGCTAAAAGTAACGAGACCATCGTCGCCTTTTCGTCGTTCTTTTGCTCTCTCGATATTCCCCTTCACTTCTATTTTGGCATCGAGAGCGTGCGGTTCATACAGTCTAAATCTGCATTATTGGTTGTTTATTGGAATGTGGCCTGCTTAATACTTAATTGTATTATATCTATTTGTCAACATAACTATAGACACATTGTGCACAAATTCATACAATATCTTAATATCTTTTTGTGAGGGTAATAAAACTTTCACAGCGCGATGATTCTTTGATTGGTCTTTAATCGCTCACTTATTTATATTCACGTTTATTTCGGTTTCCGACAGTGATAAAAAATAGTTTTCTGACTTTTTAGCATCTTTGTCTCCATTTGTTATACTTTAGAAGTCTACTTAAGTACCGCATATTTGCTCGGATCATGTCGTCTGTATGCTTCATTGCTTCCATATTTCCAAATAATACTATTAAGTAATCATATTTTAATACCCTGTTACATTATCGTCATTTAAGACAGGCATTATTTTTTTTTCGTAAAGTTTCATTTGCCGCAGAATGCATATATCCAGTGGCTTCTCGCCCAGATTTCACTATATCCCTATTACCCTTTATATGTTTGCTGCGCTTACAGTTTTTTTTAGGTGATTTCTGATAGTGACAAACAAAATCGGTGTTGTATATAAAATCACATTCTTTCCTTATGGTATCTAGCAAGTGCCATCTGTTTTAGTATCCCCTTGGTAAGCTGCTTATATCTTAAACTTTGGGTTCACTTTTGTGCTTAAGTATATGTCGTGCAATTTTAATTTGCAAGGTCATACAAAATTTGCAAAAGTGTTGTTTCGATTTCCTTTCATTTTTTGCATATGGCACAGTTAGTTGTCCATCGTCATATAACGGAAGTTCTGGATTCTGGACTGTGGTGAAAAATCCGTCACATAAGTATTATCCAATTCATTCGCTTGACTTGATACACACGAAGCTGAAAATGTTCCCTCTAAGGAAGCGTTTTGGTTCTTCGTCAAGCTGAAATTTAGATGTGCGGTCACTTTAATTTATTTTTGAAAAATTAAATTTCAACTTGACCAATTTCTTTTTCAGTTAGTTTTGGTATTATCTATTACTTCCTTCTTATCCGTATCCAAAATAACTTTTCACTAAATAAATTTTGTTTTCCTTGTAAAAAAGGATGGTTTACGGCAAACGCTAATATTATTTTTTAAAAGTTACATTCCAAGCGCAAGCTAACGCCCTCAAAAAATGCTGACGGCAATAAGCCCAAAGTAAACCGTACCAGCAAAGGCCCTGAAAATCTCGGGCCACTAAATGAAAATAGATTTTCCATTCTGGCGGAGCACGAAACAGAGTCTGAACAATTAGCCCCAAGGAAACTGAAGCCGCCACCTATCTTTATTCGGGAGAAGACCTCGAATGCCCTAGTCAACAAAATAGTTGAGCTAGTCGGAAAAGATAGCTTTCATGTTATTCCGCTTATGAAAGGGAATATAAGTGAAACTAAACTGCAAACCAGAACTGAAGACGATTTCCGAGCAGTGTCAAAGTACTTAAACGATGCCAAATAGAATTACTACACGTACCAGCTAAAAAGCTGCAAAGGCTTGCAAGTTGTGCTTAAGGGAATAGAACCCGATGTGACCCCCTACGAAATTACAGAGGCTTTAAAAGAAAACGGCTTCTGTGCAAAAAATGTTATAAAATTATGAACAAAAACAAGAAGCCGCAACTACTATTCAAGGTCGAGCTGGAGCCAGACAGCAGAACTTTGAAAAAAAACACAGTGCACCCGATCTACAAGTTGCAGTACCTGCTGCATCGTAGGATCACAGTAGAAGAGCCGCACAAACGGAACGGGCCAGTGCAATGCACGAACTGCCAGGAATACGGACACACCAGGGGTTACTGCACCCTCAGGTCAGTATGTGTAGCTTGTGGAAACATCCACGACTCCGAGCCCTGCCCTGCCAACAAGAAAGACTCTCTCACTAAAAAGTGAGTAAACTGCCAAGGAAACCACACAGCAAACTACAGAGGCTGTCCAGTCTACAAGGAGATGAAAAGTCGGATGCAACGAACGACAACGGCACGCTACCAGAACACTCAGAACAATTACATGAGATCACAAACGTCACCGGAAGTTTTCTTCGCAAAAGCAGCCAGGTCTTCATTTGGCCCTTCAATTACCACCAACGGCATTTCTTACGCCAGTGCTCTAAAATCAGGCACAGCTCACATAGAACCGAAAATGGATAACATCCCGCAGGCCATGGGACATCCCCAAAGTGACATGGAAACTATGATGATCACTTTGCAACATAATATGATGGAATTCATGTCCTTCATGAAAACCACCATGCAAACCCTTGTGCAAACCCAAAACATTTTGTTAAAAATACTCGCAGCTCAGCAGTCCAAATAAACTATGCCTAGTCTTCGAATAACTTTGTGGAACGCCAACGGTGTTTCACGGCATAAACCTGAAATAGGTCAGTTTCTGAACGAAAACCACATCGACGTTATGTTGCTGGCAGAAACGCATCTCACCAGCAAATATAATTTTCAAATACGGGGATACACGTTCTACAGCACAGATCATCCAGATGGTAAAGCACATGGCGGAACCGGCATCTTAATAAGAGACCGCATCAAACACCACTTTCACCAAAGGTTTGCAAAAAGTTATTTGCAAGCTACATCGATAAAATTACAGTTGGGCAACTGCAACCTTGCCATTGCCGCTGTTTACTGCCCCCCCCCCCCCCCGTTTTACAGTCTCCGAAGACCAATTCATGGACTTCTACAATTCACTTGGAGAGCGATTCATAGCAGCAGGAGATTACAACGCCAAGCACACACACTGGGGATCCCGCCTTGTGACCCCCAAAGGAAGGCAGCTATATAATGCACTCATCAAGACATGCAACAAACTGGACTACGTTTCGCCAGGCAGCCCTACATACTGGCCTACAGATCCTAGAAAACTACCTGACTTAATTGATTTTGCGGTGACAAAAAATATTTCTCGCAATCTAATATCTGCAAAATCGCTTTTGGATCTATCATCGGACCACTCACCAGTGCTAATAACTCTTCTTGAAAGCCCGGAATTAATCGAGCACCCTTGGAGGCTGACGTCGCATCGAACCAACTGGCTGAAGTTCAAAAAGTACGTAAGTTCCCACATTGAACTGACTCCACAGCTCAACATCAAGGAGGACATCGACTGCTATGCCGATGCACTGGAGTCTGTACTCGTCGCAGCAGCCAAAGTCTCTACACCGCAAGGGAGGGATGGGAGCACACACCAACACAAAACTCACTTGGAAATCGAACAGCTTGTTTTGGAGAAAAGACGTTTGAGGCGTGCTTGGCAAACCTGCAGATCGCCATCCTCGAAACAAAGTCTTAAGGAAGCTGGTCGCAGACTTACCAGGGCCCTAAGGCACGAAGAAGTAGAAGCACAACGCCAGTACATTGAGAAACTTTCACCCACCAGCACCAAGCATCCCTTGTGGAAGGCCCACCCAAATCTAAGTGCGCCGTCCGAAACAGTAATCCCCATAAGAGACTCTTCAGGCAGCTGGGCCAGAAGCGACAAAGACAGAGCTTGTACATTTGCTTTACACCTTCGAAATGTCTTTCAGCCAAACCCTGCAACAAATTCATTCGCACTACCGTCGCCGCCACTTCGAATCGAAACTGAGACGGACCCAATTCAGTTTCAACCAAACGAAGTTGCAAAAGTCATCAGCGAGCAATTGAAACCAAAAAAGGCCCCAGGCGGGGATCTAATAACTGCGAAAATGCTAATTGAACTCCCAAACTGTGCAGTTGAGGTCATTTGTAAACTTTTTAACGGGATTACACGACTTGGCTACTTTCCAAAAAAATGGAAAAAATCGGTCATCATAATGATCCCAAAGCCAGGAAAAGATCACACAATACCAGCTTCATACAGACCAATAAGTTTACTCTCGTGTCTGTCAAAACTGCTCGAAAAATGCCTTTTGACGCGCATAATCCCATATCTGAAAGAGCACAACGTTATTCCGGCACATCAATTTGGCTTTCGAGAAAGCCATGGAACAATAGAGCAAGTCAACAGATTAACAACGGAAATACGGTCTGCGTTCGAATATCGAGAATACTGCAGTGCGGTATTCCTTGATGTTGCACAGGCTTTCGATCGAGTCTGGCTTGATGGCCTTATGCACAAAATCAGAACTATTTTGCCGGAAAACACTCATATGATACTTGAATCGTACCTTTACAACAGAGAATTCGCCGTGAGATGCAACACTACAACATCCGACGATTACACTATAGAGGCTGGAGTTCCCCAAGGTAGCGCCCTTGGTCCAACTCTATTTCTCCTTTACACCGCAGATATTCCCACGAACGTCCGGCTAACTACTTCCACATTCGCAGACGATACCGCGATCATAAGTCGGTCCAAATGCCCAGTTCAGGCAACAGCACTACTAGCTGATCACCTCGTGGTAGTGGAGAGGTGCTTATCAGACTGGCGTATAAAAATAAATGCGCAAAAGTGTAAACACATAACGTTTACTCTTAACAGACAAACGTGTCCCCCGCTAACACTGAATAACACGCCACTTCCACAAGCTGACGATGTAACGTACCTTGGCGTTCACCTAGACAGGAGACTTACATGGAGGAAACATATCGAAGCTAAGAAAATTTATCTAAAACTAAAATCCATTGGCCTCCACTGGCTCTTAAATGCTCGCTCCCCTCTGCCTGGACTTCAAGGTCCTGCTCTACAATTCAACGCTTAAGCCAGTCTGGACATACGGCTCCCAGTTGTGGGGAAACGCGAGCAGCAGCAACATCGACATTATCCAGCGAGCACAATCAAAAATCTTGAGAACTATCACTGGGGCACCTTGGTATGTTCGGAACGACAACATCCACAGAGATCTTGGCATTCTGCCCGTAAAAGACGAAATATTAAAACAAAAAGCGTCCTACCTCACCAAGCTAACTTCTCATCCAAACCAACTCGCCAGGGGGCTAGCCAGGGTCTCATACCGGACCCGATTGCAACGAAATGACCTTCCAGCTCAGCAATAGTTATTAGAGCCCTTTAATCTCGTGTCAGTCATCATGACTGTTAGATAGTTTTTTAATTTAAGATTTTATATACTTATTGTTAGTCTCAATTCAGAGAAGATCCAATAAATAATATGCATACGTAAAAAAAAAAAAAAAAAAAAAAAAACATTCAAAAAACGAATCGTTTGTCACCTTACCCTACACTCCCCTATTATAATTTTAGTCAGGAGTCACTGCTGATCACATAAAATATATATATTCTTGATCAGCGTCAACAGCCGAGTCGATATCGCCACGTTTGTCAGTTTCTATTTCAGTTTAAAACTATAGCAAAGAAATATTCCCAAAAGTACAAGTTAATTAAAGTCAACCGGTCAGAGTCAACGACCGGCTGTCCGAAGACCATGCACCGGCCATATCGCTGACACAGCATTTGACCAGATGCTCGTGCATAGCTGGCAACCACAGCACTTTTGCGTGGCCGCTATGAGTTCCGAACTTCCGTTAGCTTTAAGTCGACCATTTAGATTCAGTTCCCATTTGTTATTCACTGAATAAAGAGCTTATGCTCATATGAAAACCGCCGTTAACTTCTTATTACTTTAAACTGTCTGAGTCTTTAGGCCAGCGGGTTAAGAAGGGCAGTCACTCTTCCATCCTAAACTTCCTAAATCAACATTTGGGTATCACCGGCCAACCGGCCACCAACACTAATTCGAACACCGTCGATAAGGCATTCCGATATAACGACAGCTGTGGCAGCAAAAACATCTCTACAGTCTGGTGAACCCGTGCGGCTACCCCTCCCGCAACAAACCTTTAGTAGCTTGAACAGCAAACATATTTGCGGGACACTCTTGTGACGGTTCTCCAGCCTCCTCTCTACAGCCTGGTGACATAGCGCGATCAGCCAAGGTCGCCCCTCCCGCACCCACAAGCCAATGCATTGGTGCAAACAACAATTCGCCAGCGTGGCAGCATTGTGGACATTGCTCCCCCACATTCTCCAGTTCAGTGCGACGGCGCACAGTGGGGCGAAAATGCCAAAAGACTGCCTTAAATCAGTGGAGCCCTATAGCGATTATCTTTTAATGTATTGTTAAAGGCAATTAAATATGTAAAAAAAACATCATTAGGTGAATTTTTTACTGAACTTTTTTTGTTGTAGGAAATTTTTAAGAAAAAACAAAATGGTTTTTTTAAGAAAAAAAAAAATAAATAAATTTTGTATAGGGTTCTAAGTTTCCCAATATTTTTTTTAATTTAACTTGATTTTTGAAAAAAAAAATTATTCAAATCGGTCAACTTTATCTTATAGCTTCCATATAAAAGCTTAGTACAAAATGGAATATCTCGGTTCTATTTCAATATTTGTTCACATAAATCGAGATTAAGTCATTATGTATCAATTTAACTCTATGTTTACCATTTTTTTTAATCGATCAATGATGTCTTATTGATGTCATAGAATCGATCGAGGAAATATAGCATATTTAAAAAAAAATCTGGTAGTAATCGATATTTGTTTCATATCTATATTTTTAGGAAAATAACAAAATTTTAAATGAACCAGGGCTGACAATATTTTTAAATTATAAATATTTCTTGCTAACTTAAACTGCGGTTTTCTCAGAAGAGGCACAAAGGGCAGGCTATTTTTTTTCAGAATTTCTAGTTAAATATCTAAACTTTTTTTAAAAAAAGAATTAAACGGGGATCTAGGGTGTAACACTACTTTACGTCCAAGAATATAAAAAAAAACCCAATTTTTTTGACCCCTTTTAAAAATTTAAAAAAAAAAGTAATTATGCACTTAAAATTTTTTTTCTTTTTGCAATATTCTAAGGATTGGTTGCTCTTAAGATTTCAATTGTTTCATATACAACTTAGGTCCTTAGGCGCTTTCAGAAAAATTTCAAAGATTTATAAAAATACTTTTTTTTCTTATTGGCTAAAATTCTATTTCGAAAAATTCTTTTTCTTTTTGTTTTGTATAGAGAGTTTAATTGTTTTTAAAGTTGCATTGCAACATTTTGGAAAATCTTAAAAAAAAAAACCATATTGGCAGGCTTTTTGTTCTAGGCGCCCCAGTGTGCGGTGCATACAGCCGAGCTACCCCTCCCGCCTCGCTCACATAAATAATAATTGGCGCTCAACAATAGATAAACCCGATCGACTTCGCAAAAATTTTTGTAAATTTAATTTGGAAAATAAACTTGAGGGAACACATGTAAGTGAGCCCCTCTTTTAAATATTTTCTCAACAAATTTATAATAATAACTAGCTTTACCCGAAGCGACTTCGTTCGCTTAAAATTAGTTTGGAGTACGGTTGTCAGGACTTTCTTATTTCCAGAAAAATGGCCACTTTTTTTTAATATGATTACTTTTAAATCTTATGTGTAAACAACATTTTTAGAAGATCCTTAAGGATCGAGAATAAGGCTACTGGCAGGGCTAATGAGAAAAGCAATCTTCTCTAAGATCTAGTCCAGCCAGCTTCCAAGTCTGCCCCTGCGATTAATTTATAGTTATTGCAAAGCAAACTTTAAGAGAGAATTTTAGCCTCTTAAACTGAAACGGCACACCGGAAGGTATTAATGGGATCCTGTTTCCCCCTTCGTGGATCCCGTAAATACTGTTGCTTTGATTATGAAGACCTTTTATCTGCAATCGTGTCCCATTCCATTACTTTGAGGGACCTAAATTTCGCAATAACATTTCGGGTGCTCCAATCTTAAGAGACAGATTATGCTGCGGAATCCCTGCTACATTCAAAGAGTTTAAAAAGTCAACAGGGTAATGAACCGCATAGTCAACATCAGAGAAAGAGTCGACCGATTTATAGGAGACTTCTAAACCATCAAATGAGTTTAGCAATAATGTATTGGTACCGGTGCTCTTTTATTTTTCGTTGTCTAAACGGAGCGCACAGATAGCCAATCTTAACATTTCATGATGTGTTAGAAAAACAAAGAACCCTTTTTATACCCGTTACTCGTAGAGTAAAAGGGTATATTGTATTCGTGCAAAAGTATGTAACAGGGAGAAGGAAGCTTTTCCGACCCTATAAAGTATATATATTCTTGATCAGGATCACTAGCCGAGTCGAACTAGCCATGTCCGTCTGTCCGTCTGTCCGTCCGTATGAACGCTGAGATCTCGGAAACTATAAAAGCTAGAGGATTGGCATTTTGCATGCATATTCTTGGAGTTCCTACGCAGCGCAAGTTTATATCAAAATGGTGCCACGCCCCCTCTAACGCCCTCAATCGCCCTACACCATTTTTTGAAAGGTGTCTGGCGCCCACACCATTAAAGATTTTGGAAAACTAAAAATGCAGTTTTATTGTGACTCTCAAACCTATCGAAATGTAGAAGAAATTTTTCAAATCGGACCATTCGTTTAAAAATTATGCCCGATCAAAGATTTTATATATCTATCTCCCTCGTACTCCCTTAGCTGAGTAACGGGTATCTGATAGTCGGGGCACCCGACTATACCGTTCTCTCTTGTTTGGCTTGTTTTTTGCCTAAGTAGGTCGTAAAATGGGGGATATACGATTAAAGAAAAACTTCAAAGTTCCTGGTTTTAAAATGAACTCAAAAAAATGTTCAAAATATGTACTAAAGAGAGTTTTTTAAACCAACATTGAAATCATAATTGTGAATTTAAACCCTACCCCCTTGCCACACCACGGACAATCCAGTGCTTGTTTCTCTTTCTTTAGGCAAGCTCTCTCAGAGAGTTCATTGTGCGCTTGATCGTCCCCATTTCTTACACTTGCTACTGTCCTAAAGCTCATTATCATTATATCCTTCTCACTCCCAAAAAACGAATTGTGGCAAAGAAGGGCAAGTGTATTTTTTAGTATAGCCCCCTTCAAACTTGCGATCACATCCTTGTCGAATCAATAAAAATTAAAAACATATAATATATGAATGTGATCCATGTGAAAGTCGCGAATTGTTGTACTTGCTTTCAGTTACAATGTTATCAATGCAATTTTATTGAGCGCACAAATATATTTGTTTGTAAATTGGAATTTGTTTTTTCAAATTTCTAGTTTTGAATGAAATGAAAACTTTTGGCATTGGCATCCCATACAAAAGTAGCGAAGTAACTAATATTTCTAGGTTCCGCATATGATCGATAATAATTAGTTTTAAACTTTACAAATAACTTCGAAAGATTGAGCATTAGCTGAAAGGAAGGTAATCATTTTATTTGTATTTAAAAACACAATACAAATCAAAACATATCCAAATGTACATACCTACATGCATACATACATATCTGAAGAAGTTACGTATTTGATTGCTTACAGATCAAACTTCCGTACTTGTTTAGAAATTCGAATCTTAAGATTTTGCCTTTGCTTACAGAAATTTAGTAAGTTTGTCTGTTTTCTTCCATGACCGAAATTAAATAGGGCTCTTACTTCTGCAACAAAATGAAAAATACTTTTTGAAAAAAAAAACCTAAGCATTTGATCCACAGAACTGACTATTGATCGAAAATCGTATTGATCGGAGCAGCAGTATACGATTTTAAAATCCAAAACAAATTTTAACTTAAATTTCCCCTCCCCTTTTCACACAGCACTTCCCCCTCCCCCTCATCAGTTTTCTTGGCTGTTGCTCTCTCGGCTGTCGCTCTTTTGGCATCCGCTCTCTGGGTTTCGCTCTCTCGGCAGGCTCCCGCAAAATGCGACGCAATAACTTAGAAAATCTAATTAAATTCTTTAAAAATACTAAAAAAAATGTTAAAAACTTGAAAAATTAAACTTAAGCATTTGGGCCATAGAATAACTAATGATCCAAAAATCTTCATAATCGGAGCAGCGGTTTAGATTTTTTAAATCGAAAAGTTAACTTTAAATGTAGCCCCCAAATTATGGGGGATATCGAAATTTCATTTAGAAATCTTAATAGGACTTTTCAATACCTAAAATTCGGCATATTCCAAATTTCAAAATTCCAACCACTTTAGAAGTTAAGCAATCAAATAGACCAAATTTAGAGCTTCGAAATATTAATGTTGGAGCTGATTGGGGCCACTGGGGGGACATATCGGATCTTAGTGGGCGTTTAGATCCCCAATGGAATACTGTGCAAAAATTTGGCTGTCCTAGCTCTTACGGTTTGGGCTGTAGTCGTATCCCCTTAAAAATCGGTCTTTCATTTTATAATCTTTAGAGGTCACAGAATTTATAATAATTTATTATTTTTATTGTTATTACTATTATCACACTAACCTTTATGTAACAGCACTATAGACTATGTAACAGCAGGTGGAGGTATGGATCCGGAACAGCTTAGGCAGGTGGTACAGGCAGCCATCGATAATGCATTGGCAGAACAGACCGCCTTAAATCAGCAAAGGGAAGAACAGCTAAGACAGACTATTAATTCACTGGCCGGCGAGGTGGTAGAGTTACGCGTGCACCTTCCGCAGACCAATTCCCGGCGCCGTCCCCAGAAGTTAAAATATACGCGGCCATACAAATCAGGGATGCTGTTCAATGTAACGAGCCCCCCGATGCCATCAAATGCCTACCCTAAACCGCGGGGGCACAGAAAGCATATGTTTCTTGGAGACAGGCGGCCACGGCCGCATATAACATATTCAGACGATATTATGGTAGTTCACGTCACTATCAGGCGGTTTTAACAGAAGCAAAATTAGGGGACCTGCCGACGCAGTTCTGTCCTCATTTGGCACTGTTTTAGATTTCGACGCGATTGTAAGTCGTCTTGAACAAGAGCTAGGCACCCTCAGGCAGGGTAGCCTAACTCTATTACAATACTACGATGAGGTTGAGAAGAAACTTACCCTATTGACCAACAAAGTTAACATGTCCTACGAACAAAGTGTGGCGAAAATTCTGTATGAAAAATTCCGTGACGACGCCCTAAGGGTATTTATATCAGGCCTAAAACGCAGTCTCACTGACGTGCTTTTCTCGGCAAAGCCGAAGGATATGCCATCGGCCCTAGCCCTGGCACAGGAGGTGGAATCAAACCACGAACGTTATCAATTTGCGACCACGTTCGTAAGAAACCAAGAAGAAAGGGAAGAAAGCGAAAGTCAAGCTCGAAGACAAAATCGTCAGCAAGACAAGACTCCCACGCAGACGGAACCACAGTCTAGTGCCGGTAAAAACCCGCACTATAGTAAAACATTCAAATCGCAGGTTCATAGTGAGCCGCGCAACAGTAAGTTTCAGAACACACAGGAGCCAATGGATGTGGATCCTTCTGTCTCTAAGGTAGTCCATCCCGCCCAAGCACGTGTAATTTGTCAACAGAAGACCTGCGACTTCCCATCGCACAGCTAACCCAAGAAAGAGGGTCAACCACGTCGTTCAAAGCGATGAACACGTTAAGAAAACATATGCCAATGCTGCCTCCGTCGCAGCCGCAGAAGTCAACGATGACTCTATTTACGAGTATCACTCGGACACAATACATTTTTTAGGGGAAAATCCCAGATAACCCGTCATTAGACGCAGAGTAGCTGGGGTAAGCATGAGGTTCCTCATCGACACGGGCGCGTCCAAAAACTTCATTCGACCACATAAAGGGTTGAAAGGCGTTCGCCCGGTAGAATCCCAGTTCTCAGTTCATTCCATTCACGGCGAGACCATAATCACAAAAATAAAACAGGCAGGGGCATCGCTATGCCTGGCTTCAGGCTTAGATACGGTTCTGAAATAGAACAGATTTCATTTCACTCCTGCCCAGATGTCAATTTTACTAGTAAAATTAGTAAACTAGTAAAATCCCTTAGTAAAGAAAGTGTTCCTGAAGATGCTAAAGGACAGGCAAAAATATTTTGCTGATCCCAATAAAGCCCTCCTCTATAATACGTCGGTGGTAGCTACCATTAGGACTCTCGATGAAGAGCCTATTTATACAAAATTATACCCTTACCCCATGGGAGCAGCAGATTTTGTCAACAAATGATTGACGATCTGCTTAACAACGGGATAATCCAGAAATCAATTTCCCCTTACAACAACCCGATATGGGTGGTGGATAAAAACGGAATCGATGAAGATGGGAACCGAAACATGCGGCTAGTGTTGGACTTTCGCAAATTGAACGAAAGGACAATACCTGTTCGCTAAGCTATGCCCAACATTTCAATGATACTAGCAAACTTGGGCAAAGCCAAATATTTCGCAAGGCTAGACTTAAAGTCCGGCTATCATTAAATTACACTCGCGGAAAAAGACCGTGAGAAGAAGCCTTTCTCAGTAAACGGGGGAAAACATGAATTTTGTAGACTTCCTTTTGGACTACAAAATCCAGCCAGAATTTTCCAAAGAACTATTAACGATATCTTACGAGAGCAAATCGGCAAGTTCTGTTATGTCTACGTAGATGACGTCATAATATTCTCGGATGACAAAAACTCTCACATCAAGCATGTAGATTGGGTTTAAAGAGCCTTTACGATGCAAACATGAGAGTCTCGGCACAGAAATCACGTTTTTTTTAAAAAAAAGGCGTAAATTTTCTTTGTTTTATTGTTAACACTCTCCAATAAACATTTGTTATGCATATCGAAAAAGTTTTATTGTAACCAGTAACGGGGCTCCAGAAAAAATATAGGCAATAAGGTCATTTATAGGTCTATTGAGCTATTATAGATACTTCATAAAAGACTTTGCGGCGATAGCCACCCCCATCTCCGAAATCTTCAAAGGAGAAAACGGAAGTGTATCCATTGGGGCGGTGTTGTCGCAAGAAGGTCGTCCTATTACCATGATCTCGAGAACCTGAAAGGACCGAGATGTTAATTACGCTACCAACGAATGGGAGCTATTAGGCATAGTTTGGGCACTGGCCAAATTGCGTCACAATTTATATGCAGTCAAAGATATAAATATCTTCACTGATCACCAACCCTTGACCTTCGCAGTATCGGAATCTAATCCGAATGCGAAAATCAAACGGTGGAAAGCTCGCATCTACGAGTCCGGCGCTAAAATTTTTTATAAGCCCGGCAAGGATAACCTTTTTGCAGATGCCCTCTCCAGACCGCAACTTCACGTTGTGGAAGAGGAAGATGCTTATTAATAGTGTGGCCACTATTCAAAGTGAAATGTAGCTCACGCACACAATTGAAACTACGGATAAGCCACTAAACCAAAACCAGATAATATATATATGGACGTTGATGCACTACGAGCAGTACAAACAAGTGGCCCAACGACACCAAGCACGTGCTTGTTACGCGCGGGGCCCTTTTATCAATTTGGACATAGAGCGCAAAAGAGCTCGTGCAGACTAAAATTTGATGTACATCGAGGCAAATTAAGAGGATAATAATTACGTGTTAGTCTTACGGGAATATTAAAATTTAGGCGGCTTACAAGTTCTACAGAGTCAATATCACCTCTTATAAGATTGTGCATAAAAATAGTACCAAGCATTTTTCTACGATTTGCAAGTGTCGGTAAATTAAGCAATAATAATCTACTCTGGTAGGAAGGTAGCCTTACGTTTTGATCCCAGTTCAAACTACGAAGGGCAAAAAGAATAAATTGTTTTTGTACCGACACTATACGGTCAAAGTGCACTTGGTATTGTGGGCTCCAAACCGAAGAACAATATTCCAATATAGGGCGGACAAGGAAGGTAAATAATAATTTGGTTATATAAGGGTCGTCAAATTCTTTTGACCAACGCTTTATAAACCCAAGAACACTCATAGCTTTGTTGACAGTCAACATTATGTGGAAGTCAAATTTAAGCTTCGGGTCCAGAAGAACGCCTAAATCATTTACTGAATATATACGGTCAAGTGGCAAGTTCTGAAGCAAATAACTTATAAACGTAGGAGTACCCCTATGGAAGGTACATTTACATAAATTTAAGAGGTTATACTCACACCATACTTGAAAATTATCAATGTCTGATTGTAAGCGGAACCCAGACTCTATATTGTTGTATGTCAAACAAAGCTTAACATCATCAGCATACATTAGTACACGAGAATTTGTTATGATAGAGGGAAGATCGTTAATAAACAAAGTAAACAGCAAAGGGCCCAAATGACTACCCTGGGGCACTTCAGATGTCACGTGGATCTTTTTATAAGCAGCGTTCTTGAATATAACCCTCTGAGTCCTCCCATTCAAATAATTTGAAATCCATGCTAAAAGATTACATGGAAACCCAAGCAAGTCTAGTTTGAATAAAAGAAGAGAGTGGTTAACAGAGTCAAAGGCTTTACTGAAATCTGTATATATAACGTCGGCCTGCATTTTATTGTTAAATCCATTTATTACAATAGATGAGAATTCAAGTAGGTTGGTGGTAGTCGATCTTCGCTTAACGAAACCATGCAGACACGGTGATATTAGCGAGGAACATAAATGTTGCAAATGAGAAGTGATAATACGTTCAAAGGCTTTTGGAATAGCCGACAATTTAGAAATACCTCTATAATTCTGGGCATCCGCCTTCGCACCCTTTTTGTGAAGTGGAATAATAAAAGAGTCCTTCCAGACAGTTGGGAAAACTGATGATGAAATAGACAAATGAAAAAGTTTAAGAATCGGTTTGCAAATGGTTTGTGCACAAAACTTAAGCACACACCCAGGAAGTCCATCAGGACCGGGAGAATAAGTAGGCGCTGTTGTTGTTAAATCTCTTAAGAGAGAACTTTCGGTAATTATACACAGAGAGAATTCTGACGTTCTCATCTGAGTTGAAAATGTTCTTAAAAATAAAAATGCCTTTTTTAAGTTCAAAATGTTCTAAATGTGCTTAAATTAAGTTGAATTGGTTCTTAAAATCTAGTTGAGCTTAAAATTTTATTAAAATAAGAACGAATCGTTATTATTTTAGCACATGGTTCTTAAACCAAATCGATTTTTTTCTCAAAAACCACAATATCTCAAAATGATCTTAGTTTGAGAACGAAAAGGACTAAAGAAAGAACAAAAACTAAGTTGCATTTCAACTTAAAATGATTCAAAACTCTATTCTCTAATTTTTGTGGATTTCCTAAAACGCGTTAGGATGTTTTCGTTTGACACCTAGCACGCATTAGACAATTCCTATGATCAGCTTTTCGAAGTTTACCGCTCTGGCGACGCTATATTTCCCAACCAGTTATAGCGCGGCTTGCATGGTAACCCACTTCGATGACTCAAGACAGCGATTTCAATGCTGATGATTGTAGTCGGCTACTATATGAAACATGCATGTACAGTGAGCCTCTTTGTTCCTTTTTGTGTGTTGGCATAATGCCGACGTCTTGGACTTCTTGAAGTCTAAGCCGGTATAACCTCGAGTTAGCTATAAAATTCTCTATAAATAAAAAATATATTTTTTAATTTAATTTTAAAAATTCTCAACTCAAAATGTTATAGTATTGAGAGTAAAATGTTCTGGACAACAGAAGAAAAGAACTAATTTTTGCAACCATTTGATTCAAAAATGTTCTTATATTAAGGACAAAATCAACTTGAAAATAGAACGGAATGAACTTAATGTCGGATTTTTAGCTAACACCATTTCGTTCTGATGTTGAGAACATTCAACTCGAAATGAGAACATTTGTGCTTACCCGGTTTTTAAGAACGAATGTTCTTAATTTGAGTGCAATGTTCTTGGTTTTTTTTCTCTGTGTAGGTAATTATAGGGGAAAAAATACAATTTGCCCTATTTAAGGGATTAGGGTAGTTTGAATTTGACCATGAAGAGGAGCTGTAAGTGGTTTGGAAAAAGTCGGCAAATAAATCAGCAATTTCAGAATCTGTCGATGCCTCCATTGAGTTAAAACGAACCGATGAAGGCAAAGCCGATGACTTACGTTTAGCGTTAACAAAGTTATAAAACTGCTTCGGATCATTTGAAAATTCAAATTTATAACGATTTAAATACATAGAATAGCAATGACTGTTAAGAACATTAAAATCAGATCGAGCCACCACATATTTCGAAAAATCGAATGGCTTACCCGATTTTTTATACTTTTTATAAGTGTTTGTTTTAAGATTTTTAAGTCTTTGAAGAGCATTTGTAAGCCAGGGGGGCCTGTTCGGCCTTGGAGGAAGCCTATCAGGAACGCATTCATTAAAAAAAGTGTTTAGAACGCTGTAGAAAAGTTCAGTGGCACTTTCGATGTTCATACAGTTATAAAGATCTGTCCAATTATATTGCGAAATCATTAAGTTAAGTTTATTATAGTCACATTTACGAAAGCATCTCATTTTAGTTGGATAAACTAAAGGAGAGAGGGTATAAAGGTAGGGGAGGCAAATTGTCAATTCCATTGTTGGATGGTATCGGTCTTCTGGTACCACAAGAGCGTCAATTCTAGATACCGTGACTTCAGACGGCTCTGAAACAAACACAAGATCTAACTGTCTATTTAATGAATTTCGTATAAAGCTAACTTGCTGTAACGATAATTCAGAAAGGCCATCGACAAAAACATGGGCGGATAAGGGAATAGCGACAAGTGAGTCAGTAGAAGGGGACCAAGAAATATCAGGGAGATTAAAGTCACCCAAAACAATCAAAAGGTCTCTGTTGGAAAGAGAGGATAGAATAGATTTATTAGCAGATAGACGTCGCTCATAAACTATTAAGTTAGAGCCAGGTGGAATATAAGAACATGTAACAAAAATAGACAAGGATTCCAGGGAAACTTTTACACTAACAAATTCTATGTGGGGGCATGAATTCTCTCCGAATTTAGGGTAGAGGTAACGGCGATCAGAACACCCCCTCCCCTACGGGAAAGGCGATCGGTTCTGTAGGTATTAAAGCTGTTTGACAAAACTTCAGAGTCGGTTATCTCTGGTTTTAGCCCAGTTTCTGTAAATGCCAGGATATCGTCTGTAAATGCCGAGGAGTCAGCATAAAGCTTAGGTAGCTTCATGTTAAGTCCTCTAACATTTTGGTAAGCCAAGAATAAACTTTTCAGTTTTTTGGCACAATGGGAGGCCTGTTATTTGTTCTCGGTTTATTTGGAAAAGAAGAAGTTCTTTAAACACATCAGGCGGAGCAAATATTTTAAACGATGATATCCTACGAGCGTAAGAAAAACGAAATTGTTCAATAGCAATGTCCTCGGATGGGAATTTTTCACGAATAAATTCCAAAACATCCTCGGATGTTGTATCTGGGGTAAATCTAGATACGAATAGTTGCTTCCTCTGTGGAACAACCGACAGTCTCTTTCGACCCCTCTGAACCTCGCTCGTCTGGGACCCAGAAGCGGTTCCTACTGTATCGATAGGTACAGTCAGCACCGAATTCTGTGCCTCAGGTTGGCTTCCAGAAACAGGGTCCCCTCCGGAACTGGCTGTTTCCATAGGCACAGTTGGCTCGCTTACCCCTGTGTTGACAGGAACTGCTGCAGCTACCGTGTGCAGTATTTTGTTCTGCTTCACGGTCTTATTAACTGCCCCTGAGCTGGCTTTTTTGCGTTTAGGCGACTCGGTTAATAATAATTTCTTATTATTAAATTGTTCACAAACAGAATTGAACCCGTCATTGAGCTGTTTAAAAACTCGTGAAAGGTTCAATAGACCGTCTCGAGCCTCGAGTCCTTGCAGGACTCACATGCCCACATGAGACCGGTATGCATTTCAATGAAGTCTTTAACTCTGCCAGTAAATCCTGCACATTTGACGTGCATGACCGATTCGCAGATCCAGCAGATAATAAAAGAATCTTTAGTTGACATCGGAAGAGAACATCTTTTCTTGGTACAGTTAAGAGCTATTATAAAGGAATAAAAGGTTATTCAAAGAAATAGGAATAAAATGTTGAAAAAATACCTCTAGTAAATTTGGCACTGGGATCAAATTCCAAAACCGCAAAGACACAAAACAACGAAAAGTATAAGAGCGCGAGATCGCGGATTAATTGTATGCAAGAGAGCGCGAGAGAAAAATCTTCTGTCGACTGAGCGCGGCTTGTGGGGCACCAACAACAATACGCACGAACAGTTACAAATGTAAAGCAAGCAAGAAAGAGAGAAATTAGAAGTACAGCAAGCTCTCAGAGACTGAGAGCGGGACAGTGAGAAAGAGATTACAAGAGTTTTAGCAAGTTCAGAGCGTGAAATTTACACTAACAAAAACAAGCGATTAAACAAATCCAATAGAAATGTTAAAATAACTATAACCATGTACCCTTTTGTTGGGAGATTTATTTAAAAACACTAACACAGTTGTTAGGCTAAGCTTTGTTTATAAACAAACGCAAGACACTCGCAAAAAAACACTGAAAAACACAAAAAACTTAGAGCACAAAGGTAAACACAACCGTTCACAAGCGACGCTAAATCGATCGATGTTAATTTCGGATAACCACTGCCAAATACAACAAGTCTATCCATTCGGTCATCGACAATAGGACAGCCGACGTGGTGTAACACACTCAAATGATACACAGTACGAAATACAGGATAAGTTAAGGCCGGCCCAAGATAAACTATAGGGTGTTCAAGGTTGGCGACAAACTCCTAGAAAAAACTAACAGGAGACTAGGCAACCATTTCACCATTATGCCAGAAAAAAAATCTGGAGAAGTGAACATGGGGACCACGGTCCTTATTAAGGGGAGGGTGGTCCATAAAGACAACCTAAAGTAATTCAACTAGGAAAACCAATGTCTTTGATTTCTGTTTAGCCACTTGGCGCCAATCCTTAATTTTGTATTTTAGCCACTTGGCACAAATTTTTAATTTCTTTTCGTAGCCACTTGGCAACTTTTAATAGTTATAGGCAAAGCTCGAAAAATATATTTTAAGTGTAAACTAATTTTCGTTGGTGGTGGGCAACCTTGTCATGAACAAAAATATAGCTTTAAAGTCCTTCACAGGTTCAAAATCGTACTCTTCATTTTTTCTATGTCTACTCCGAGGCGAAATATATTCCCATCATCGATGGTCGAATCCTGGTGTGGGAAGAGTACGCATTCGTAAGACACTCAGCGAATCTTTCCTAGTATAGGCGCGTAGTCGAGGAAACTGACATGAGTGAAATGTTTCCCCTATCGCATATAAAAAAGCTTCTGAGCGTGGATACCGTGAATCTCAGAGGCCTTTTTGACTCATTGGGTGTGCACCATATGTTAGCTAGAAGTTTGGATTTTCTAGGAATTGCATTAAAAATTGTGGCAGGGACACCAGACGCAGAAGATTTAGGAAAGATTTAATTTATTGAGTTACAACTTGTCAACTCACATAATAGGCAGATAGAAATTAACAATAGAGTTCAAGACCAGATTAATAAACTCACCGTAACAGTCGACCAATTCCTCAAATTAAAATTAAAAATAATTAAAAATTCACAAATTGACACTGATCACTTATACGAGACATTGCTTGCTCGGAATATGATTGTAAAAGTTCTTAAATCCGTTAACATTTTACACTTCATTATTAAATTTTCTAAGGTCAAACTAGCATGTAAGAAAATTTTTCCGGTAGCTCACCACAATGTGATGTTACGATTAGTTGATAACATAGTAGCTGAGTGTAACGGAGAAGTACACTCTATAACGGTACCAGGACTCACTTTTTGTCGACTAGCGGTGGGGAGCTCGTGCGCAAGAGAACTGTATGCAGGTGGTGTAGCGCATTGTGAGACTCAGCCAAGCGATTTACATTCCATCACCTACGTCGACGAGAGAATCATCATCATCAACGACCGGTTAGAACAGGTGCAGGTGGACAACGGAACCCATATCTGGATACATGGAACGCACCTTGTTACTTTCGATGAACGTGCCACCGTTAATAAAACTCTGTTCATAAGTCATGACACTGCCCAGAAGAGAACTGCGGGAGTAGCCAATTCGCCCTCCCTAAACATCACCATCAGTCTAAACATTCCCTACCCTCAACGTTTGAGTGAACGTAAGCTGGAATACATTCAAAAGTTCAGAGAAGAAATCAGTACCAATCGAACACACATGGTAGCGCTAATTTCAGGAGCAATATTTTGCGCATTGACAAGTGTCGGTCTTACGTACCGGCGACTTACCAGGGCCAGAAGATCAGCGATCCAACTAAGAAAAGTGATTGCCGAAGTAGGGTCGGCCGAGGGCGGCCTCAATCATGAGGGGGAGTATTCAACAAAATTCAAGACCATGCATAGATGGCAAACACAGCACTTTTGCGTGGCCGCTATGTAACGCTTGTGGCAGATAAAGGGATTAGCAGGGCCACCTAGGGGTCAAACGGTGATGGTGCCATATACTTTTCGGCTGTGGTACTACCATTGGGCTAGAGGAGGAACTCTGGAACTGATAGGTTTTCGGAGACAAAGAGGCAACAGAGCCAATTGTCAATATTACAAAAATGGCGAAGTCATAGTCTGGGAGAGCGGTGGTAACTCCAACCTAGATCCGCGCGCCACAATTGTTCTTTCCGTTGTTGGCAGTCCCAGAGTGCAGTTGGGTCTAAGTAAGTTCCCACCAAGCAGGAAGTATAATTGGCAACTAAATGTGGAAGTGAATTGCAGTGTGTGCAACAGCTCAAATCTCCCAGAAGCCTAACTCGAAAAATTTTGAGAGGCATTTTATTTGGAAACCAACATCTGCACTGAATCCAACCAATTAGGGTAAGCTCATAGACAGTCAGGGACATACGTATAGCAGCCATCTAGAATTTTTATAACAACTTAGGTTTGGCGCTTAATGCAGAATATTTAAATACCCATGATCTGGAGCGAGCCGCTGAAAGCAAAACGACGACCCCCATCTCTCCATAAGGGAACCTTGATGATTTTAACTATTTTAATTTGATGCCAAAAGAAAGACATATTTATAAAATTTCTATCTCTGGGGCATAGGCAAATCGAGTGTATTTGGAGAGGGAATCGAGCCGCCAAGTCTCCAAAGAGTTGTTCGATGCAACTTCTATCAACTACAACCAGAAATTGAATTCGCCGATATATCGTTCAATCCCGCTTCCTCTCTCTACCCTAATTAGACAAGCTTCGAGTGTGGTGGGCTTGAGTGGAATACTGAGAGAGCAGTTTTGGCCGAGTGGCCGTAAAAGAACCGGGAAAAAGGAATAGAAACGTCGGACAAATTATAAAATAAATCAGTGAAAAATGTTCGGCTGAACGAAGAATTTTTTTGTATTAGTGTTAGTGTTATTAGTGTAAGAAAAAAAACCACACCAAGAGTGGGAAAAAAGGAAACTAGGAAAAAAAGCAGAGATAAAAGCGGAAAGTCGGGAAATGTAAGTTAAAAGTTTTTTTTTTTTTATGTGTACTTTATTTATTGAATCTTCTCTATATGAGACTAACAATAAGTATATCAAATCTTAAGAATATAACTTAACTTACAGTCATGTAGACTGAATTTAGACTAACGGGCCCTAATATTTATTGCTGGGCTGGCAGATCGTTTCGATGCAGACGAGTTCTGTTCGAAACTCGTGTTAGGCTCCTTGCAAGATTATTTGGGTGCTGTATAAGCTTGTTGTGGTAGGCCGCTTTCTGCTTAGATATTTCATCTTTGACCGGTGGTCCCATATCCTTGTGGATGTTTTCGTTCCGAACATACCATGGTGCCCCAGTGATTGTTCGAAGGATTTTTGATTGTGAGCGCTGTATGATGTCAACATTGCTGTTGCCCAGACACAGGGGTGATCGAGAATTTATAATCCAGTGTAGGCTGCAAGCTTTAAGTCTGAGATGTACTTTCTTGCATTCAATGTGCCTCCGCCAGGTTAGGCGTCTGTCGAGGTGGACGCCGAGATATTGCTTGGGGGATCTGCGTACTATTCAAAGTTAGCGGAGGGCACGATTGTCTATTAAGGGTAAACGTTATATGTTACCACTTTTGTTCATTTATTTTGATTCGCCAGTCTGATAGCCACTTCTCAACTACCACCAAATGATCAGCTAGTTGAGCTGTTGCTCTAGTTGGGCATCTCGAGCGGCTCAGGATTGCGGTGTCGTCAGCAAATTTCGGTTTTAGTTGCTTGTTGTTCGATTTGCAGATTTGTTTTGTATTGGTTGCTACGCACAAGTGTCTCTTCTGGTGTTGAGATTTTGGCTGCTGCCACGAGTACCGACTCCAGGGCATCAGCACAAAAGTCGATGTCATTCTCAGTGTTAAGCTGTGGTGTTAGCTCAATGTGGGAACTTACGTACTTTTTGTACTTTAGCCAGTTAGTTCTAGGCGAGGTCAGCATGAAGGGGTGCTCAATTACTTTGGGGCTTTGAAGGAGAGTTATTAAAACAGGCGAGTGATCCGATGATAAGTCCGATAGCGATTTGGCGCTTACTAAATTTCTTGGGATGTTCTTAGTTAGAGCAACGTCAATTAAGTCCGGAAGTTTTCTGGGGTCAGCTGGCCAATATGTGGGGCTGCCAGGGGAGACATAGTCGAGTTTGTTGAGTAATTGCTTTGTACAGTTGCCTTCCCTTGGGGGTCACGAGTTTTGATGTTGTAGTCTCCTCCTGCTATAAAGCGATCTCCGAGTGAATTGTAAAAGTCCAAGAATTGATCTTCAGTTATTTTAAAACGCGGTGGGCAATAAACAGCGGCTATAGTGATACTGCCATTGCCTGCTTGTAATTTTATGGATGTAGCCTGCAAATATAAATATATAATTTATATAATTTATAATTTATTATTTATAATACATAATTTGTTGCAAACCTCTGATGAAAGTGGTGATTAATGCGTTCCCTGATTAAGATTCCGGTTCCTCCGTGGGCCTTGCCGTCCGGATGATCTGTGCAGTATGAAGTTAGCCTCTTATTTGGAAGTTGTATTTACTTGTGAGATGCGTTTCTGCCAGCAGCATTACATCTATTTGGTATTTATTGAGGAATTGAGTTATTTCAAGTTTGTGCCGTGAAACGCCATTGGCATTCCACATGGATATTCGAAGGCAAGACATCGATTATTTAGATTGTTGGGATGTGAGCAATTTTATTAAAATGTTTTGATTTTGCATAAGGTTATCCATTGTTGTTTTCATGAAGGACATAAATTCCATCATACCCTATTGTAAAGACAGCATCATGGTTTCGATGCTGTTTGGTATTTGCTGAGGTGTAAATATATTTTGCCCAGAGCATTGAGCTTGTGGGATCCCCGTCTGATTGGCTAGTCCTGTTTTTAAGGCACTGGCGTATGAAACTCCTCCATTTGTGTTGAGGGGCCCAAATGAAGATCTGGATACTTTCGCAAAGAAAACATCAGGTGTGTTTTGCGATTGAACGTATGCATTTTGTGCATTCTGGGAGCGTGCATATTTTGCTTGTTGAAACTGACTCTTCAGCTCTTTATAGACCGGGCAGCCTCTGTAGTTTGCGGTATGGTTTTCTCCACAGTTAGCGCATTTCTTCGTCTTTGGGTCTTCTTTGCTTGCAGGGCACGGTTCGGAGTTGTGGAAGCCTCCACAAGCTACGCAGACTGATCGAAGCCCGCAGTTGTTTCTGGTGTGTCCATACTCTTGGCAGTTTGTGCATTGCAGCGGACCATTTCGCTTATGCGGTTCTTCAACAGTAATCCTTCTATGCAACAGGAATTGCAGTTTGTAGATCGGGTGCATTTCATTTTTCTTCAAGGCTCTGCTTTCTGGCTCCAGTTTGACCTTAAAGAGTGGTTGCGGCTTTTTATTTCTGTTGATAATATTAATAATATTTTTGGCGAAAAATCCTTTTTCCTTCAGTGCCGCTATTATCTCATTGGTGGATACGTCGGGCTCTATGCCCTTTAGCACTACTTGCAAGCCCTTGCTACTCTTGAGCTGGTAAGTGTACTAGGGCTTCTTAGTCTCGTCTAGGTATTTTGTTACAGCTCTGAATTGATCTTCAGTTTTTGCTTGAAGCTTTGTTTCGTGAATATTCCCTTTGATAAGAGGAGTAACATAAAAGCTGTCATTCCCGACCAGCTCAACAATTTTCTTTACTAGGGCATTTGTGTTCTGTTCCCTTATGTAAATTGGTGGGGGCTTTGGCTTCTTTTGTACAGCCTGTCCAGCTTCGGATTGATTATTTTCAATATCCGACATCAGGACGAATCTGTTGTTTCGAGATGCCCCTGGTTATTCGCTGCCTTTATTAGGGCAATTTTGTTTTGGTTTATTTCCAACCATTTTATTTTGCGGGCTTAGCTTCCGTTTGATTTGGATGTAACGATCCATGCTAGTCTGTATAGCCGGACCCACTAGTTGTTGTTTAATGTTGGCGATATTTGGATCGCCGCTCTTTGCACTAGTTTTATACATAGCACCAATTATTATTTTCTGTTTTTAGCAAAAAGATTGCCTTTTTACACTACTCCAGTATTTTTTTAGTTATATGTTTTTCACTTTTTTAATTTTATTGTTTACTATCCTAGCACAACAAGCGTGAAACTTATTTTTACTGCGCTAGTCACTTTGAAAAATCTTACATTAATTACATTACATTACATCTTACATTAAACAAAATCTATTACAAAAACAGTTACAAGTTAATATTTTATTATGCCTTTTACTATTATATTTTATTTTATTTTATTTTTTTTTACTACATTTGTTTTATGTGAGTGTGTTAAAGTGTTGTTTAAGTTTAACACTAAATTTTAGTGTGCCAGTAATGGTTTTTAAGGAATGCGGCAAAGAGTTCCAAATTTTTATGGCATATACAAGAAATTGTTTCTCCGAGCTTGCAAGTTTTGTCCTAATGCTTATTATATTGTTCGTTCTTTGTGAGGACGTAAATCGAATAATGTCAAACAAGTAATCTGGTTGCCTGGAATTAATAATTTTATGAAGAAGAACTAATATTTTTAGGTCAATCCAGCTGTCAACATTCAAGTCGAAGATTTTTTTTGCGCTTTCAGTAACATGGTCATTTCTACCCAATTGGTATATGTATCTGGCTATATTATTAAATGTCTTTTTTATTTTATGTCGACTTGCTACATCACAGGTACCAAAAACTTCAACTCCATAGAAAAGAGTCGGTATAACTAAAGTTTTAGCGAGTAATAACCGGATAGGAATAGGCAAAAAAGTTTGTGTCGCATGTAATTGTCGCAACAGTCCATATGTTTTTCCTGTGGCTGCTCTGACATGATCATTCCATGACAGGGTTTTGTTGAACAATATGCCCAGGTTATTTGCTTTCTCAACAAAGTCCAATTCTACGTCCCCTATTCTAAGCTTTTGAAAATCATTTGTGTTTATATTTTTCTTGTAGATGACCAAGCACTTTGATTTCTTAGGATTTAAGCTCAAACCATTCTTTGTAGCCCAGTTATCAACGCTAAACAAACAAGTATTAGACAAATTTATACATTCATTAACTAAACCCAACGGTCGACTAACATATAATTGAACATCATCCGCATACATATGTACGTTACACATAGACAATTCATTAGACAGATCATTAATATACATTGAAAACAATAATGGCCCTAATACCGATCCCTGAGGAACACCACGATAGGTTGATTCAAAATTTGATGTATTTTCTTTTATAACAACAGCTTGCTTTCTATTTGTGATATAGGATGACATTAGTTTTACTGATGTGTCAGAAAATTTAAATAATTTCTTCAGCTTTAGTATTAATATTTTGTGGTTCACTGTATCAAATGCCTTACTAAAGTCCAGCAATGTTAAAAAAGTTATTTTGCTTTCATCAGTTTCCCTTCGTATTTCCTCAACAATCTTGATAATAGCAGTCGTGCAGCTTCTCTGTTTCCGAAAACCTGACTGATTATTATTTAACAAATTATTTGAAGTGAGGAATCGATTTATTTGCCCGGCAATTAATTATACCCGTTACTCGTAGAGTAAAAGGGTATATTGTATTCGTGCAAAAGTATGTAACAGGTAGAAGGAAGCGTTTCCGACCCCATAAAGTATATATATTCTAGATCAGTCGATCTAGCCATGTCCGTCTGTCTGTCCGTCTGTCTGTCCGTCTGTCTGTCTGTCCGTCTGTCTGTCTGTCCGTATGAACGCTGAGATCTCGGAAACTACAAAAGCTAGAAGGTTGAGATTTTCCACGCATATTCTTGGGCTTCCTACGCAGCGCAAGTTTATTTCAGCCGAGTGCCATAGCCACTTTAACGCCCACAATCGCCCACTAACGATTTTAAAATGTGTCTGGCGCCCACACCTTTAAAGATTTCCGAGAAGTATAAATTTTTGTTGTGCATATTTATACCTATCGAAATGTAGAAGATATTTTTCAAATCGGACCATTCATTAAAAAGTTATACGCAATCAAAATTTCTATACCTATCTCCCTCGCACTCCCTTTAGCTGAGTTACGATTATTAGTCGGGACACCAACCCGAGTACTGCGTTTGCACTCCCTTTAGCTGAGTGACGGGTATTATATAGTCGGGACACGAACCCGGCTATAGCGTTCTCTCTTGTTTTTCGAATATCTTTGAGCAATATGACAAAATTGAGATAGGCCTATATTCGTTATTTCTCTTGGGTATAGGCATAATTTTTGCTAATTTCCAAGTCTCTGGAAAGGTTGATGTTGTTATCGCCGTATTGAACAAATGTGTCAAGTGGTTAATATTTTTTGGAAGTAATATTTTTACAAAGTTCGGGTTTACCTCATCAAGTCCTGTAGCTTTTGATTTAATTTGTAGTATAGCTTCTAAGACATCACATTGATTCACACAAACAAAACTGAAACAATCAAACATACTATCTACACTCTCTGTTGTCACATACGTGCTATCGTCTGGATCAGGTACATTTATGTTAAAGAATTTTCTGTTAAGGTCGTCCACATTTACATCTTCCTTTATTACATTTTTCATATTGCCAATTCCCAGGTTTTTTAGTTCTTTCCAGACTTTTCCGTTTTCTATAGCACCAGTAAGCTTCATGCTTAAGTATTCCCGTTTAGCTGCATTAATAAGTCTGTTCACTGAAGTCCTTTCGCTTTTAAATTGTGTGTAGAAATGTTCAGTCTTATATCGTTTCCATTTGTAGCAAGCCTTATCTCTCTTTAAAATAACTTTTTTAATATTATTATTGAACCATGATTTTAAGGAATTTCTCACAGTTTTTACTTTAACTGGTACATGAGTATTATATAAGAAGTCAATGTTCGAGTTAAATAGTTCCAGTTGTTCGTCTACTGTTGTTAAGTAAAAAATGTTGTCCCAGTCACAAATGTTACAATTATTGTTTAGTCTAGAATAGTCAATATTTCGAAAGTCTCTATATGTGTACGATTGTTCATTACGGTCAAGTTCAACATTGTACGTCAAAAATATAAGGTCGTGCTTAGAAAAATTTGGAACAGAAATCTGGTCATATAGCAATACTTTTCTTACATTATTTACAAAAAGACGTCTAGCAAACTGTTATTATTCTTAGTGTAGTGAGTGGGTATCACAGAATTAACAATGTTTACCCCCAATGACTCCAGATCCCCACGAAGACCAAAATCATGAAGCATATTACTGTTTAGGTCTCCTGCCAGGATTATATCATTGTATTTCAGAGTTACCCTTGAGAATACTTCTATCATATTTGTGTAGTCTATTTGTTTGTTTGGTCTATAAATACAGCTAACTAATATTCTCGATGGGTTATGTCCAACATTAGTAATTTCTAGGGAAACGTACTCTATAAGGCTATCAGAAGGATGTTGACCTATGACTTTACATTTGATTTTGGAATTTACATAAATTGCAACCCCCCCAGCATGACCCATACGGTCTGAACGGTATAAAGTATACCCAGGACATTCATAACATGCATCTTTTACATTTGACTGGAACCATGTTTCTGAAATACATACAATATCGACATTTGAATTGACAAACAAATACCTGAATTCTTCCATTTTCTGACATAGACTCTGAGCGTTTCAATGGCATATCGTTAGACCTTGCTTAAAATTTCGGAGAACTCGAATTAATGCATAGCTATTTGAGTTTGACATATCTAAACGTTGGATTACTATTTACTATACATATACACATTATTGGCACATATTTGAACATAAACGGCACATATTTAACACACACACTATTAAGGCATATTATTAGTAAAAATGATCCTAAGTTTAAATAAATTATATTAGTTATCTCGAGTATCTCGAAAGCTATGATTTCCCCCAGCAGCAGCAGCATACGATAAAGATGAATTAAGAGCTGCAGAGCTCGTCGAATTAAGAGCGGGTGTGTGAAAAGCGGAAAGCTCTTCCAAACGTTCAATGCAGCGAACTTCTCCTCCATCTCCACTGCTTCTCACGTGTACGAAACCACGGCGTGTGAACACAGCAGACAGCAATTTCGCCTTCTTCATTCTCATTGCTTCTTTAAAGATAACAAAGCTTTCTTTGGAGAGTTGCTCGTTTACATAAACTGCGGCACTGGAGTTAAATCCAAGCAGCTGTAGACTTAGTTGTTGTTTTGTCTGCCTTCGGTATGCGCCAGCTGCTCGGAGAACTTCAATTTTGTCATTTATGGACTCTAATTTAACAATTACAACCGGGTCGACATTTGTATACTGTGACTTTCGCGCTCGGAAGATATTTCTTACTCTTGGCGCTGGTGTTAAATTTATTGAAAGGCACATTGTGTTAAAAATCGATTTTAACCTTTCGCCGTTGACAAACGGGACACCGTGTATTCGCAGGTCGCACGCATTTTCGGCATTCCTTCGCGCCTCAACCCCTGCTTCCATCATTTGCACCCGCTCCTGAATTGAGCGAAGTGTAGTAACCTCCGACTCTAGCTGCTGAACCCGCTCCCGTATCGAGCGAAGTGCAGTTATCTCCGTCTCCATCTGCTGTACCCTTTCGCTGAGCCGGGACACTTCACTGGTCATCCCATCCAGTCGCTCTGACAGCATCGCAAGTAATCTCTGCTCGGCTTCTTGCATGTTGGCCGAGATCAATTTGCCCTGCTCCTCAAAACGCTGATTGAGGGTGGTTAAAATATCAAGGGACAACTAGCTGCCGGGGCATCGGATGAACGTGGCCGTTTCATCTCGGCGTTGGTGTTGGTGTTATTGTTTTCGCGTTGGCGTTTTGGTACAGGAGCCATTTTTAATAATTTTTTAAATTGAGTGATTAATGAGTTATTATATTTTTTAAGTGTTTTGAGTGTTTATGTTTTGTTTCCTTCGTTAAACCGCAATTTGGTTTCTTAGGCTCGTATTACTTTGAGCGTCGATTTTTATTTTTGTTTTTAATTATTAAAATCGAAGCACTTTGTTAACGGAGTGTTCTTAAGCAGAACGCTAAAATCTTCCGCAACACTTTATGTAGTTTTCTGAATTTAAATTTTTGTTTATTAAGAGTTAATCCGTGTATTTTCCGGAGCCCGTGCACAAGTGCGTCTGCTGTTTTCCAGTTCTGATCTATGTATGATTTCACTTTTAAGCTGATTTTTCCGAAGCTCGCGCAAAACACGTCTGCACTCTCCGAATTCGCCCCGCGCAATGAAAAAAGTTAAAAGTTGAAGGCGAAAAATTAAACCTCGGTTGCCCGAAAAGAAGTGTAGGAAAAGAAATAGAATGAAAAGAGTGAGCAGTGAAAAGGGCAGGTGCAGAGATGCGCTAAAGCTGGCACAGTGGGTAGAATAGTAGATTTACAGCATTCGGAAAACCTCTCGGAAGCGCTTTCGTCGATGGTTCCCCCGAGTTTTGGTGAGTGATATTTCACAAATAAAAATATGTCATTCCCTTTTATTTAGAAAATGAATAGCATTTGCCCCACTGTCCCAAGTCCCCGTTCGCATATTTCCTTTGATTTCTCCGAAGTTTCTTTTTCGTTCCTTTATCTTTATTTAATCATACGATTCAAAATTTATTTATGTTCGAGTCTATTTTAATTATATTTGGTAAAATATTCTGGCCTAGAAAAAATGTTGTATCCACTCAGCAAAAGCCAGACATTTTCAATTTATTCTATTCTAATTCGGCGAATATTTATCTTTTTAATCCCACTCGTTGGCGAATGTAATTGTATATGTTTTTATTTATCTATTCGTTTTATTATGCCTGTTAGTAGTAAGTTAGTTTATTAGGATTTAAATATATTTTATAATGTGTTAGGAAAACGCTTTGTTTGCCTATGACTAGGATGACTCCCCCGTAAGAGCTTATCAGCGATCCCACAAGGGGCCGTTCAGCAAGTAATTTGAGATCAGGTATGGAATGGCCAAGGTAGGGTGGGCATCCGGAGTTCCTCCAGATCATCTGAGGACTGTTAGGGACCTTCGAGGATTTCCTATCTATTTTGTCTGTCTGCGTGTCTGTATACGATTGTTCCCCATATGTATAATTCTTGTCGTAGCAAAAAGAAAATCGTTTTAAATTTGAAAAATTTATGCAAGAAAACACAGACGCAATCTGACAAACACTTTCTCTATATCTTTTCACGGTTGCTGCGATACTCAGCAAAGCATCTATCTTTCATTTTCATTTTAATTTCTAAATCTGGTGCATAGGATCTATAGTTGAACAACTTGTCCGCAAGTGATTAGCTAGCCACGGCTGAGATAGGAAAAAGGGTGAGAAAAATCTTTTATATTTTCTTTGGTTTAGGGATCAATAGCAACGGAGAGCTAGACGTTTGATTAACAGATGGGCAGAATTATCAATAATTCTCCACTGGCCACGGATAGTTAGGCGGCGCAAAACCGAATGGCATCGCGTTGATAAAGCGCATTGGATCTACAGTTGAATTTTTTTTATTAAGAAATCTTCTGACCACGACTGACAACGAAATTGATAGCCCATTAGGAAAAATAGGGTATACTGTTGATTTTTTATTCTGAACTGTCAAAGCAAATTACATTTGTTTAATTGTTGTTTTGTTTTTGTATTTTTGTCAAAGCATATTCTGCTGACCTGGGAGTTACCTCTTTATTTTTCATCTCCTTTCTACCCCAGAAACTTCGAAGAAAATCGCTGTTTAGTATTAGGGAAAGAACCTACGTCAAAAGACAAACTATTTAAATGAATTTATTGATTTGTTTATTATCATATGAAATTAAGAGAGCAGACTCTCTTCACATTGTGTCGTTTTACCATATTTAATTATTTACATTGATTCTTATTGGGATTGATCACAAGAGATAAAGATTTGTTTAATATCGTTGATTGATTAGCACAAACTCGGGTCTAAGAAAAAATGGCGGACGAAGAGGAGGTGCCGGGGGTAAGCGCCCCGAAGTGTACACTGTGCGATAAAGACTTGTCAACGGCCTCAACGTACAAAACAAAATGTGGTCACGAGTTCCACAAGTCGTGTAAAACAACTCATTCAAAAAGACACCGAGAATGTCCAATCTGTGGGGTCATGTCCTTTCAAGGGCTAACCGGCAACAAATCATCTGCAAATTCACCAGCGCAGGCGGGAAAGCTTAGTGTAAATAGTACTGAGCAAGATGTAGGAAATCTAGTCAATCTGGCAGTGTAGAGCATGAAGAACGATTTGCTAACTCAGCTGACGCAGCAAATGGCTTAAATAATTGAGAGAAATATTTCAGCACTCACTAATCGTAATACCCAAACGCCGGAAGTCGAGAATTTGAATTGGCAGGAGCCTGAAAGGCCCAATAGCCAAAACTCAGCTAATTTCTCTGCTCATGCAAGATTTACTCCTGTAAGCGTAGTTTACGATTTGATCAGTACTCCAGATAAGGTGGGTTACATCCTAAACAGTTGGAAAATTCGATTCAATGGCAGTTCTGAGGGCATGAGTGTGGACAATTTTATTTATCGAGTTGAAGCCTTAATCCACAGACTTTAGAAGGAAATTTTGCTGTTTTGTGTGGAAATGCTAGTCTGTTATTTGATGACAAGGCTCGAGAGTTTTACTGGCGATTTCACAAAGCCACCAGAGAACTTCGTTGGGATCTTCTTTGTCAGGCTATGAGGAAGCAATTTCGAGATACAAGAACAGATGTCGACATTAGGGAAGCAATACGCGATAGGAAGCAGAAAGAAAGGGAAAGCTTCGACTGTTTCTATGACGCGATCGTCGCTCTGATGGACAGTTTGGAAACGCCCCTCTCAGAAAAATCAATGGTGGAAATTCTGAGCAGGAATCTGCGACCTGAAATACGACACAAACTTTTAAACATTCAGATACAATCAGTCGATCAGTTAAGGGAAATTTGTAGGCAAATGGAGAGTTTTTTGGATGATGTTACGTGCCAGCCACGAAACTTTAAATACTTTAATAAAACACTTCTGTTTGCGATCGGCGACTATATATATATTTATGAGAAATTGTTCTTCACAGGCTATTTTGCAAATCGTTGCGTTTATTAAATTATTTATGCTCACATCAACGAATTAGCGACAATGACGATATAATAGAAAAAGTGTTGGGCAACATATTTATAAACGAATGAGCTGAAATTGGCATACAGGGTAACTCAAGTGTAACGCATTTAGGTTAGGGCGATACAATTTAAAATTTATTTTCTCCAGCAACATTCCCCTCACTGTAAAACGCTTAAGTCGCTTTACCTAAAACATCAAGAACCGCTAGCTTAGAGATGGGGCGTTTAAGGGGACCAGTTGATGTCTGCACCTCCGCAATTCGAATTTGACCACCTTTTGCCTTAAACGTTTGGGTAACAAGGCCCTTCTTCCAGCCTCGTCTGGGTTGATTTTCATCACAGTTCAATCCTAGATCTCCGATTTGAATTGGCTTGGTAAGTGTAAACCTATGGTGCGCTTAGTTAAAGTAGGAAGGTACTCTCTTATCCAACGTCTCCAAAATACATCCTTTAGCTGCTGAGCAATACGATACTGTTTTCGATGGCAGTAATTATCAATTTCTCCAGGAGTTTGTGTAGAGTTTACAGTTCCTAGTAGAAAGTGATTCGGGGTGAGTGGTTCAGGATCGTCTATAGTAACAGGTACATGTGTTAGAGGTCTGCTGTTGATAATATTTTCGGCCTCTATCAGAAGATAACGTAGCGTTTCTACTCTTGGTGCTAGCTCCTTTAGAGTTACTGCTAGGACACGCTTTGTTGATTAAACCAATCTTTCCCAACATCCTCCTGAACTAGGGTTACCTGGACAGTTGAACTCCCAGTTGATGTCCTTAGTCGCCAGAGTTGCCTTTATATATTCCCAATCGAAGATGTCGTTAGTTTTCTTTAGAATATTGTCGACACCAAATTTCTGATGGCTACAATGCGTGCATCAGATGATAGGTCCTCGGCAAGTTCTAGGTGTATAGCTCTGACCGTTAAAAATGTAAACAAGGCGACCCAACGCTTTTCATGACGACGCCCTATTGTCACAAATAAAGGGCCAAAACAGTCAAGCCCTGTGTAAGTAAACGGTCGATTGTACGGCGTAACCTTATCTTTAGGCAATGAACCCATAAGCGTGGGCACTGGCTTTACGTTTTTGTTTTTACAGAACAGACAGGATGATTTGGCGCGTTTGACTGCTGTTCGTATACTGATCACCCAGAACTTACGACGTATTTTGGTTATTATTAGTTCGTCATTTTGATGGTGATATATTTTATGATAGTACATTATAATTAGGTTGGTAAGTGGATGTCCCTTTGGAAGTATTATTGGCTGCCGAGTACTTACAGCCAGTACAGATGTATTGTGTTCAAGAAGAACACTAATTGTTATAAATTTAAGATTTTACAAGCTCTGTTCATGTCAATATGTAAATCTATTCAGAGCCGTAAATAATGATCTGTAACTTAAAACCAAAAGGGTGCAGAGCCAAACAACTGTAATCTTAAGTACAGGCCACTTGAGCCTGAACATAAGTATATTTCTAACAGTGTACAAGGGTCGCCTTGCGGGAGGCCGTTGATAAGGCTCCCGCTCAGGCAAACAAATGTGGTCTCTGTGTAGACCATAGATAAGTATATCATAAGAATTTCATGTTAGTTTCGTAAGCGAAGACTTAGAAAAATAAAATCAGTTTTTATACAGAACTTAAACGTGAAGGTTGTTTTCCTTTTTACAGGATTCCCTTTCATTTTGGTCATTCGAGCTCTTTTGATTCCTTGCGGAACAATTGGCCAGACTACTCTGCAGTTTTCCCCCACCAGTGGTAAGAAACTCAGAAAAACTGTGCACCTTAACGATTCTGTCAAGTGCTAGACACTGACAGCTAAAGGTTGCAGACGGATTCACACGATTGTTTTCCCCCAACAGTGGTAAGAGACAAAAGTGTTTAAAAAAAAAGCATAAAGATATATAAAGAGTCTTTTTTGTTTTTTAAAGCACCTTAAAGATTTTGTTTTTTATAAACAGCTAAAGGTCGCTACCTATTGAGCGTTTCCGAGGCCATAACGTCGAAAAAAAGAAAACATAAAAAGTGTGTGTTTTTTTACATAATCAAAAAAAAAAAAATTTTTTTTATAAGGCGTGTTTAAGGCCAACATCAGACAAATAAAAAAAAAATAATTTGTGAATAGTGCCATCAAATTAACACTTGTGAAAAAAAAATAGACGCATGTGAAACAAAAAATTTCTAAAAATCCAATAATTTGGATTATAATAGAAAAAGTGTCTACAAATGCTAAAAGCCAAAGAGCTAAGCAAAATAAAGTGCCTACAATGCTAAGAAAGCATTAAAATATTACAAATACTGAAGCCGACATAACAAAAAAAAAATAAAATTACAACAACAAAATCAAAGAGGAAAAGATGACCAGCAAATCCAGCAAGACGACTTCAGCAGCAAACATCACCACCAGCATCACCGAACTCAAGCAACCAACATCTTCGACATCAAGCATCGCTCACACCATCGACTTCTACAACGGCATAAGCGTCCAGTAAAAAGTCAGATAAGTTAGAAATAAAACTTATTCCTAAATTTACTTAACCTAATATGCTAAGCTAATATGTTGAAAGAGGACTTTAATGCAAATGCTGGGCTTTAAGAAATTATTTAAATAAATCCGTTAATAGTTTAACTATCGATCTCTTTTCCCTTGAGTGTAGAAAAAGTAAAATTTGATTTTGGAAAGCTAAAACTCTGGGCTTAATTGAGAAAGTAAGAAGTTGTTTTGAAAGCAGGGAATTTGAAAGATTGGTTAGCGAATTAGAATTCGATGTCAACAACATTAAAGAGATGACTTAGATGAAAAAAAGTGACAAAAAGTTCTTTAGTAAAATCCATTGTTGCTAAAGACGCCCAACTTTGTGATTGGACAATCTTGAAGTTAAAGGTTCAAAGTACCATTTCCGCTAAATTGTGGCAGTGGGCTACGAAGGGTTTTCTTGCTATTAAGCCGCAAAAAGGGCCTAAAAATCGTAAATTTGGAACTTTGACCACGGATTTCTCAAAACTGTGACGTGATGGAAGTTTCCAAGTATGAGGTAGTAATCTACAACTAAAATCCTTTCAGGGTTTGTAGCGTTTATTATTGGGTCAAGAAAAAGTCTTGATTTTGTCGACCTGTGTAATAAATGTCTAAATGATATTATGTGGATTGGACCCAGAGTTCAAAAGGATATTTTCGACATCATTTTAAAATGGCGCAGATGGCAGTATGTAGTTTCAGCGGACATTGAAAAAATGTACCGTCAAATTAATAACGCAGAAAGCGATCAAGAATTTATGCATGTCTTATGGAGAGATTCTCCAAAAAATAAAATAAAAGACTATAAATTAACTACAGTTACCTATGGTACTGCTTCGGCTACGTATTTACCTAAAAGAGTGCTAGCAGATATAGGAGATAAATGTAAAGATCCACTAATCAGTGGAATTATAAAAAATGATTTTTACATGGATGTTTTAATGACAGTATCAGACAGCATTAAAGCCTTAAAAATACAAAGAAATCGTGAAACAGGTCTCATTAGAGCTAGAAAAAGTAGGGATGAATTTGAGGAAATGGATTTCCAATCATCAAGAAATTATTGAAAATATCGAAAATGCTGCAGAAAACAAAACATTAAGCATTGAAGAGAATGAGTCCTTAAAAGCTTTAAGGCTTCAGTGGGAACCTTTTAAGAATGAATTTAAGTTTTGCATTAAATTTACCATCAATAAAAAAATTAATAAAAAATTAGTATTGTCGAACTTAGCAAAAATATACGATCCATTAGGATGGCTATCACCGGTTACTATTGTTGGAAAATTATTTATGCAAAGACTTTGGCTAGAGGAAATAAATTGGGATCAAGAACTAGATGTAGATGATTTAAACGAGTGGAGGTTGTATGAAGAAAATTTAAAATTTTTGGAAGATATTAGGATTCCGAGATGGATAAACCCACATGTAAATTTTCCAGTTCAGCTTCACGGTTTTGCAGAAGCTTCTGAAAAAGCGTACGCGGCAGTTGTATAGGCAAAAGTAAAAGAATCTGTCACTCTAGTAGCTAGTAAAATTAATGTAAGTCCTAAGAAAAACAGAAAGACTATTCCTAAGTTAGAGCCCATCTTTTAAGTAAATTATTGCAGAGAACAATGAAATCAATTTCTAACATAGCAGAAAGTTTTGCATGGAGTGATTCCACCATTACATTAGCTTGGATACGTAATGGGAACTGCAAAGATAAATTTATTAGACGTAGAACTGATGATATTTAAAAACTAATGGATACAGAATGGAGTCACGTGAAGTCGGAAGATAACCCGGCAGACATTGCCTCCAGAGGTATTTGTGCCACCAAATTAAAAGATTGCTCAATTTTGTGGAATGGGCCACAATGGCGCTCGATGCCTAAAGACCATTGGCATTAGTTCCAACTGGAACAAAAAGAAGAGATAGTTGTTTATACCGTAATCACGAGTACAGAAAACAACATATCTAATTTACTTGAAAGATATTCAAGTTTTCAAAAATTAGAGCGGATTGTAGCTTTGGTTTTAAGATTTATTGGTATTAAAGTCAAAAAGTCCATGTTTTCTGACAGTTGATGAATTGAAAAGCTCTAGAATATTAATTAGCGTCAATTTATGTCAGAAATAGTTTGCTTGAGAGACGGTAAAGAAATCGAATCCAAGAGTAAAATATTAGGGTTGCACCCATTCTTATACACAGATGGAGTTCTTAGAGTGGGTGGAAGGCTTCAAAATAGCAATATGCGGTTTGATGTCAAGCACCCAATAATATTAGATAAATGCCATTTACCTGATTTAGGGCCGTTTTCTCGTCCGTACTTTAATTTGCTTGCCCTTCCTTATGTCCTTATGTTACCGCAGGTAGCGACAAATTTTGTCACGGTACTTCATCCACCGTTTCAAATTTGTGCGGGAGGATTTGTGCAAGTGTTGCCAGACATTCGAGCGTTGTCAATCTGGTTCCAGCTGATTCAATTTACAGTTAAATATAAATCAAAATTGTTAAAGTCATTCAAATTATTTTAAAACAAGAAAGGAAGCTAGCTTCCGCTAGCCGAAGCTTATATACCCTTGCAGATCATTTTATCAACAAAGATATAATTTTTTTCCTATTAATTTCCATTTTATTTTTCGACCGTTCCTATGGCAGCTATATGTATAGTCATCCGATTTTTTAAAATTTTTATTCGAAATTCAGAAATATTTAAAAAATAGTATTCCCAAAAGTAGAAGGTAATATTTCAAAAAACACCAAAGCTAGAATTTTTTTACGTTTTTTTTGATATCCTTCCTATGGGAGACTTAGTTGTCAGATCCGGTCGGTTCCGACATATATACTACCTGCAATAGAAAGAAGACTTTTGGAAAAGTTTGAGTCCGATAGCTTTAAAACTGAGAGACTAGTTTGCGTAGAAACGGACAGACGGACATGGTTAAATGGACTCGTCTAGTCATGGTGATCAAGAATATATATACTTTATGGGGTCGGAAACGTCTCCTTCACTGCGTTGCAAACTTCTGACTGAAATCATTATACCCTGTGCAAGGGTATAATGAATTCCCGAGCGATTTATCTTCAAACTCTGTTGGATATCGTCGAATTGTCTTAAGTGCGAACCTATCGGCGCAGATATCAAGACCAAAGAAATTACTTAGAACATTACAGTGATGAAGAAATTGTTAAAAGGTTTCGCTTGTGTAAAAGCACGGCTTTATTTGTTTATATAATTTTTACCGCGAAACTTCTTTTCTGCCGACATTGTTTTTTTTATTAGTTTGAAATGTTGTTTATATCATCAGCTGTTAGTATGACTGTTTCATGGTATTTTTCGATAGTTTTTCGACTAATTTTGACAGTTAGGTAACTCTTCTGTTGTGGGGTTGCCACATAGTCTCAAATTAGTGCACCTTTTACTTGGAGTTTTAAATGACGGACGAGAAAACCAAAACCGATTTGCCACCTAGATAAATTTATCCTTCTATTAGCTAAATTTTACTTTGCAGGACGGACGAGAAAACGGCGCTTTATAATTAAAAAGGCTCACGCGGAGACCTTACATGGTGGAATTAATCTAATGAGGAACCAAGTACAAAGAGTATATTGGATATTTAGGTTAAGAGACTCCCTCAAGAAAATATTACGAGAATGTGTTACTTGAACGAGATATCGACAATGTACAGGTAAACAGTTAATGGGTAATTTAGCAAATTACACAGTAAATTCTTCGTATCCCTTCCCTAATACAGGAATAGACTATGCGGGACCTATAGCCGTTACTCATCTTAGAGATTATATTGGTCTTTGGTTGAACCCACTATTTTTGATTTTATGGCTTCAACAGCTATCTCTTCAAATGTGCCTTTAAGGCTATTTTAAGGCTGTGACAAATCTTTGAAGGTTAATTTTTGGCCGTTGAATTCAGGGATAGCATTTGCTATATCTTTGATATAAGCCCGTTGGGCATTATTAATATTTGTTCGATTTCGCAATCGGAATCAGCTGGTTCTTGATCTGATAATTCAGATTCAAAAAATACTGCTGGAATTGTAAGATTATTCAAATCTTTCTCTTCTATTTCCGGTAGATCAAATGTAGATTTTTCTACCTGTACCGAGTTGACTTTTGGTGGATCTGATGATTCCAACTCGACACCAGTTTCTACTTTCAAAGGGGTGTTTAGTAGAGCTGCAAAACTATCGATAGTGTAGTCTGTCGACTGTTTGATAGCATTTCAGTCGACTGTTTCGATATTATCGACTAGTCGTTGTTTCATATTAGATCAAAGCCCTTGAATGAATTTTATTATGATTAGGCTGCTAAGATATGTTTGTGTTTTCAGACAGAGCATTAAAAATTGCAAAACATGTACATTTTTAAAGTAAAATAAGGTTAGAAAAATTCCCTTGTATTATTTGGACTAATATCAGCACAGAAATATTTTAATGTACCATAAATTGTTCGAATTCACTCCATTCCATTATAATTAATATGGATATGAATTATTTTTGTATACCACTGAAATGCTAGCTCTACCTAATATGTCATGATCGCTTTGAATTGTTCTCACAGGAATACCTGGGACAGTGCTCAATACCATCGTTTTTTGTTTATCAGAGCAATGTATTATAGCCTCTTCCCATAGAGTCCATCCGTGTGAAACGGTTGGGATTTTTGGCAATGTGAAACTCGTGTTCCCACAGAGCACATCCACCATCCGATAACAGCTGACTTGAAGAGCAGTTGCTCATCTCAACATTAACGAAGGGGTATTTCAACTCGGAAAAACTGTCGCAAAATGGCGTTCTCCTAATCTTATTGTACAATAATACAATAAATAGCATAGGATAATAGTTAAAATTCATATCTGAACTTTTATAACATATCCTATAACGAGTATGCTTACATATTGCTGACTGTGGGAGAGCATAACCTCCCGTACCCCACCCATTGCTCTTACTACGCCTCTGCAAAGCCAATATTAATATGGCAAATTTGTAAACAAACATAAAATTCTGCTGTCTTATTACTTTATAGTAACTTTTGAACTTTATAGGAGTACATAGTACTCTTTTAATTAATATTAGTAATTATTTACGAAGTGCAGAACATATTCTGAGACTTCGCTGCAAACATTGATGTTTTCATACCCAGAACAGCTTACATTTTAGCCCACACATAGCAACCTGTTGGCGAATGCTTTTCTGCTCATAACAAAATACAAACAATTTAACGATAGCCAAAAAACAATGAGCTTAAGCAATATTGAATTTTTTCCCGCCATCGATTTGTTTTGTTCTTGTAGTCAACGTTCCATTTTTCACAGTCAAGAGGAAGAACTCAGTGTTGCACCGAAAAAACATCGCTTAACTATCGCATAAAAAAGCCCGTCAAAGTCCGTCAAAATTGGATGGCGGACTAACTGGGACATTTTCGGAACGGCAAAACCTTACGGACCATCCGTTCAACGGATGGTATATGGTGGATGGAGCTCTGTGGGAAGACCCTATTAAAGGTGATAATTCTAAATTATATGTTGACATATATAAATTTTCTATCTCATAAGTAGTCATTAGGGTCGTTGAGACCAGTGTTATTATTCTCTCTCTAAAATTTGGATCCCTCATATAGGTGTTAACGGCTGCCTCTACGTTTAACATTGTTCTGTTTATCTACTTATACCTGTGGCCATAAAAGAATATATTAATTTTAATTTTTTTTTTTTTTGGTTTTTATTGTAAAAATGATTTTTTTCCAATAATACTTGAAATTACAAAAAGGCTAGCTCTTTTTTGTATTAAAAATTTTAAATAGTAATTAGGTCGTTTGCTTGACTCTGGAATCTCTTCTTTAAACACCTATTGTGTAATTTATAGCTTTTTAGGAAAATACTTGCTGACATTATAATTACAATTATTTGTTATGTGCGAAAACTATAATTAAATACAAAATTCGCAAACTCCACGGTTGTTTACACTAGGCCAGATGACGATCGGCGTTTATTCGATAATCGGTCATCGACTACTCGTGAGTCCAGGGAGTCGGGACACTGAGTTCAAAATGGAACTGGTTCCCTAGACCGGATGACTCCCAAATGAACCGAAGTTTAAATTCGAAAAAGTTTGAGTGGTTTTTGACTGAGAAAATAGCAAAGGTGACTTAAAGGGCGAAACTCAGTAGGCGCAGGCGGGTCGGTTGGCCGAAAATTGTTAAATTTAAAAAAAAATTATAAGTTCTACCAGTGAGTTAAAAAAGTAAATATAAGTTTAATGTGAGTGCAGTTACAAATTAAATTAATTCCAGAGTATTCCGGAGGGAATAATCCTGGGTCAGGAACGGAAATTTTGTGGAAGAGTGAAGAAAGACCAGCCACCAGGAAGAAGAAGATTTTTCTAGGAGAAAAATTGGCCACTCATTCCTGGGTGGCCACCGGTTCTTATTTTAATTTAAAATTAAATCTCATATCTGCCAGCCGCAAATATAATCAAGCCAAAACAAACACTACACAAAAACTATGTAACCCACCCCAATTAATGTAATTTAATTCATATTATATAAAAACCATATTTATTTAAACTATTTAATACCTAAAACCAAAATACTCGCCCTATGATGAATTATTACTCATTTATTTATTTATTTAATTACTTATGTATATATATCTGTTACATGTAAAAGTCCTTCGGTACCGTGGGTAGGTTATTTAAATGTTAAAATTTAAGAGAGATGTTTTTTAAAAAAATACAGTGAGAAAGTGAAATGAATCTGTCAGAGTAGATATTTGTGTTGGGGGATGGGATGAATTAGGTAGCACGACCCGCAACAAAAAAAAATATGGGAGATGTGTCCAAAAATGCTCTCGTGGTTGGGAGGGACTCCTAGGACTACGAGCTTAACAGGTGGTCCAATCCAGAGGTTCCAAAGTCCGTCGTGGAAAATTTAGCCGTTGTTTAAATTTCAAAATTCCGTTTTGTTTTTTTTTGTTTTGTCTGCTGCGTGAACGGGATCTTGGTTGTTCCCCTCCCTGGGAAAGACTTTGCATAGCCGGCAATGAACCCGCGCGAAAAGCAGGACATGACAAATGGCGCCCAATCTAAAAATAAAAGTATTAATTAAATGGAATCAATAAAAGTAAAAAGTCAAACGTAACGTAAAAAGTAAACACTCACCAGGATAATTTCCCAATAGATAAAGACCTCGGAACCCATCTGTTTGGACCGTGGGCAGGCTGAGAAGGTCAAACCCATCGTAGCCGCAGTGGGAAATATTCCGAAGGGTCCTTCTGTTAAGTGCAGCCCTTCGTGAGAAAGTTGACCGACTAGAAGTGGACCCATGGCCGAATTAATACGGCACATGCGAAGCCAGGCTAGCCGGTACATTAGTGTCTAGAATTAAAATAAAGCAGTTTTCTTTCTTTTATTAATGTTGTCTGAAGTAAAGTTAATTTGTAATAACTTATCTAAATCTGTGGTCTTTGTTTGGAATTGGTGTGGTCTATGTACACTGTTAACAATGTGCGGCATCGATGCCCAACTTTTACAAATATAGACTGAAAGAAACGGAAATTAAGTTGAATTAATAAAATCGTTTAATAAATTATAAAAACCGTACAAAAAATGTTGCGCGAAAGGATTAGGAACTGAAGGAAAGGAGAGAAAAGTTAGTGGGTAGTGAAGATAGCTACGTCTTATCCCCCCCATATTAGAAAAAGTCGAAGAAAGAAGAAATAAACAAATATAACAAGAAAATAAGTTAGGATATGCAAAATAGTGATAGGGATAGAATTCAAATCGGAAGAAAAATAAGGAGAAGTTTGGATTTCATTCGGAATAGGGTACCAGCCAGTATGACTCCGCCAACAACTCGCTCGCAAGCCAATAAAGAGGAGAAGTTGGAGAATATATCGGCACCCGAAGGCATGGAGTCGCTAAGGGAGCAGAATCCTGAAGAAATGGGAAGCGCAAGTCCTGGAGAAGCTAGTGGACAACAGGCGATAGGCGGCACCGGGGCCATACCGAAGTCTCTGCCATCTGAAATAAAGTCAGGGGTGAATGCAGCACTGTTGCAAGCACATCAGACGTACCAGGTGGGAATGTCGGCAGAGTATGATGCGTTTAAACATCAGATGCAGCAGGATATGGTGCAGTTCATGAAGGATATAAATGACTGCATGGCGGAGTGGCGCAGAGATCTTGTGAAGGAAAACGCGGTGTGGCAGGCAGCTACGCAGGTTCGTCAGGCTCAACAACAACAGGTTGCACAGGGCCAAATACACAGTTCGGGGACGCAGATGCAGCCACCTCGAGGCATCGCAGCGCAGCCGCTGGCGAATCCAATGCCACCATTCGATCCGAGGATGCTACAGCAACCTCCACCAAACATGTTGCCGGGGTTGCGTCACCAGATGGGATTCCCGCCGCCATCATCTGGGCCGTTCTCCGAGAAGCAGGAACCGAATCGTCAGGCCTCGGAACCGAATCGTCAGGCTTCGGAAGGGTATCGGCCAACCGCCTGGTCGACGGATGAGGAACAAAGAAGATGGAATGGTTCCCACACGACACCGCCAGATTATCCTACTGGAAACGGTGGGACACAGCACAACGTCAATCCAGGACAAGATCCGCGACGAGCAAGCGGGACAGCAGGCGATTCAGCTTTTAAAGTAGGTCAGCTGCGGAAGTGGGGGCTAAGTTTTGATGGAAGTCCCAGAAGTATGCCCGTGTCCGAATTTATATTCCGCCTAGAACATCTCCAAAGGTCGTACCAGGTGCCGTGGAAGGAGGTCCTAAGAGAATTTCACGTGTTAGTGGAAGGACAAGCCAAGGAATGGTACTGGATGTACGTGAAGTCGACGGAGAAGCAAGAGTGGCCTTACCTGAGGTATGCACTACAGCAGCAGTTCCAGAGTCACCGATCCAACTTCGAGCGGGAGTATGAGTTGCGAGAACGGAAACAGAAGCCAGGAGAAACCAACGAAGTGTATATCCAGACCATGCTAGCTCTCAGATCTCGACTAGAGATGCCGTTTTCAGACTTCGACCTCATAAAAGTGATAAAGATGAACATTAGGGATCAGATTTAGAGAATAATATACCCGATCTACATCACAAACCTGGATCAACTCCGACACGAATGCCACGACGCGGAAAGAATCCTGGCGACTCGATGGACCAGACAGCCAAGCAACCTCGATGCTCACCGGGGGTATAAGGATCGTCCGAGGGTAGATGAGCTTTGTCCGGAACCAGTCGGAGAAGAGAGTGGACCTGTGGATCAAGAGGAAGTGGAGGCATTAGCGAGACACTGGGAGAATAATCGAGAGCGACAGCCACTTACCTGCTGGAATTGTGGAACCTTGGGACACCCATTCAAAGCATGTGAATCGGAGGTGTTGAAGGTGTTCTGTTTTAAGTGTGGATTCCCGGGTGTGAGGACTCCAAGATGCACGAGATGCCAAACACGAAACGCTGGGAGGAGCTTGGTCAAGAACGAGGAACCACGCTCCAATCCGTTTGCGACGAGCAAATAGAAGCCTCGTCAAATTGCATTCCTAATGATAAGGGTAGCTGTAAGGGAAATAATATTAATAGGATTCTGTTAAATATAAATAAACCAAGAAATAGCGTTAAATGGTCGAAACGTGAACCTATAGCAGTCCGAGAAGCGAATTACCAAGAGGTCAGGAACCGTATATTGGGAACACATAGCCCAGATCGGCACATTTCGCCGAAAATTGCCAGAGCCCGTAGGAGAAGCCAACAGCGGAAAACGGAAAGAAGGATGATTTGCTCGGCCATCAGAGCTGCAGTGGAAGGTGATAATAGACCATTCGCACAGGTCAAGATAGAAGACCTGGAAATCGTCGGTCTTTTGGATTCCGGGGCATCCGTCAGCTTGCTCGGGGAAGGTTGTCTAGAAATAGTGGAAAGGTTAGGACTAAGATTAGAGAAGTCACAATCGATAATGAAATCAGCAGGCGGTACTCAGCATCGAGTAGTGGGAAAGATTCAACCCAGCATCTCATATAAGGGGATAATACATCGATTGCCGATACTCCTTTGTCCTTCCTTGAAGCAAAAATTATATCTTGGAATAGATTTTTGAGGAAATTCCAATTGGCACCAAAAGTAGTGGGTGTGGAATCTTTACACCAGGTGGAATCCGATTTCATGGCCAAAGGAGAACCGATAGAGGCCCATATCCTGTCCTCGGAGCAAACTGAGCAGCTGGAAGAAGCAAAAGGGCGTTTTCTGACATACGAGAGTCAAGGATTAGGACTCACCAAGGTGGAAGAACACTCGATCCAGTTAGTTGAAGGAGCATTACCCGTCAAGGAGAGATTGTTTCCAGTTTCCCCGGCAAAACAACAACTGCTATTCACGGAAATCGATGAAATGCTTCGTCTAGGAGTCATCGAGTTGAGTGAAAGTCCCTGGAATAACCGAACGACGCTGGTACAGAAACCTGGAAAGAATAGGCTGTGCTTAGATGCAAGAAAACTGAACGCACTTACAGTAAAGGATGCTTACCCATTGCAAAACATTGAGTCGATATTAAGCCGGGTAGATGAGACGATTTTCATTAGCAGTATCGATCTGAAACACGCTTTCTGGCAAGTGGAACTCGATGAAAAAAGTCGCCCATTAACCGCTTTCACAATACCCGGAAGGCCACTCTATCAGTTTCGACGGATGCCATTCGGCCTTTGTAATTCGGCTCAGATGTTGTGTAGAGTAATGGATAAGGTAATCCCACAGCGTCTTCGCAGCCGTGTCTTTGTTTACTTGGATGACTTGCTGATGATATCCAAGACTTTTGAAGAACACTGCATTTTGCTGAAAGAAGTGGCAGAGTGTTTGAATAACGCGAATTTGACGATCGGCCTACATAAATCAAAGTTTTGTTTTAAATACTTGCGATACTTAGGTTACATTGTTGGTGATGGGGCCTTGCGAACAGATCCGAAGAAAGTTGAGGCGATTTTAAAGATAGAAGTACCCAAAAATACGCGACAGCTACGCAGCTTCTTAGGAACCGCAGGATGGTATCGCAGGTTTATCCAAAATTTCTCCGGTGTAAGTGCGCCGCTCACCGACTGCCTGAAAAACAAAACCAAATTTACTTGGACGGAGGAAGCGACTACGGCATTTGAAACGCTAAAGAAAGCACTTACCTGTGCACCCGTATTGGCTCATCCAGACTTTGAGAAACACTTCTGGATCCAGTGTGACGCCAGCCATGTAGGAATTGGGGCAGTGTTGTACCAGCAAGATGTAGAAGGTTCGGACCGACCAATAGCTTTCTTTTCGGCGAAGCTAAGAGGAGCGCAGCTCAATTACAGCGTGACAGAAAAAGAGTGCCTCGCAGCAGTAAAAGCCGTGGAAAGATTCCGTCCGTATGTGGAGCTGATGCCGTTTACTATCGTAACCGACCATGCAAGCCTGAAATGGCTCATGACGCTCAAGGATTTGAACAGAAGACTGGCGCGGTGGTCGTTAGCATTACAGGCTTTTGACTTTAACATCGAGCACCGGAAAGGGAAAGACAACATCGTGGCAGACATGTTGTCCCGACCGAATGAAGCCGCCGAAATAGAGTTCTTCGACTTTGAGACAACGAAATTTGAGAGTCCTGAATACCTGGAAAGACTACGATTAATTGAAGAACAAGGAAAAGATAAGTTTCCGGACTTACGTGTGGAAGAAGGACTTCTTTTCAAAAAGACCCATTTTAGCAGAGAAGAAAGCGACAAGTTTGAATAGAAACTATGGATTCCGGAAGCTCTGACGGAGACTCTAATTCAGAAAGCTCACTGCAGCGACATGGCCATGCACGGAGGAATGGGAAAGACATTAGCGAGACTTCAACAAATGTATTACTGGCCCAAAATGGTAGTTCAAGTCCGAGAATTCGTAACAGCTTGTGAAAACTGCAAGGAAAACAAACACACAACGCAGATAAAACGGCCAATGATGGGAAAGGAAGTACAGACAGATCGACCCATTCAAAAGCTGTACCTAAACTTCCTAGGAAAATATCCGCGATCCCGTCGAGGAAATACAATGTTGTTCATCGCATTAGACCATTTAACCAAGTTTGTATGGCTAAAAGCAATGCCGAAAGCTACATCCACAGCTCTAATTCGATTCCTGCAAGAAGGCATATTTACCCAATTTGGAGTTCCAGAAACAATACACACAGACAACGGAAGACAGTTTATCTCCAAGGAATTTGAGAATATGTTGCGAGAATACGGGATTACGCACATGAAAACAGGGATATACGCACCACAATCCAACGCTTCGGAAAGAGTAAACCAGTCGGTTTTGGCAGCAATTCGAGTGAACATCCAGGACGACCACACACGCTGGGATGAACACCTTGCGGACATACAAGCGTCGCTGAGGTCATCCATCCATAAAAGCACCGGAACTTCCCCATACTTTGCCATGTTCGGACAGCATATGTTTACGAATAGGAAGGATTACTCGCTGGCTCGCAAGCTGAATGCTCTCAATGAAGCTGATATAGCCCAATTGTCCAGATCCGAACGACAGCAGCTGTACCGGGAGAAAATAAAGGAAAGGATACATCAGGCCTACGAGAAAGCAGCGAAGAACTACAATTTAAAGGCCCGAGAAATTCGATACTCACCGGGACAGGAAATCAACAAGCGAAACTTTGTGCTTAGTGACTTTAGCAAGAATATAAACTCCAAGTTCTGCCGAAAGTACACTAAATGCCGAGTCACAAAAGCATTGGGAAATTCGTTGTACGCATTGGAAAACTTGCGCGGCAATCCTTTGGGAGTTTTCCATGCAAAGGACCTCAAACAATAGTGCCCGGCTAGCAAACCACACTCACCAGACGTAAATCTCAGGGTTGTGGGCGATGGCTTACGTTGAGCAGCACTATCAGCCATAGACGCACATCCTCCACTCCTGTTCCGAGACAAGTATCGAAACCGTAGTGTGCTTGTTATGTGCGAAAACTATAATTAAATAAAAAATTCGCAAACTCCACGGTTGATTACACTAGGCCAGATGACGATCGGCGTTTATTAACCGCCCATTAACCGCTTTCACAATACCCGGAAGGCCACTCTATCAGTTTCGACGGATGCCATTCGGCCTTTGTAATTCGGCTCAGATGTTGTGTAGAGTAATGGATAAGGTAATCCCACAGCGTCTTCGCAGCCGTGTCTTTGTTTACTTGGATGACTTGCTGATGATATCCAAGACTTTTGAAGAACACTGCATTTTGCTGAAAGAAGTGGCAGAGTGTTTGAATAACGCGAATTTGACGATCGGCCTACATAAATCAAAGTTTTGTTTTAAATACTTGCGATACTTAGGTTACATTGTTGGTGATGGGGCCTTGCGAACAGATCCGAAGAAAGTTGAGGCGATTTTAAAGATAGAAGTACCCAAAAATACGCGACAGCTACGCAGCTTCTTAGGAACCGCAGGATGGTATCGCAGGTTTATCCAAAATTTCTCCGGTGTAAGTGCGCCGCTCACCGACTGCCTGAAAAACAAAACCAAATTTACTTGGACGGAGGAAGCGACTACGGCATTTGAAACGCTAAAGAAAGCACTTACCTGTGCACCCGTATTGGCTCATCCAGACTTTGAGAAACACTTCTGGATCCAGTGTGACGCCAGCCATGTAGGAATTGGGGCAGTGTTGTACCAGCAAGATGTAGAAGGTTCGGACCGACCAATAGCTTTCTTTTCGGCGAAGCTAAGAGGAGCGCAGCTCAATTACAGCGTGACAGAAAAAGAGTGCCTCGCAGCAGTAAAAGCCGTGGAAAGATTCCGTCCGTATGTGGAGCTGATGCCGTTTACTATCGTAACCGACCATGCAAGCCTGAAATGGCTCATGACGCTCAAGGATTTGAACAGAAGACTGGCGCGGTGGTCGTTAGCATTACAGGCTTTTGACTTTAACATCGAGCACCGGAAAGGGAAAGACAACATCGTGGCAGACATGTTGTCCCGACCGAATGAAGCCGCCGAAATAGAGTTCTTCGACTTTGAGACAACGGAATTTGAGAGTCCTGAATACCTGGAAAGACTACGATTAATTGAAGAACAAGGAAAAGATAAGTTTCCGGACTTACGTGTGGAAGAAGGACTTCTTTTTAAAAAGACCCATTTTAGCAGAGAAGAAAGCGACAAGTTTGAATAGAAACTATGGATTCCGGAAGCTCTGACGGAGACTCTAATTCAGAAAGCTCACTGCAGCGACATGGCCATGCACGGAGGAATGGGAAAGACATTAGCGAGACTTCAACAAATGTATTACTGGCCCAAAATGGTAGTTCAAGTCCGAGAATTCGTAACAGCTTGTGAAAACTGCAAGGAAAACAAACACACAACGCAGATAAAACGGCCAATGATGGGAAAGGAAGTACAGACAGATCGACCCATTCAAAAGCTGTACCTAAACTTCCTAGGAAAATATCCGCGATCCCGTCGAGGAAATACAATGTTGTTCATCGCATTAGACCATTTAACCAAGTTTGTATGGCTAAAAGCAATGCCGAAAGCTACATCCACAGCTCTAATTCGATTCCTGCAAGAAGGCATATTTACCCAATTTGGAGTTCCAGAAACAATACACACAGACAACGGAAGACAGTTTATCTCCAAGGAATTTGAGAATATGTTGCGAGAATACGGGATTACGCACATGAAAACAGGGATATACGCACCACAATCCAACGCTTCGGAAAGAGTAAACCAGTCGGTTTTGGCAGCAATTCGAGTGAACATCCAGGACGACCACACACGCTGGGATGAACACCTTGCGGACATACAAGCGTCGCTGAGGTCATCCATCCATAAAAGCACCGGAACTTCCCCATACTTTGCCATGTTCGGACAGCATATGTTTACGAATAGGAAGGATTACTCGCTGGCTCGCAAGCTGAATGCTCTCAATGAAGCTGATATAGCCCAATTGTCCAGATCCGAACGACAGCAGCTGTACCGGGAGAAAATAAAGGAAAGGATACATCAGGCCTACGAGAAAGCAGCGAAGAACTACAATTTAATGGCCCGAGAAATTCGATACTCACCTGGACAGGAAATCAACAAGCGAAACTTTGTGCTTAGTGACTTTAGCAAGAATATAAACTCCAAGTTCTGCCGAAAGTACACTAAATGCCGAGTCACAAAAGCATTGGGAAATTCGTTGTACGCATTGGAAAACTTGCGCGGCAATCCTTTGGGAGTTTTCCATGCAAAGGACCTCAAACAATAGTGCCCGGCTAGCAAACCACACTCACCAGACGTAAATCTCAGGGTTGTGGGCGATGGCTTACGTTGAGCAGCACTATCAGCCATAGACGCACATCCTCCACTCCTGTTCCGAGACAAGTATCGAAACCGTAGTGTGCTTGTTGTGTGCGAAAACTATAATTAAATAAAAAATTCGCAAACTCCACGGTTGTTTACACTAGGCCAGATGACGATCGGCGTTTATTCGATAATCGGTCATCGACTACTCGTGAGTCCAGGGAGTCGGGACACTGAGTTCAAAATGGAACTGGTTCCCTAGACCGGATGACTCCCAAATGAACCGAAGTTTAAATTCGAAAAAGTTTGAGTGGTTTTTGACTGAGAAAATAGCAAAGGTGACTTAAAGGGCGAAACTCAGTAGGCGCAGGCGGGTCGGTTGGCCGAAAATTGTTAAATTTAAAAAAAATATATAAGTTCTACCAGTGAGTTAAAAAAGTAAATATAAGTTTAATGTGAGTGCAGTTACAAATTAAATTAATTCCAGAGTATTCCGGAGGGAATAATCCTGGGTCAGGAACGGAAATTTTGTGGAAGAGTGAAGAAAGACCAGCCACCAGGAAGAAGAAGATTTTTCTAGGAGAAAAATTGGCCACTCATTCCTGGGTGGCCACCGGTTCTTATTTTAATTTAAAATTAAATCTCATATCTGCCAGCCGCAAATATAATCAAGCCAAAACAAACACTACACAAAAACTATGTAACCCACCCCAATTAATGTAATTTAATTCATATTATATAAAAACCATATTTATTTAAACTATTTAATACCTAAAACCAAAATACTCGCCCTATGATGAATTATTACTCATTTATTTATTTATTTATTTAATTACTTATGTATATATATCTGTTACATGTAAAAGTCCTTCGGTACCGTGGGTAGGTTATTTAAATGTTAAAATTTAAGAGAGATGTTTTTTAAAAAAATACAGTGCGAAAGTGAAATGAATCTGTCAGAGTAGATATTTGTGTTGGGGGATGGGATGAATTAGGTAGCACGACCCGCAACAAAAAAAAAACATGGGGGATGTGTCCAAAAATGCTCTCGTGGTTGGGAGGGACTCCTAGGACTACGATATTAACAGGTGGTCCAATCCAGGTGGGGACTATTTTTCTGTAGTGCCGTTATGTATTGAGAGTAGGTCCTAGCGAAAATAATAAAGGTAAGTCCAATTATATAGGCCACGTAATTCAAAATGTCGGCAAACAACGGTTTTTTGTATTCTTAGCTGTACCGCGGAACCTGTAGGTGATAGAAAATAATTTTGTTTGGGACTTTTACTCAGGAGCACCCATCATGGAAAACTTGAAATGGCTCGTACTCGGTCAGTATTTTTCCATTCAACTCTAACTGTAACGTGTTTACGAGATCATTCTTCTTATTCTTGTATGGGTAATCAATTACATAGAATCTTTTTGTTAACAATGCAAATATAAAACAAGAGAGAACGGTATAGTCGGGTGCCCCGACTATCAGATACCCGTTACTCAGCTAAGGGAGTGCGAGGGAGATAGATATATAAAATCTTTGATCGGGCATAATTTTTAAACGAATGGTCCGATTTGAAAAATTTCTTCTACATTTCGATAGGTATTGAGAGTCACAATAAAACTGCATTTTTAGTTTTCCAAAATCTTTAATGGTGTGGGCGCCAGACACCTTTCAAAAAATGGTGTAGGGCGATTGAGGGCGTTAGAGGGGGCGTGGCACCATTTTGAAATAAACTTGCGCTGCGTAGGAACTCCAAGAATATGCATGCAAAATGCCAATCCTCTAGCTTTTATAGTTTCCGAGATCTCAGCGTTCATACGGACGGACAGACGGACAGACGGACATGGCTAGTTCGACTCGGCTAGTGATCCTGATCAAGAATATATATACTTTATAGGGTCGGAAAAGCTTCCTTCTCCCTGTTACATACTTTTGCACGAATACAATATACCCTTTTACTCTACGAGTAACGGGTATAATTAGTGGACTGTATATTTAATTCGATATATTGTATTTTCTTTTTAACTTATTTATTTAGACACCTTGCAACAGTCTTGCATTTTATTATCATATTTATAATCATTGGATATAAAATCTTTAATTTTAACATGATGCCTTTTCATGTATTCTTTTTCATCTTTTAACCGTTTAATATTAACTGTACGATTAACAGGACATAGTTTAAATGGGCACCAAATCATTCTTGAATAGGAACGTCTTTGCTTTACAAACTTGTAATGAAATAACTTGTTTCAAAAGTATGCGTTGATTATCCTAATTTTCATGGAACTTCCAACTATTAATTGTTTGTCTATTGACTCTTCTTCTACTAAATTAACGGTTGTAAGAACGTCATTTACTTCAATTAATACGGATGGTGAACTAAAAACAACATCACTTAGGTCCTGCCGGCGGAATATTATGGCAGTGTATTTGCTCATCTTCAATTCCTTCAGAAATCGCCAAGCTACCTAACTCTTTCTCTTTTGATGGAATCGATAATAAAAATTGTGAATCTATTTTATTTGATTCAAAACTATTTTCTTTATGTTTGAATTTATTCGAACAAATTAATCCATCGAGATAATTAGAAAACTGTTTTTCTGTCAGGGTAAGAAACTCCTCTGCCCTAACAACCACAGGAAAATATCCTTCAATGCGGAATCTTTTCTCTATGATCGGTACTATATTTTGAACATCGAATTCTAATACACTAATAATGCGTTCAAATTCATTGCTTTCGAAATAACACCTAGCTTGTTCCACCACATTAAACAATTTTGTAGCTAAATAGATAATCATATTTCTTCTTATGTTAAGAGAATCCTTGCAGCCAATTAAATTCTCCACTGTCTCATCGATATATTTGCTTAATTGCTCGACTTTCTCAAAGAAAGCCTGCCTTGAAACATAATGGCTAAAATCGGAACACATCGAACTCTTTACAACTATTTTAGTTACTAATATCGAACTTATTTGTTGATTACGTTGACTTAGCCCATTGATTTCCAGGATGCAGTCGACGACTTTGTTGTAGCGACGATTTCGATGATCTCTTGGCGACGACTTCCCTTGACCGCTGCGGTCAGCGACGTGGAGATGATTTTGTAGCCAGAAAGTCTTCTTCCCTTCCAAGATGAAGTTAAGTTGTGGTGCCGAGATCTTCTTCTCGGTAGCTTCGATGTTTTGATTTATCCCAGATTCGGGATATTAAAAAATGCAATATTGCATCTGCAGGCTATTTGCCCAATGGTGTATTTATAGGAATATATTTTCCCATAATCCAAATTAATGGAGTTGAACGCTTATTTCCAATTCAATTCAAGGCCCTTATGCAATATATTTTTATACTGCAGGCTCTTGTTAACCATAGTCAAAGCTAATGGTAATATTATTATTTCTTGTGCACTTATTTTTAAAACAATAATATTTTTATTTAGTCGTATTTTTTAATTTTTTGCTTTTTAGCTTCTTGGCTTTATAGCATTTTTAGGCACTTTTCACCCTTATATATCCAAATCTTTGGATTTTGCGCAATTTTTTCTTTAATTCTCTTGTGGATTTTTTCTTTTTCGAATACAAGAGTATTACATTTGCAATTTGGCACTTATTACAAATTTTATTTTGTGGGCACTTTTTTTTTATTTCTTTCACAAAATTTCATTTTTTTTTTATATATATCCGCTGTTTTGGCCACGGACACGCCTTACCAACTTATTGGTTTAAATATATAAATCACTATATTTCTCTATATATTTATCCGATGTTAAGGCCTCGGAAACGTCTTACCGACTTTAGCAACCTTTAGCTGTCAAAACAGAATCTTTAAGGTGCTTAAAAAAAGAAAAAAGACTCTTTGCTTGTCTTTTTGCTTTTATCTTGCTCAGCACGTTGTCTCTTACCTCTGGTGGGGGAAAACAATCGTGTGAATCTATTGCTACCTTTAGCTGCAAGCGTCTAGCACTCAGCAGAATCTTTAAGGTGCAGAAAATCTCTAAGTCTATTATCAGTGGTGGGGGAAGACTACAGAGAGGTCCGGCCAATTGTTCCGCAAGGAATCAAAGAGGCTCGAAGGACCAAAATGATAGGGAATCCTGTAATAAGGAAAACAACCTTCACGCTCGAGTTCTGTATAAAAACTGATTTTATATTTTCTAAGTCTTCGCTTACGAAACAAACATGAAATTCTTATGAAATTCTTATCTATGGTCTACGCAGAGACCACATCTGTTTGCCTGAGCGGGGGCCTTATCAACGGCGTCCCGCAAGGCGACCTTTGTACAGTGTTAGAACTATATTTACGTTCAGGCTTAAGTGGCCTGTATTTAAGATTACAGTTGTTCGGAACTGCACCCTTTTTGGTTTTAAGTCACAGATCATTCTTTACGGCTCTAGATCAATTAACATATTGACATGTACCGAACTCGTAAAGTATTAGATTTATTATAAAAAGTGTTCTTCTTGAACAGAATTAAAAGGCTTGCATTTTCATCATATTTCTGGACATGCTTCTTTAGGACTCGGATTAATAATAACAATAATCTTGGTAATATATGCTTTTAGAAAATAAGCTACAAGGCAACGATTGCAAGCCTCTTGCAAGAGCTCTGTTCATGTCAATATGTAAATCAATTCAGAGCCGTAAATAATGATCTGTAACTTAAAACCAAAAGGGTGCAGAGCCGAACAACTGTAATCTTAAGTACAGGCCACTTGAGCCTGAACATAAATATAGTTCTAACACTGTACAAGGGCCGCCTTGCGGGAGGCCGTTAATAAGGCTCACGCTCAGGCAAACAGATGTCGTCTCTGCGTAAGAATTTCATGTTAGTTTCGTAAGCGAAGACTTAGAAAAATAAATTCAGTTTTTATACAGAACTCAAACGTGAAGGTTGCTTTCCTTATTACAGGATTCCTTTTCACATTGTTTAGCCTTCCCTGCACGACCAACAAGCCATCTTCATTTACTCCAGGTGACAATGAATGTATTAGATATGTGCGAGCTATATATCTAATTACATTTATTGTAATATAATGTTGATGAATAGTGTGTACAAGGAATGAATGTGATTTGCGAGACCGATGTTGTTCTCCGTTGACTGCTGACGTGTGGCTGCTGGCATACACAACAGAATGTATTGGGCTACTTTTGGAAATCAAATCATTTCGCGGAAGAGCGCTTATTTCTTCGCAATATGTGTGTTGCTGTGGTATCTTACATAATGTTTTCTCAGCATTGACCAATTCTTTGAAGGAAATTTCTCCTTTAACCTTCTTTTCGTCTTTTTTAATGTTTCCTATGAATCTGAGTATCAATCCCATTGTTCGCTTAAGGCGCATAAGGTTTGAAAACCGACCAATGCCTATTGGTGGTTCTATTGCCATTGTCAGGACAATCTTGCGCTTTCGTCAGAGTCATCTGGTAATGGGATCGTTTTATCGGTTGTTGGCCAGGCGGATTCAAGTTCTTTCAGGAATAATGGGCCTAGAGTCCAAACAGTTTGCGGATCATATTCTTGACACTTGGTGGTCCCTGTCGCTTTATCAGCTGGGTTTAAGAGAGTTGGAACCCAACGCCATTCATTTTCCTTAGTTGTGTTCCGAATTTCTGCTATCTGATATGCCACAAACTGTTTGAATTGCCTGTGGTCAGAACAAATCCAGGCGAGCACTGTCCTTGAATCTGACCAGAACACAGATCTTTCAATGGCAATATCATGACTTTCTAAATATCAAGTTTCTCAATCGCGTTCCTAGTACTGCGGCTTGGAGCTCTAGCCTGGGCACCGACAACAACTTCAGGGGAGCACCTTTAGTGCCGCATTTGGATGCCGCATCAAAAACAAGCCTTATTTTGTTTGGTTTATTAATGTTATGCCCACCAAAGTGAGGGAGATACCAGGTTCTTGGGCCGACCTTTTCTGCTTCTTCTTTTGTTAATTTTCGAACATATCCTTTATGTACAAAATCCATTATAGCCTTTTTATATTCCACCTGCTTGTCAGAATCGAATATCTTGCGCTCAGTCGTGTGAAGTCGTTTTAGAGCCATATCAAGCTATTATGATGGATTATATTATCATGACTCCACAAAAGAGCTGTCTCGTAACTCTGGTCAACACGTAGTGTACTTTCTTTCAATATTTTTCGAGACCTGACAATTTCATTTGACTCCAATGGATTATTTCGTAATTTATGGAGAAGGTTTTTTGTATTAAAATATTCGGCCATTAAATCATTTAATTCTTTTTCATACGGATCGATCGAATAAGTATGAAAAACGGTGTTTATACATATATTATATATATATATATATATATATATATCCATTGCAATTTTATCTATCCTCGATCCAAAATGTCCTAGATCAGCATAGGGTTTAATACCTGATGCATATGTTGTCCATTATATACAAGTTCGGATAGGAAGTTTACTTATAAGGTCACTTAATAGGACAGGGGTTTGCAAATGCTGCAAAGCGTTAGCCGATTTAAGAAATATGATCAGGTTTGATCAGGGTTAAGAAAATAACACACACTGTAAAAAACTTGTGTTATTATCATGTTAAATGTCAAAATGTTAAGTTCAAAAAAAGTTATTGACATGTGTGTAAAAAATTGTATCCTACATATGTTAAAAACATAAATAACACACACATGTCTTTTGTGTTATTTACACGACGTGTTTTTTACACAGCGTGTTTTTAACACAATGAGTTTTTGACATTAAAGTGACAGAATTATATGTTAAACTGAAAAATGCACGGTTTTCTAGAGTATTAGAATTCATAAATGCTTTAAAATGGTTAAAACTAACATATAAGATATTATTGCCCATATAAGTTTTTTCATTTTCCCTTCGACTGTGTAAAAAACACGTATTGTTATGAACACATTGTGTAAAAAACACAAGTAAGCTGTGTGTGTCAACAATTATTTTTCACATTTTAACACTTTTGTTTTTGACACACATGTCAACTACTTTGCTCACACTGTAAAATAAAATTTTACATGTTTTTAACATGTGTGTGAAATTCCGAACCCTGTGTGGAGCTGTAAACTGATGTTATCACAATACACAAACCAACTTTTTTTTGTGTTTGTACAGACGAAACAACTAGAAAATTTTCTTCAAACACTCGATCAACAACTTCACCCTGTTCTTGTTTCCGAAACCAACTAGAAAAATTTTCACATCACTTAATTTTGACTTATTCAAGCTTAAGTACGTTGTTTCACTTATAATGTTGTATTTGCTGGCTGTGTCAATACGAGCTGTGTACTTGTTGCTTTTTATACAAATTTCTTTGCATTGATAGTTTATCATCCGATACTTTGCACGTATTTTTCGAAGTTTCAACAGTTTAAATTTTGCCTGTGGGGAAGTCTTAAAATAAGTCAGATTGTTGGGGCAGTTTGCAATTGTTGATTGTAGAAAATATAGATGTTCCAGCATGTTACTTTTGGCGTTAACACAACCGACCGCTGCTTTGATTAGGGCACCACAGTTGTAACAACGTATTTTTTTTTACACGTATACGTCTTTATGAGCTGCACTGACTTTGCCAATCGCATATTTTGACTTGTCTTGATTAATTTCGCATTTATTTTCCATGAACTCTTTCAAGCTCTTTTAGCATTGTACAAAATCGATTTATTGACCCTAAAATCATTGATGCCATCAATCACGTTTTGTATAAGTACACTGTTATCTACACTGCCACGAGAAGCCAATCCTTTCATTTTGGAAAGATATTCTTGAACACTTTCATTGTTTTTGATTTTCCTTTCGGATAGCCACCTATGTAATTGAGCACCATTCACATCAGCTATGAACTCCTTGATCAATGCAGCTTTCAACATTTGCCAACACATAACGTACATAATCTACCAAGGGTATCATCTCCACTAAATGGTCAAATAGAGTCTTCTACATCGCAGAAGTTTACGCAAGTAGTTGCCACTGTTCCAGCCTTAGCGTTGTTGTTGTTCGCATTTGCCTGCTTTTCTGCGTTGTTGCGTACAGAACGAAACTCGTCGCCTTCATCTATCGAACTTTTCTTGTCGTTGTCTTCGTCAATCTCTTTTTGTTCGTCTATTTCATAATCTTCGAAATCCTCTTCATCTGCATCTTTTAAAAAAATTTGCTCGACGTTAAACACTTTCTGGTTGAAGAGATTTCCACAAAATCAAAGCCTTTGAAACCACGAAGTGATCGGCATCACCGTCATATTCATAGACAAATTTGTGGCAAAAGTTCACATTCTTCTTTTTTCATTTTCTATCACCTGTAAAACCGAATCAAAAGTTCCGCAAGTTCTTCTTTCCTTGTACTCGTTGTTCTTCCTTATACTCGTATTCGTCGATCACACTCACGGTAAATACACAAACCCGTCGTTAAAAGTATATGTATATTTTCATTAGGTTTTTCCATACAAGCGTAAGGGACAAAACCTCATTCACCCCTTACATTTCTTCCGTCTCTGGATTTAAAAGACACGGGGGTGACACAAAATGTGAGGGGTAAAGGGAGTTTCTATGTGGTTTTCCAAAGGAATTTGCATTTTCCCTACACCGTCGCGACGCGTCGCCTGCCAAAAGGAAAAGGATTTCCAACACTCAAAGAACCACCCTTTCACTTTCCCGGTATGTTACCCTGGTGTTTGTATTATTTTAATGAACTTAAATCGAATTATACTGCGTAATTTGATTATTTGATCGCGTTGTTTCTTATCTTCGTTATTTCGCACGTCCTTCTCATACGTCTCTCTCGATCTGATTGCTCGTTGAAGCCTTTTTTCTCTTTGCGAATACTTTTTGTATCAGCTGATTAGAGATGGGTTGGGTTGAATGGAGCTCAAACCAATTCCCTCGAAAACATCTCATTCACTGCGTTGCAAGGATATACAAATGTTTCCATTTTACTTTTACATTCCCCTTAAAATACCGATGGGACGGTTTTTATACCCGTTACTCGTAGAGTAAAAGGGTATATTGTATTCGTGCAAAAGTATGTAACAGGGAGAAGGAAGCTTTTTCGACCCTATAAAGTATATATAATCTTGATCAGGACCACTAGCCCAGTCGAACTAGCCATGTCCGTCTGTCCGTCTGTCTGTCCGTCCGTATGAACGCTGAGATCTCGGAAACTATAAAAGCTAGAGGACTGGCATTTTGCATGCATATTCTTGGAGTTCCTACGCAGCGCAAGTTTATTTCAAAAAGGTGCCACGCCCCCTCTAACCGCCCCCTCATTTTTTGAAAGGTGTCTGGCGCCCACACCTTTAAAGATTTTGGAAATGTAAAAATGCAGTTTTATTGTGATTATCAAAACCTATCGAAATGTAGAAGAAAGTTTTTAAATCGGACCATTCGTTTAAAAGTTATGACCGATCAAAGTTTTAATATATCCATCTCCCTCGCACTCCCTTAGCTGAGTAACGGGTATCTGATAGTCGGGGCACCCGAATATAGCGTTCTCTGTTGTTTTTAAGTTATATTGTAGATTTAATTGTGTAATAAGCGCACTACTGCACAAGTGACAGCTTAATCTAATCAGTATATTTTTTATACCCGTTAACGTAGAGTAAAAGGGTTTATTGTGTTAGTGCAAAAGTATGTAACAGGGAGAAGGAGACGTTTCCGACCCCATATATTCTTGATCAGCATCACTAGACGAGTCGATCTAGCCAAGTCCGTTTGTCCGTCTGTCTGTCCGTCTGTCTGTAGGTAGTATATATGTCGGAACCGACCGGGTCGGACAACTATATCTTATAGCTCCCATTGGAAGGATTGAAAAAAAAAACAGTAAAAAAATTCTAGCTTTGGTTCCCTACTTTTGGGAATACTAGCTGCGGGTCTTCATTTTTTTTTTACTAATTGTCAATATACATGTTCAAAAAAATGATATACTAATATACTGTAAAATTGTATATATATGAAAGTCTCATTTAAAAGCAATTCAATATCCAAAACAGACCTCACAAACGAGACAGAAAATATACCCAATATGGGATTAGTAGACGTTGAGTCAGTGGATTCCACTGCTAACGTAATAAATAAAATGGAATCATTAAATATTGATTTCAAATTCACGAATATTCTACTATCAATAATTGCATATCTCTAAAGATTATAAAATGAAAGATCGATTTTTAAGGGGATATGGCCCAAACCGTAAGAGCTAGAGCAGCCAAATTTTTGCAGAGTATTCTAAATCTCAACTAGTTGTGGGGTCATCGACTCCTCAAACTTGTCCATTTGCTCCTCCGTACTCAACGGAAAGTTAATTCCTTTTGGAATCTCCTCCTCTTTATTAACCAGGGCGACCTTTAGGAGGGCGGTGTTCTCCGCCAGTTTGTCGGCCAAAACCTCTAATTTTTTAATTATAATTGCGTTTTCTTTACGCAGCTTGATTACCTCTTCTGAAATAAAACAAATATACATATATAAATAAATAAATTTAAAAAAATATCTTTATAACATCGAAATACACGGCAAAAAAGTATTCGCCATGACTTTTAAAAATTTGGCGTACATGACGACTTTAAAAGACGCAAACTTATTCAAATCATGGCGCATATTTTTTTGGGTGTAGATTTAAGAAACTTACCTGTCAACGTTGACATTTCCGTTGAACCTTGAAAAAAATAAAAATTAAAAAATTACCAAACAACACAGATTTTTCAACTTACTGGAGACTGCTGGAGTTCCTGTAAAAAAAATATATTAGTTATGTTGACATTGTTTAAACTTGAGTATTCACTTACCTTTGTCATCAAATTGAATTTTCCTTATTTTCGTAGCAGGTTGAGACATCCTAGTTTAAAAATAATTAAAACAAGAGAGAACGCTATATTCGGGTGCCCCGACTATCAGATACCCGTTACTCAGCTAAGGGAGTGCGAGGGAGATGGATATATTAAAACTTTGATCGGTCATAACTTTTTAACGAATGGTCCGATTTAAAAACTTTCTTCTACATTTCGATAGGTTTTGATAATCACAATAAAACTGCATTTTTACATTTCCAAAATCTTTAAAGGTGTGGGCGCCAGACACCTTTAAAAAAATGAGGGGGCGGTTAGAGGGGGCGTGGCACCTTTTTGAAATAAACTTGCGCTGAGTAGGAACTCCAAGAATATGCATGCAAAATGCCAATCCTCTAGCTTTTATAGTTTCCGAGATCTCAGCGTTCATACGGACGGACAGACAGACGGACAGACGGACATGGCTAGTTCGACTCGGCTAGTGGTCCTGATCAAGAATATATATACTTTATAGGATCGGAAAAGCTTCCTTCTCCCTGTTACATACTTTTGCACGAATACAATATACCCTTTTACTCTACGAGTAACGGTTATAAATATTAGTACAAATAATAAAAAAATGTAATAATAATATTAGTAATTAGAAAGAAATAAAAACAAACTATAAGAAAAACTTAGTAAGAAATTAGAGACAATAAATAAAATTAGTAAATTAAAAGAAATTCATCAAACTATAAGAAAAACTTAGTAAGAAATTAGAGACAATAAATAAAATTAGAAAATTAAAAGAAATACATCAAACTATAAGAAAAACTTAATTTTCTTAATTTTAAGATTTCTGCCTACTAACTTCGCTTGTTCTGCTACTGGGGCTACGTATTTTTCCTCGACTGTCTTTCTAAATACTTGTTCTAATATAAAAGTTTTTTTTTAACAGATTTTTTAAGGAGCTGCAAGTAGTTCTCAAATGAGTCAGAAGATCCTAAAATCGGCTTTCTTGCAAATTCCTTAGGTATAAAAGTTCGCATTGACATTAATTTTGAGGAAATATAACTTAGATTTAGCTTTAAGACTTTATGAATAACTTTATTATAATACAATCTTTCCAAAAATTTACGCATTACCCCTAATTCAATAAGATGCATACAATCTAAAGAAACTTGGGTTATCATACGAACACCAAGGATTTCGAAGGCGGACGGACTATTCAAATAACCTTTTCTGTGATGGTTTGGATAAATTCTATTTGCAAAGTCTTCATCAGTAATTAACTCAGCACAAGTAGTACTGTATGTTAATGTACCATCTATTTTGCTACCGACCTGAAGACATTTGGTACAGCCGTGACTGGATGTATGTCCAGGGGTACCTGTAACAAATGCCCTTGCAGGTGCATCACAAACCACCGCCCTAAGCTCTATTTTGTGACGCCGCATTTTGGAGTTGTAGGCGCACAATTATTGTTATACCTAAATTAAGCTTAGATTTAAGTCCACTGAAGGATAAATAAGTTAAGTTCAAAACCCAACACTCTGTCTTATTTTATTAAGCGATAGGGCGATAGTTAGCCAGGGTCACACTAGCTGCAAGGTCATCGATTACCAATCGAATAATCGTGACCACTGTTAACTAACATTGGAACAGTGTTCACACACCCCCTGACACATATCGAATGGAACAATCGCCGATCGAAGAGACCAATCGGCTTCGATAGGAGTTAGGGACCACGCGGATCGAGAGAAAAAGGCTGGGGTGTTTCCGATCGTGCCAGCGAACAGACGTGTGCTCCGGGTAAGACTCTTGTACTAGGTATTCTCAACGGCAGAACGGGCAGTATTAGGGACATAGAAGACCCGCGATACCTGATCAAAACTTAATAAATTAACCCAGTGTACTAATGCTAAAGTGAAATTCTCCCGTGTTTGTATTTATTGCCCCACCGACCACTAGCCGTAGTTTTGCATTATCAGCGGCCATTCCCTGGTAAGCAACTAACCGTAGTTTTGCATTATCGGTGGCAATTCCCTGGTAATCAACTAGCCGTAGTTCTGCACTGGCGGTGGTTATTCCCTGACCAGTTACTAACTTTATAGTACACTGCCGGTGGCCACCCCGGCAAGTCCACTTCCCCAGCGCGCCCCCCCCTTGCCGAATAACCGATCGTAGTTTGCGCGGACAGTGGTTATTCCCTGGCCGGCGGCGTCCCAGTAACCTAGGAATTAACTAATTGTAGTCCTCCATAGCCGGTGGTCATTCCCCGAGAAGCGACTAACTTTAGGGTGTGCGGGCAGTGGTTGTTCCCTGGCCAGCCGCCGACTGTTACGTACGCTACTGGTGGACACCCCTGGTTAGTTCCCGTTCCTCATTCTACGCTACCGGCGGACACTCCCCGATAGATGGTAATCCCAGGTTCCGCCGACCAAATTTAGAGTCATTTCCTTCTGCTATTATCCAGCCACAGGTTCCCCTACCTTTTCTTTTACAAATTTCTTGTAAAGTTCCCTGGCCCCGGCTGATTGCAACCCTGGCCTAGGAACTTCGTTACAATTTTTACTTTTTTGTTTAAAATGGTTAGTCCATTTATCAAAAGATCGGACAATTCACTATTAAATTTTGACATGTACTCAACACAATTTGTTGGCTTATTTTTTGCAGAAAAAACTCCTATTGGAAAGACAGGGCATTTATAAATATTATTAAGTCGAATTAAAATGGGCCACAATTGGGCTCTAGAACTTTTAGTTAAGGTGAGACCGTCAATATTAACGTCAATGCTTAATACTTCTGGTAGTTCTGCTACCACAGATAACACTATGCAGCATCAAAAATTTACCTCGATGGATGCTATATTTTTGGATTCGTTACGAATTCCCAAGTTAAACTGAATGCTGAAATTGGTCAACTTTACAGAGATTTCAGAGGCAAACGGATGCATGGTTTGATTCGATGTTAAAGTTTTTTAAAAGATACACTCTTTATCTTTCAAACCCCATACTTAGAATAATTTTAGGTTTTTTTTTTAAGGCAGAAACAAATTCTAGAAAACATAGTCAAAAAACATTAAAGTATACAGCTGCGGTCAAAATAGTAGTAGTGTTGCCGCTCTGTGTTTTTAAAAGTTATATAAAATTATTCTAAGTATGGGGTTTGATAGATAAAAAGTGTATCTTTTAAAAAACTTTAACATCGAATCAAACCATGCATCCGTTTGCCTCTGAGATCTCTGTAAAGTTGGCCAATTTCAGCATTTTTCGAACTTTGAGGTCCTTTTGCTAAGAATCCTTGCGTCGGGGAACTTTTTGGAAAACGCAGTTTAACTTGGGAATTCGTAACGAATCCAAAAATATAGCATCCATCGAGGTAAATTTAAAAAGCACTAAAAATGCTGCACAGTGCTATTTTTTTTCCCACATTGTGTGGGTTGTTTTAGAAAAAAACGAACTGAATTACCTTCAGTATTGCAGTCGAAGGATTGGGCACAATCTTCCGATGTAACTTTGCAGTCCAGAGACATAGACGAGTTTGTAGAACCAGTGTCCGAGGAAGGCAGTTTTCCATAAAAAGCTAATACATACAAATTAATTTACATTAGTATATAAAGGCATATTAAAAGTGAAAAAAGTTAATTCCATCAAAACGAAATGTCTTTCCAAAAGATAAGTTAACATTACAAATATTTTACTTGCTCGAAAATTTTTTAGAATTTTCAGCATACAAAAAAATAAAAGATATTTAATTTCTTACCCACATGATTGTAGTCCTCCTTTTTTAGGCTATTGGATTCAAAATTATAAGGCGAATATGTACCGGCAGTGACTGGAAAGATGTGGACGAATTTAGAAAAATTGTTTTATATTTAATTGATTGAAGTCCGAAGGTTTAACCCTTTTCAAAACGACAGACACATGTTAAATAGATCGTTCATGGAATGTATATTTTTTGGCGGCTGCTAGAATTAAATGGTTTATTAAATTTAAAGTTGCAAATAAATCAAGCATTTTAACTGTGTAATATAAAATAATTTAATTTGAAAAATCAAAAATATATAAACTACTTACAAATGTGTATGGGTAAGCTATGCGCCATTTTTAAATATGTTTGGCATATGTATGTACGTTTGCTCGCCAAAAATGGCGACTAATTGGCACGAAAGCGTACTCAAACATACTTTTGCAATGCATAATACATATATGTACATAAAATAAGAATAGTAAAATTTACCAATGTTAAAATTTTAAAACAATCCCGGCAAGGCGGACCTGTTTGATATGTAAATAGTTGCGATATTTGAAAATTTAGAAATTGAATAATTTGGCTCGAAATTATTGACATATTTTTTCAATTTAATTATAATGTTAAGAAAAATAAAGAATTACAAATTTCAATACTTACCATTTTAATTTAATGTTGCAAAGATGTAGAATTGCCTCTTGTTATCTCAAAAGATTAAAAAAAAGAAGGACCGATTTTTAAGGGGATACGATCACACCCCAAACCGTAAGAGCCAGAGCAGCCAAATTTTTGCACAGTATTCCATTGGGGGCCCAACCGCCCACTAAGGTCCGACATGTCCCCCCAGTGCACTATGGGGAATTTGACCACTTTTTATGGCATTAATTAATAACTTAAAAACGACGCAATATTTAACCATTTTGTTTTTTGATTTTACTATATTAAATTTAAAGGAATTTTTGTTGGAAAAATAGGCGTGGTACCGCCTTTTTTTTGAGAAAAAAATTTGTTTTTTCATAAACGTAAAAAAAAAAAAATATTTTTTTAAATTATAATAATAAGAACAACATATTCAGTTTTTAAAAATATTTACAAGTTTCCCATATTTGTAATTTTTTATTAAAACTTAATTTTTATAATTATTGCCATTATAATTTCTAACAAAAATACTATAAACCTTTATAACAAAGTTATTTCAGTGAAACAATGATGTAACATAATTGTTAGATGATTATTATTTAATAAGAAATATAGTTGCATACCGCTTTTGCAAATACTGCATCGTAACTGACATTAACCATACAAAAATACGGTAATTATTCATGTTTTGATGGAGGTCTTAAAACATTTATTTCAGAGAAAGTGCGCAAAAGTGCACTTTTATACTTACTGAGTTTAAAGATAATTAAGTAATCTTCAAGATAAAAAAGGTTCCAGAGCTGGAAACAGCTGAACTCACTTTGTAGCTCCATTTAAAAATAAAAATTGAATATCAATTTTAATGTTTTTTGAGGTTAGATCTTAACCAAGATTATAGGAACACTACAATCAATAAATACATCAGTACGCTCCCAAAAAAAAGTTACAAGCCCCTCTGATTGAACTGCATTTCAAAAACGGCGCTGCATTGTTTCATTATACACTTTTTGACAATTTAAACTTTTAATCAAAATATGCGATTTACCAGCGCTGCCATCTCGTTTTCCCGAAAAAATTAAAAATATTTAAATTAATTAAATTAGGATTTTACCAAATTTTAGGTTTGAAAAGGCCTATTCAAAAATAAAAAACTAATTTCGATATCCCCCATAATTTGGGGGATACATTTAAAATTACCTTTTCGATTTAAAAAATCTAAGTCGCTGATCCGATCAAGATGATTTTTGGATCATTAGTTAATTCTATGCCCCAAATGCTTAAGTACTATGGACCAAATGCTTAGGTTTTATTTTTCAAATCTCTAGCATTCTTAAGGGGGGAGATACATATAGAACTGCACTTTTTTCATGTTTTTCGTTAGTTTTCTAACCAAAAAGTGATTGTGCTGGGATTTCGAAACTTGGCATGTTGATTACATTGTTCTTATATAATTAAAAACATTTTTTTTTTCCAATATGGCGGCCGTGGGAATATTTTTGTCAGGCTATATTAAAAAAAAGTAGGCCATCTGTGGATCGTCCACAGGTCGCTATGTAGATCCGATTTTTATTAAATTTTGTTGTTGTTGTTTTTGCCTAACAAAAAATACTTAAACCCACAAATTTTGTGTAAAGTAGGTTCAGACAGTGGGCAATTTCATTACAAACATTTCTGTAAAAGCAGCATGATGATCGAAGCATTACTTTGTTACGAGCGCCGGTTATGGCAAGAGGAGAGGATTGAAGAAGACAGCAGAAGCCACAGTCCGTAAAGTTGCGAAAGAACATAGAAAGGCCAAAATTTGCACAATGCAATATATTGCAAAAATTGAGCAATTTCATAGAAAACAAGAGAGAACGCTATAGTCGGGTGCCCCGACTATCAGATACCCGTTACTCAGCTAAAGGGAGTGCGAGGGAGATGGAAATATAGAACTTTGATCAAGCACAACTTTTTTACCGAATGGTCCGATTTGAAAGATTTCTTCTACATTTCGATAGGTATTGATAAACACAATAAAACTGAATTTTTACTTTTCCAAAATATTTAATGGTGTGGGCGCCAGACACAGAAACACATCCACATAAAATCGTTTAAGGCGATTGTGGGCGTTGCAAAAATTGAGCAATTCCATAGAAAACAAGAGAGAACGCTATAGTCGGGTGTCCCGACTATCAGATACCCGTTACTCAGCTAAAGGAGTGCGAGGGAGATAGATATATAAAATCTTTGATCGGGCATAACTTTTTAACGAATGGTCCGATTTGAAAAATTTCTTCTACATTTCGATAGGTATTGATAGTCACAATAAAACTGCATTTTTAGTTTTCCAAAATCTTTAATGGTGTGGGCGCCAGACACCTTTAAAAAAATGGTGTAGGCGATTGAGGGCGTTAGAGGGGGCGTGGCACCATTTTGAAATAAACTTGCGCTACGTAGGAACTCCAAGAATATGCATGCAAAATGCCAATCCTCTAGCTTTTATAGTTTCCGAGATCTCAGCGTTCATACGGACGGACAGACGGACAGACGGACATGGCTAGTTCGACTCGGCTAGTGATCCTGATCAAGAATATATATACTTTATAGGGTCGGAAAAGCTTCCTTCTCCCTGTTACATACTTTTGCACGAATACAATATACCCTTTTACTCTACGAGTAACGGGTATAACAAGAGAGAACGCTGTAGTCGGGTGCCCCGACTATCAGATACCCAATACTCAGCTAAAGTGAGTGCGAGGGAGATGGAAATATAGAACTTTGATCGAGCACAACTTTTTTATCGAATGGTCCGATTTGAAAAATTTCTTCTACATTTTGATAGGTATTGATAAACACAATAAAACTGCATTTTTACTTTTCCAAAATATTTAATGGTGTGGGCGCCAGACACAGAAACACATCCACATAAAATCTTTTAAGGCGATTGTGGGCGTTAGAGGGGCGTGGCCATCGGCTAAAACAAACAAGAGCTGCGTAGGAAGCCCAAGAATATGTGTGGGTAATCCCAACTTTCTAGCTTTTGTAGTTTCCAAAATCTCAGCGTTCATACAGACAGACAAACAAACAGACGGACATGGCTATATCGACTCGGCTAATGATCCAGATCAAGAATATATGTGGGATTTTTAGGTATATTGTTTATTTGTGGTTAAGATTTTAATAAGTATAAAATAAAGTATATAAAGATATTTTGAATTTAACGCGTCTTCCTTCGTCTTCTGGCCAACGTCTCTCTTGAAAAGCTCGAACTTAACTCATTCGTCGTTACTCGTCGTCTTCCCGTCTTCTCGTCTTTCTTCACTCTTCCTTCTAGTTTCGTCTTTACTTCTTCATATGGTATTGTCTAGGGTAAACTGTGGAATTGTGGATGGTCGCTTCCCAAAAGCAGACACATCCCACATTCGGCCATCCTGCTATGCTTTCGCCTCGAATGCATCTTCGTCGTCATCAGGTGTTGACCAGCGCTTTATACTCAGCACAAGTCGAGGAATTAATAGGACCATCAAAATTGCCGATCTTCTTAACATCGTACGAGTTATTGCCTTTGGATTTGACAATCTTGTAAGGAGCCAAGTATTTAGGTTTTAATTTCAAGCCGCTGCCAAATTGTGTCCTCTTAATTGCTACAATATCACCGACGTCATAGTGATTGGCTTGTTTGCGTCGTAAGTTGTAGGTCTTTCTATTTTCGTCCTGGACCTTAAAAATTTGAGTCTTAGCTTTGCTTCTCAAATCGGTACGCTCGTCACTGTACGCTGCTATCGCCTCCTTGTTGATTAAGTCTTGTAGCTTGACATCTTCTTTGGTACGCATTTTGGAGCCTATCAAAAGCTCAAATGCAGTTGTGGCGATCGCTCTAGCAAATGTGGAATTGATCGCCTGCTGAACTTTGTCGACGTGCTTGTACCACTTGGTTGGATCGTCAATACTTAGTTTTGAGAGAACTGAAATTATAGTGGCGTTCAATCTCTCGACTTGACCGTTCACGCGTGGAAGTCCTGTGGTCGCCTTGATGGCTTTGATGTTTTCCTCGTCGCAATACGTTAAGAAGTCCTGCGAAGTAAATGCAGACCCTCGATCGGAAATGATGATTGCAGGGTTGCCAAATACTGCACTTTGATTACGCAGCTTTGTGATTACGTCTTTCGAGGAAGTCGATTTAGTCGGGTACAGCCAGCAGAACTTGGTAAATGAATCCACAACGGCTAAGATGTGCTTGTAATCTTTATTGGTCGAGTCTAACGGACCTAAAAAATCCACATGAAAGGTGTGCAGAGGGACGTCTCCCTTTTCCAGTGGATGCAGTAGTCCTTCCTGGTTGCCTTTTTTACGATTGCTAAGAATACACGGGATGCAGCAATCTATGACCTTCTGAATTTTTTCATCTAGACTTGGAATATAATACTCTGCGCAAATCATATCCTTAACCTTTTTCGATGCGAAATGCCCCTTCTCATGTGCTTTCGTGATGATTTGCCTTTGCATATCCTTGGGCACCACAACTAACTCAGTGTCGTTGACAAGCTTTTGTAGTACGCCGCCCTTGAGAAAGTAGTCGTTGTAGGAATCTTTTTCGTCGTTGAGGATATCGCGAATTGCTTTGAGATGATCATCTTGCTCCTGCGATTTTTGAATGCTTATCGAAATACTTTGGTCAGCTATTGTCATGATTGGGTAACGGCTGAGGGCGTCCACATGTTTCATACGCGTTCCGGATCGATGCTCTACCTCGTAGTCGTACTCTTGTAAAAATAGGACCCAGCGAGCGACTCGTGTGCAAAGATTTTGCTTCTCCAAAGTTTTCGTAAAGGCGTTGCAGTCGGTTATGATTTTAAAGTGAATGCCTAGCATCATAAAGTAAGCCGGGTGCATCTGACCGTCGTCTAAGGACTTCTACAAAAGGATCGCACCAAATCCGTCAATGGAAGCGTCTGTGTGCACTTCTGTCTCGAGTTTTTGGTTGTAAATGCTCAGAACTGGATTTGCGGTCAAAATCTATTTTAAATTGCTTACTGACGTTTCTTCCTTGGGACCCATGTGAAATTTGGTGTTGTTATTCGTTAAATCTGTGAGAGGCTTTGAAAAAATGGCATAGTTCTGTATGAATTTCCTGAAATATCCCGTTAAACCCAAAAAACTTTCTAGTTGCTTCTACGTTTGTGGTGATTTGAATTTGGCTACAGCATCTATCTTCTCAGGGGTTGGAAAAATCTTATGATTTTCAATAATATGTCCGAGGAATTGTATACGCGTTTTTAAAAAATTACACTTTTTAAGATTCAACTCGAGACCCTATTCTGAACAGGTGGCAATAACCTCCCTCAGGTTACGCAATGGGCTTTCTTCATCCATAGTCGGTATGATGACGTCATCGATGGAAGGCAGAGCGATGCCTTTGCGAGTCAGCTCACGAAAAATTGCGTTAACATGCCGCTGGAAAACGCCAGCGGAATTTGAAAGGCCAAAAGGTACCTTTAAAAACTAATATTGTCCACTTTGAGTGACAAAGGATGTGTATTTTCGGCTGGGCTCTGAGACAGGAACATGAAAAAATCCATTTTTCAAATCTATCGTGTGGAAAATCTTGGCATCTTGGAGTCTGTCCAGCTGATCGTCGATTAAAGGCAAGGGGAAATGGTCTTTAACGATTACCTTATTGATCCTGCGAAAGTCAATGCAAAGTCTTGGAGAGCCGTCACGCTTTTTTACCATTACCACTGGGCTGGAAAACTCGGAGTCGGACACTTCTATGACTCCAGTTTGAAGCCATTCGTCGACCTGCTCCTCTACCAAACGTGTCTCAGCCAAAGGCAAGCGCCTTGGTCTGGCAAATGTCGGGGTCTCGTCTTTCAGGATAATGCGCATCTCGATTTTGGTGGTCTTCAGGTGAAGCGGTTTGTAGTTGTGTATGATTTTGCGTACTTCGTTTTTGGCAAACATACTTGCTTGCTCGTTGATATTAAGTTCGTTGGGATTCTCTACGATGACGATTTTCATCACGTTGATTAGATCATTTTGTTCTACCGGACTCGGCATCTTACGCACTTGCAAACCGTCGCGATTGAAAAGGATTTCAGCATGTAAACAAAGTTCTTTGCCGACAATCAATTTGAAATCCATGCAACCGATTGGAACAACGTAAAAGTCCAACTCAAACTCGTTATTGTCAATAAGAATCTTCTCTTTGAAAAGTCCAATTGGATTTATTTTATTCGCGTCGCGCTCGCTACCGAAACCAATTAGAGACACACTACAGTTTTGCAGTCTCGGACGTTGTATACCGTTGTACAGATCTTCGCGAACCAGGTTGAATTTGCTTCCGGTGTCGCTTCGTTTTGGTTTCTCGCGGTCGTACACTTTCTCTCGCTCGTTCTTTGTGACGTAACATTTCAGCTTCTCTTTGAACTCACTGACATTCCTGGCACCGTATAGGATAGTTTTATCAATTGAAAAATCGTCTATGCCATCAATTACGTATTGAATCAAAACCGAATCACAAATATCACCGCGAATTGCCAGATCCTTCATTCGGTACAAGTAAGCGAAACTACACTCGTCCTTTGCGCGATTGCTTTTGCTCAACTGCTCGTGAATTTGTTTGCTGTTTACAATAGTTTTGAACTCGTTTAAGAGAGCAATTTTAAGCGCATTCCAGGTGCTCAGACCTCTCTCACTCATGATGAACAATTTAGCCGTGCCTCTCAGCGATTTTTTCGCGAATATTAACTTTTGAACGTCATTCCAGCACATTATTACCGCTTGTTCTTCGAACTCAGTTAACCACGACTCAATTGAAATTGAGTTAGTCCCGTCAAAGGTGCGAATCGAATCTTCCATGTCGCGAAAACTAAAAGAAAATCTTGGTGATGCCACCTCGTTGCAAATTTTTGTCGACTTCTCTTTGTCTGTACTTTTGGCAAAATTCGGCGCGTTTTGTATTCCGTTTTGTTCTGCAACAAACTCGTCGTTTCGTGTGGATCTGCCGCTTACATATACTTCGTCATCTTCGTCATTTTCTTCTTCGTGGTCTGAGGAATCAATTTGATTGTGTGCGAGAAGCTTATTTTGCAGCAAGTTGCGAAATATGTGAAGTCCGACGTCGTCTACGTTATAGGTGATGTTTAACACATTGCAAATTGATGCCAGATCGCGTTCGTTTAGATTTTCCTGCACGTACCTTTCCATCGCTAAGTAATTTTCCGAGCTTTCGTCGAAGTCAAAACCGGAAAAATTTCGAAGTCGTTGGCGGTTGCCTCTATCACCCTCGTTCTCAAAAATGTATTTGTGAAGGGCTAAAATGTTCTCCTTTTTGCTTTTGCGCAAATTTTCACTTATGTGGTCATTTAAGCAGCTCATGGTGGTGAATAAATGTAATATTAAGTGGTCGAATTAATGTTTTAAATTGTCACACATATCGTTTTTTTTTTTTCGTTGCAAATTCTTTTACGTCGTAGTTTTTTTGCAAGTTCACTTCGCACGCTTCTTCGGTTTTTCTTTTCACTTCGTTCCCTGAATCCCGGTTGAGCCCCCAAATGTGGAATTTTTAGGTATATTGTTTATTTGTGGTTCAGATTTTAATAAGTATAAAATAAAGTATATAAAGATATTTTGAATTTAACGCGTCTTCCTTCGTCTCTCTTGAAAAGCTCGAACTTAACTCATTCGTCGTTACTCGTCGTCTTCCCGTCTTCTCGTCTTTCTTCACTCTTCCTTCTAGTTTCGTCTTTACTTCTTCATATGGGTTATTCAGCTTATCGTCGTAGGTCTCGTTTAGCTCTAAAGGTATTGTCTAGGGAATTGTGGATGGTCGCTTCCCAAAAGCAGACACATCCCACATATATATACTTTATAGGGTCGGAAATGCTTCCTTCTAGCTGTTACATACTTTTGCACGAATACAATAAACCCTTTTACTCTACGAGTAACGGGTATAAAAACGCGTAAATTTCTCTGGAAATAAGAAAGTCCTGACAACCATACTCCAAACTAATTTAAAGCGAACGAAGTCGAAATAAAAGAATGTGCAAAGATGTAAAATTGCATCTTGTGCTTAAAATATAAGGTCGATAAAAGTATTTATACCCGTTACTCGTAGAGTAAAAGGGTTTATTGTATTCGTGCAAAAGTATGTAACAGGGAGAAGGACGCTTTTCCGACCCTATAAAGTATATATATTCATGATCAGGATCACTAGCCGAATCGAACTAGCCATGTCCGTCTGTCCTTCTGTCTGTCCGTCCGTATGAACGCTGAGATCTCGGAAACTATAAAAGCTAGAGGATTGGCATTTTGCATGCATATTCTTTGCAGCGCAAGTTTATTTCAAAAAGATGCCACGCCACCTCTAACGCCCTCAATCGCGTTAAACAATTTTTTGAAAGGTGTCTGGCGCCCACACCTTTAAAATTTTGGAAAAGTAAAAATGCAGTTTTATTGTGATTATTAATACCTATCGAAATGTAGAAGAAATTTTTCAAATCGGACCGTTCGTTAAAAAGTTATGCCCGGTCAAAGTTTTATATATCAATCTCCCTCGCACTCCCTTAGCTGAGTAACGGGTAGCTGATAGTCGGGGCACCCGACTATAGCGTTCTCTCTTGTTTTTATTTAACTTCCTTGTTTTTGTAAAAGACAATGTGACTCTTAGTAAAACTTTATAAAATACTAGCAGGGTCGGTATCCCGCAGCTTCGCCTGCGTAAATTAATATTGAAAATGCATATCGTTGCTACTTGCTTTAAATTTGCGAAATTCTTAAGATTTATGAAATTTGAAACGAACATACCCATCTTAAATGTAATGGGATGTTCATCCTTTTACAGTTGAAAAATATTACTGTCTTCAATTCTAATTTTAATAAATTAAAGCAATACTATGACCCTTAAGTGGACAATCATATTATACGTCTAAAAACATTTATAAAAATAATGATCTTGACCTTGCTACCTCGTTCTACCTTTTCCCCTTTGTTAATTGTCCCTGTATTTTTTGTTTATCAAAGGCGAAATTTTAAAACTATTTAAACCAAGATATGTTTTCTTCTTTTAAAGATGTTATGTCTTGATAATTAATTAATTACCAAAAAATGAAGCCAATGTAATTTTATGCACATAGGTAACGAAAAAGTAAATAAAAATCAAATACTCTAAGCGATTTTGCTACCACAGTCGACCACTCTTATAAAGGAAACAAATATTTTTGCAAAGAAATGTAAAAACAAGAAAGGAAGCTAGCTTCGGCCAGCCGAAGCTTATATACCCTTGCAGATCATTCCTATTAACTTGCAAAAACATTAAACTTAGATTTATTTGCAATCTAAGTTTTGCTGTTTTCGTATTATGGTAGCTTTATAACATAGGCTTCCAAATTTTGTTAAATTTAATTCGAAATTTTAAAATGTTAAAGAAAAGCTATATCCCAGAGAAGAAGATAATATAATAAAAATCAACAAAGATATAATTTTTTCCAATTAATTTCCATTTAATTTTTCGACCGTTCCTATGGCAGCTATATGATATAGTCATCCGATTTTTTAACAATTTAATTCGAAATTTAGAAATATTTAAATAATAATATTCCCAAAAGTAGAAGGTAATATTTAAAAATACACCGAAGTTAGAATTTTTTTACGTTTTTTTTTTTTATCCTTCCTATGGGAGCTATAAGATATAGTTGTCCGATCCGGCCGGTTCCGACTTATACCTGCAATAGAAAGAAGACTTTTGGGAAAGTTTCATCCCGATAGCTCAAAAACTGAGAGACTAGTTTGCGTAGAAACAGACGGACAGACGGACGGACATGGCTAGATCGACTCGTCTAGTGATGCTGATCAATAATATGTACACTTTATGGGGTCGGAAACGTCTCCTTCACTGCGTTGCAAACTTCTGACTGAAATCATAATACCCTCTGCAAGGGTATAAAAAGCCATCAAGAAAATCAATTGGATATTAGCCGCATTTTAGAATTATTATTTAGTTTTAAGTATTTATGTTATCTTTCATTTTTCACCTTAATTAGAATTATATTAATAACTAGCAGGGTCGGTAGCCCGCAGCTTCGCCTGCGGAAACTAAAATTGAAAATGAAGCTACGTATTTTAAATTTAAAAAATGACTAATTTTTAGCCTATAAACCGAGAAAAGATTTTATCAGAACTTTTTTCCTTAATTTCGTCCTATGCAAACTACTTAGAAAAATACAAAAACTTGAAAAAACCCATTATGTGTTTTTTTTTTAATCTTTCTTAAGGAATAAATAAACTTAATTTCTTTAAAAAAAATGAAAAGAAATTGCTTAAAGATATACATACATAGCTCTCCAACAACAAATATGATAATTTTGGTTAAGATTTATGATTTAAGATTTTCGCAGTTGAAAAAATTATTGTCTCCAATTCTAATTTTAATAAATTGAAGCAATACTATTGCCCCTAAGTGGACGGACACTCATATTATAAGTCTAAGAGCATTTTTGAAAGGAATTAAAATTTTAGGCTGGATTTTATTTTATCGGTCCTTCAAAACAAATCCTGTTGATCTTGGCCTTGCTACCTCACACACTACCTCACTACATTTTAAAACTATTTAAACCGAGTTCCGTTTACTTCTTTTAAAGATGTTACTTCTTGATAATTAATTAATTACCTAAGAATGAAGCCAAGGTAATTTATGCACATAGGTAACGAAAATGTAAATAATAACCAAATACTCTTGGCGATTTTGATACCACAGTAGACAACTCTTATAAAGGAAACAAATATATATGCGAAGCAATGTCAAAAAATCAATTGGATATTAGCCGCATTTTAGAATTATTATTTCTGTTATCCTTCAATAACGACAGGAAGACAGGTGGAAGGGGATGCCGTGAATCAAATTGTTTAAACATTTCCATTTGTTTAAACAATATGAGGCGAGTGTAAGAAAGAGCAAGAAAATCAATGGATTTGATTATTTAGTTGATTTGAATTTTAAAACACACAAATCTGTAAGAAAATATTTTAAATCTGTTGGGGAATGTAAATGAAATATTCTTTTAGCAAAAGGATATCAGTGTTATCATGAATTTAAATCTAAACGAATCTCAATTCCTTAGTCAGCTGCAATGGGCACACACACGTACACACGCACATATCTAGTGGTTGTGTGTGTAAAATACGTTTTTTTTGCTAATTCATATTTGGTGCGTGTGTGTGTACGCAGAGGGGCGAATTAATGTTTTTTTGCTTTTTACAAAACCACAGTTTGTCAATAACTCAACGTTTGTAAACTAATAAATAGTTTGAAAACATTTCGTCTTAGATGATCGGGATCTTGGATTTTAAAAATAAAAATAACTTTAAGGAAAACTTCGACTGTATAACCGTTTCCAAAATCTAAAGCTGATCGGAGCAGCATGATTTTGCATACAGGAAAATCTTTTTTAAAATTTAACGTTTGGCTAAAAAAAGTGGTGCAAAAGAATCGAATTTCGATATAATCGATATTTTAACCGCGCATTTTAAATGTGCTGTCATTTTCCTTTTTCCCCTTGCGCTGTCACACTTAAATTCCCCCTGCGAGGTCACACTAAAAGTGCGAAGGTTGGATATACACACGTACATGTACGACTTTATGCAAGTGCGCCAGCAGAACATACAAACATACATATGTGGAGGCAGTGACGTCAGAGGGCACAACAAAATTGGGAAATATTGGGGACTTGGTAAAGGAGGCTGAATTTCAAAAAAAATTTAAATGCAGTTATTTGCGGGTATGCCATAAGATTATGAACATCACATTTTTAAACCATTTGAACAACATTTATAACAGAGAAATGGCAAAAGAAAAAATTAAAAAAAAACGAATTGAATTTTGGGGCACTTTGGGGTCGTTTATTGATCTAATTTATACCTCACACGCGGCACCTAATTATTCTCCGAATTAATGTGATTTTTTTTAGATTTTTATGTCAATCCGTTTTGGGTGGAATTTGCTACTGGACATTTTTTATGCCTTCCATTATATTGATATAGAGATAGAGACGACAGGAAGACAGGTGGAAGGGGATGCCGTAAATCAAATTGTTTAAACATTTCCATTTGATTAAACAATATGAGGCGCGCGTAAAAAAGAGCAAGAGAATCAATTGATTTGAATATTTATTTGTTTTTTAATATTTTCAATGCGATTTGAAGTTTAAAACACAAAAATCTGTAAAAAAAAATGTTTTAAATCTGTTGGGGATATGTAAATGAAATATTCTTTTAGCAAAAGGATATCCGTGTTATCATGAAAAAAAACTAATTTTGTGGCTCATATGAGTGATTCTTTGTAAAACGTATCGAGATTTGCTTAATGGTCTCAAAACGATATCTTATTTTATGACGATATCACACCATTTAAAAAGAATTTTTAAAAAAGTTAAAAAAAATCCATTTGACAGAAGCGAAGATATGGCGATGCTATTTTGTTGTTTAATTTTTTTTATAATTTTAAATTACATTGGGTAAAAAATCAATAAAAGCACCAAAAAATTATTCTTTTTGCCAAGCTTTTAGATAAAAATAACACCAATAATGGTTCAAGTGCAAAATATAGTCCAAACTTTAAAAAAATACTTCATTCGCTGTTTTCTGCAAATCGGCATTTTTAATTTTTATAAAAAAATAGTATAATGTTCAATACATAATTCTTGTTGGCTCCTGAAAGTTTGGTCATGGGACCACCATTACTTTCTGCTTATAGCTACTTCTCCGATATAGCGACCCTTAGAAGGACATGCCTCATAGCCAACAAGAGCTCTACAACGCTCAAGAAGGACGGACAGGGCCGAGGATGCACACGCCGCCTTCAAGCAAGCTAGGATGTCCTTGAAGCACGCCATCCAGGACAGCAAACGGGAATGTTTCCTGAAGCTATGCGACGCAGCCGAACAGGATCCGTGGGGTGGGGCCTACAGACTCGTGGTCAAGCGTGTAAATGCAGGCAGCCGCTCTCCAACGGACCCGGAAGCCCTGAGTGAGATCGTTCGCACACTGTTCCCTTCGGGTAGCGTCAAGGAGAGCACACTATGCGAAACGGGGCCTACGTGGGCGATCGAGGCAATAACGGAGACAGAGGTTGCTGAAGCAGGACGCAGCCTGCAGAACAATAAAGCCCCAGGACCTGACGCAGTGCCCAACAAAGCAATGAAGCTGGCACTTGGGACTCTGCCGGGTACTTTCGCGGCGCTCTACAACGCCTGCCTGCGCGAGGGAACATTTCCCCGGAGATGGAAAGTCCAGAAGCTGCTGCTCCTGAACAAACCTGGGAAGCCACCTGGTGAGGCTTCCTCCTACAGGCCAATTTGTCTGCTCGACACAGTCGGCAAAGTGTTCGAGAAGCTCATCTCGAAGCGGCTAAATCTGGCCATAGATGCGGCTGGTGGCCTCTCACCCACCCAGTTTGGATTCCGAAAAGGAAAGTCCACACTAGACGCTGGAAAGAAAGCATGGGAAGGTAGAGTTCTACCTGACCCAGATTCTGAGTGGACACGGGTGCTTCCGGTCGTACTTGAAGAAGTTCGGGCACGACACAAGGGACGGATGCCCAACCTGCGGCCCTGGAATCGAGGAGGACGCAAACCACGTCCTATTCGAGTGCGTGCGGTTCTCAGAGGACAGGACCGCCTTGGAAACTGCGACCGGTGTCAGCACTAGCCCCAGCACGATAGTGCCTATAATGCTAAGGGGTCAACTGGAGTGGAACGCGACGGCCAAATTCGCCGCGTCTTTAATGCAAAAACTCAGGAAAGCTGAGAGAGAGAGGAGAGAGCTGGCCACGTAAGCTGTCGCGGTTGTGCGAAGCATTGCTTTATGTTTCAGTTTATGTCCATTTTCTATATGTATATTTGTCAGTAGATGTAAGTTAATAAAGCACAAAAGAAATACAAAAAAAAAAACAAAAAAAAAACACATATCTAGTGGTTGTGTGTGTAAAATACGCAGAGGGGCGAATTAATGTTTTTTTTGGTTTTTTACAAATCCACAGTTTGTCAATAACTCAACGTTTGTAAACTAATAAATAGTTTGAAAACATTTCGTCTTAGATGATCGGGATCTTGGATTTTATCAATCAAATTGTTTAAACATTTCCATTTGTTTAAACAATTTGAGGCACGTGTAAGGAAGAGCAAGAGAATCAATTGATTTGAATATTTAGTGTTATTTTAATATTTTCAATGCGATTTGAATTTTAAAACACAAAAATCTGTAAGAAAATGTTTTAAATCTGTTGGGGAATGTAAATGAAATATTCTTTTAGCAAAAGGATATCAGTGTTATCATGAATTTAAATCTAAACGAATCTCAATTCCTTAGTCAGCTGCAATGGGCACACACACGTACACACGCACATATCTAGTGGTTGTGTATGTAAAATACGCATTTTTTCCTAATTCATATTTGGTGCGTGTGTGTGTACGCAGAGGGACGAATTAATGTTTTTTGTTTTTTTATAAATCCACAGTTTGTCAATAACTCAACGTTTGAAAACTAATAAATAGTTTGGAAACATTTCGTCTTAGATGATCGGGTTCTTGGATTTTAAAAATAAAAATACCTTAAAGGAAAACTTCGACTGTATAACCGTTTCCAAAATCTAAAGCTGATCGGAGCAGCATGATTTTGCATACAGGAAAATCTTTTTTAAAATTTAACGTTTAGCTAAAAAAAATGGTGCAAAAGAATCGATTTGCGATATAATCAATTTTTGAACCGCGCATTTTAAATGTGCTGTCATTTTCCTTTTTCCCCTTGCGCTGTCACACTTAAATTCCCCCTGCGAGGTCACACTAAAAGTGCGAGAGTTGGATATACACACGTACATGTACGACTTTATGCAAGTGCGCCAGCAGAACATACATACATACAAATGTGGAGGCCGTGACGTCAGAAGGCAAAACAAAATTTGAAAATATTGGGGACTTGGTAAAGGAGGCTGAATTTCCAAAAAATTTAAATGCTGTTATTTGCGGACATGCCATAAGATTATGAACATCACATTTTTAACCCATTTTAACAACATTTATAACAGAGAAATGGCAAAAGAAAAAATTAAAAAAAAAACGAATCGAATTTTGGGGCACTTTGGGGTCGTTTATTGATCTAATTTATACCTCACACGCGGCTCCTAATTATTCTTCGAATTAATGTGTTTTTTTTAGATTTTTATGTCAATCCGTTCTGGGTGGAATTTGCTACTGGACATTTTTTATGCCTTCCATTATATTGATATAGAGACGACAGGAAGGGGATGACGTGAATCAAATTGTTTAAACATTTCCATTTGTTTAAACAATTTTAGGCACGTGTAAGGAAGAGCAAGAGAATCAATTGATTTGAATATTTATTTGTTTTTTAATATTTTCAATGCGATTTGAATTTTAAAACACAAAAATCTGTAAGAAAATGTTTTAAATCTGTTGGGGAATGTAAATGAAATATTCTTTTAGCAAAAGGATATCAGTGTTATCATGAATTTGAATCTAAACGAATCTCAATTCCTTAGTACGCTGCAATGGGCACACACACGTACACACGCTCACATCTAGTGGTTGTGTGTAAAGCAGCATGATTTTGCATACAGGAAAATCTTTTTTAAAATTTAACGTTTGGCTAAAAAAAAAATGGTGCAAAAGAATCGATTTTCGATATAATCGATATTTTAACCGCGCATTTTAAATCTGCTGTGACTGTGGTATTTTCATTTTTTCCCTTGCGCGGTCACACTTAAATTCCCCTTGCTCGGTCACACTTAAAGTGCGACAGCATGACATACACACATACATGTACGACTTTATGCAAAGTGCGCCAGCAGAACATACATATGTGGTGGCTGTGACGTCAGAAGGCAAAACAAAATTTGAAAATATTGGGGGCTTGGTAAAGGAGGCTGAATTTCCAAAAAAATTTAAATGCAGTTATTTGCGGGTATGCCATAAGATTATGAACATCACTTTTTTAACCCATTTTAACAACATTTATAACAGAGAAATGGTAAAAGAAAAAATTAAAAAAAAACGAATCGAATTTTGGGGCACTTTGGGGTCGTTTATTGATCTAATTTATACCTCACACGCGGCTCCTAATTATTCTCCGAATTTATGTGATTTTTTTAGATTTTTATGTCAATCCGTTCTGGGTGGAATTTGCTACTGGACATTTTTTATGCCTTCCATTATATTGATATAGAAACTAGCAGGGTCGGTAGCCCGCAGCTTCGCATGCGGAAGCTAAAATTGAAAATGAAGCTACTTATTTTAAATTTAAAAAATGACAAATTTTTAGCCTATAAACCGAGAAAAGATTTTACCAGAACTTTTGTCCTTAATTTCGGTAAAAAAAAAACAGTATTTTGTCCTATACAAACTACTTCAGGAAAATACAAAAACTTGAAAAACCCCATTATGTGTTTTTTTTAAATCTTTCTTAAGGAATAAATAAACTTAATTTTTTTAAAAAAAATGAAAACGAATTGCTTAAAGATATACATAGCTCTCCAACAACAAATATGATAATTTTGGTTAAGATTTACGATTTAAGATTTTCGAAGTTGAAAAAATCTCCAATTCTAATTTTATTAAATTGAAGCAATACTATTGCCCTTAAGTGGACGGACACTCATATTATAAGTCTAAGAACATTTTTGAAAGGAATGAAATTTTAGGCTGGATTTAATTTTATCGGTCCTTCAAAACAAATCCTGTTGATCTTGGCCTTGCTACCTCCTTCAACCTTTTTGCCTTTGTTAATTGTCCCTGTATTTATACCTGTTACTCGTAGAGTAAAAGGGTATATTGTATTCGTGCAAAAGTATGTAACAGGGAGAAGGAAGCTTTTCCGACCCTATAAAGTATATATATTCTTGATCAGGATCACTAGCCGAGTCGAACTAGCCATGTCCGTCTGTCCGTCTGTCCGTCCGTATGAACGCTGAGATCTCGGAAACTATTAAAGCTAGAGGATTGGCATTTTGCATGCATATTCTTGGAGTTCCTACGCAGCGCAAGTTTATTTCAAAATGGTGCCACGCCCCCTCTAACGCCCTCAACCGCCCTACACCATTTTTTTAAAGGTGTCTGGCGCCCACACCATTAAAGATTTTGGAAAACTAAAAATGCAGTTTTATTGTGACTATCAATACCTATCGAAATGTATAAGAAATTTTTCAAATCGGACCATTCGTTAAAAAGTTATGCCCGATCAAAGATTTTATATATCTATCTCCCTCGCACTCCTTTAGCTGAGTAACGGGTATCTGATAGTCGGGACACCCGACTATAGCGTTCTCTCTTGTTTTAGTTTACCAAAGACGAAATTTTAAAACTATTTAAACCGAGTTACATTTACGTCTTTTAAAGATGTTATTTCTTGATAATTAATTAATTGATAATAATTAATTAAGATGAAGCCAAGGTAATTTTATGCACATAAGTAACGAAAAGGTAAATAATAACCAAATACTCTTGGCGATTTTGCTAACACAGTAGACAACTCTTATAAAGGAAACAAATATGTATGCGAAGCAATGTAAAAAAATCAATTGGATATTAGCCGTATTTTAGAATTGTTATTTCTGTTATCCTTCAATAACGACAGGAAGACAGGTGGAAGGGGATGCCGTGAATCAAATTGTTTAAACATTTCCATTTGTTTAAACAATATGAGGCGCGTGTAAGAAAGAGCAAGAGAATGAATTGATTTGAATATTTAGTTGTTTTTGAATATTTTCTTTGCGATTTGAATTTTAATACAAAAAATTCTGAAGAAAATGTTTTAAATCTGTTGGGGAAATGTAAATGAAATATTTTTTTAGCAAAAGGATATCAGTATTATCATGAATTTGAATCTAAGCGAATCTCACTTCCTTAGTCAGCTGCAATGCGCACACACACGTACACACGCACATATCTAGTGGTCTTGGCTGACGATGCATCCAAAGCAACAAGCCACGAGCTATTCGCCTTCTCCAAAGCGACGAAGATGAAGAGGACCCCTCCTACCCAGCCTGCTACACCGCAAGGCAGTGCTCCGGGTTTACCTAGCGTCAAAGGCCAGGTCGACGTCGAGACTGACACTCCAAAGAGGGCCAGAGAAGAAAGCAGTCCCTGCGAAAGCAACACTGCCGAAGGTGCCAAAAGAAGCAAAGGGAACCTCCGGAACATAGACGAGATCGGGAGAATCCTGGATGACCTGCTCTATCATGTCAATGAGAAGAAGCCAGTCCAGCGGACGATCAACGCGTCCATAACGGAGATGTTGGCCCGCATGAAGAAGCTGCAGCAACTTGTCTGCACTCAGTTAAGCGAGTTCCCCAGCGGCGCTATGACCTGCTGCTGCCAGCAAGACCCAACAGCAGAAGGCCACCCGAACCAGGAGAAGGAGACCCAGGCGACCCCGGAAAGAAAGGACGATGGCGGTTACCCCAAACTGCCTGAACCATCTGACGCGACCAAGCAAGGCATGGACTCAACCCAGTGTTTAAATGTCTATCCTAATGCAGATCGTTTCAAATAATAATATTGCGAGCAGTCTCTTAAATATTCTATGTAAACAAAGAGAGGGTCTTAGGATTGTCCACATAAACGCCCAGAGCCTAGTAAGAAAAATGGATGAGTTTAGAGAATTATTTGTTGGATCTCATGTTGATGTAATTTGTGTGTCAGAAACCTGGTTTGTCAATGGTTCTAGTGATGTCCCTTTTATGTGTGAGGGTTACGAGTTGTTTAGGGCTGATCGGGTGGGCCATCCCGGTGGCGTAGCCATTTATATCAGTAAGAAATTTACCTTTAAATGTATCCATGTCAGTCAAGATGATGGTATAGTGGAATCAGCATTCATTGAGATTACTGATCGAAAATGTAAGAATAACGCTCTCATCTGCTGCATATACAGACCCCACCGCCAAACCCATGTCGGAGACCTTATGAGAACGCTGGCAGTCCTATCCGTTGGGTATCAAAATGTTATTATAACAGGAGATCTCAACAGCAATATGATAACCGAAAATCTTGTTCACTATGACTTTAATTCAATTGGATTGAAATTGGTCAACAGTCTCGCACCTACCTATTTTACAAATACTAATAGCTCATTGTTAGATGTATTCTTTGTTAGTGATTTGTCAAAAGTTCTTTTATATGACCAAATATGTGCTTTCTCTAAACATGACCTGATAATTATGACGTATGATTTTATCCCTGACAACATGCCATCTGTAATTAGTTATAGGGATTATAAGTCACTTAATTACGACAACTTGCAGGCTGAATTTGACAATTATGACTGGACCCTCATTTACAACTTGACATCTGCAGAAGACCAACTATTACTTTTAAACTCTAATGTTAGGCAACTATTTGAGAAGTGTGTCCCAGTTAGAACTAAAATTCTAAAGCCAGCAGACCAGCCTTGGTTTACCTTGGAAATCTTCGATTGCGGGACGCAGCCTATAAGCGCTGGAAACGATATCAAACTGACCATTTGTACAATTTTTTTAAACAGATCAGAACTGATGTCACGAGAAAAATAGCAGTGTCCAAACATAGGTTTTATAACCATAAATTTGGAAATGCATATACGTCTGGTCAGGTTTGGAAGGAGCTTAGAGGTATGGGGATAGGTAAACAAACTCAGGCTGCTAAGTCAAACCTAGATGTGGATGCTCTCAATGAAAAGTTTGCTCGCGTCATTTTTTCTAGCCCTCCTCAAAATATGTACCTGAACTCGACAACTATCTGTGATAATATCTTTAGCTTTATGTGTGTCCGTCCAAGTGATGTTCTTAAATGTTTACTAAGTGTAAAATCCAATGCAGAAGGTCTGGACAACATTAGCCCCAAATTCGTAAAAATATTGGTACCAAAGTTAATTTATCACATCTCCCACATCTTTAATACCATATTCACCACTTCTACGATCCCCGAAGTGTGGAAAAGGGCTAAGATACTCCCGATTCCTAAAACTAAAAATGAATTTCGACCCATCTCAATACTCCCATTTCTGTCCAAGTCATTTGAACGCCTGGTTGAATAACTGTATCCTCAGCAACAAGCAATCTGGCTTCAAAAAGAATAGAAGCTGTACTACTGCCATCTTGAAAATTTCTGAAGACATACGCCAGCAGATTGACGAAAGTAAAGTGACACTATTAACCCTTCTTGACTTTAGCAAAGCTTTTGACTCTATTAACCATGTGATTCTGTGTACTAAACTGCGAACGCTGTATAATTTTTCCCCAATAATTTTTCCCAATAAAACTTATACAAACCTACCTTACAAACAGATTTCAGGCAGTTGTCTCGGAAATCGCAGATCTGATCTCTTGCCCCTCGCACAGGGGGTCCCACAAGGGTCAGTCTTAGGCCCATTGCTCTTCTCCTTATACATAAATGACCTTCCCAAATGTTTGTCTGACTGTGATGTACACCTGTATGCAGATGATGTCCAGCTTTATTTAAGTCGTCCCTTAGTCCAAATTAATGAATGTATTAGAATTAGCAACAATGAAATCCAAAAAATAAGTTATTGGGCGGAGGCGAACGGACTGCATCTAAATCCCAGTAAAACAAAATGCTTATTCATATACAAAAGACCTATAAACCCAATTTTGCTTCCAAAAGTCAATGTTAACAACGTAGCTATTAATTATGTTGAAAGGGCCACAAATCTTGGCATAGAATTTAACTCAACGCTGACATGGGGTGACCATATTACTAAGGCCACTGGGAAAACCTATGCTATACTCAGGCAGCTTTCTATAACCCGGAATCTTATACCTCAGAACATCAGAATGTTAGTAGCTAAAGCTTGCGTAATACCAACTCTATTTTACGGACTTGAAATTTTTGCATCCTCTGACGCAGCCAGTTTGCGAAAGCTGAAAGTTGCGTTTAACTCATTAGCGCGATATATTTTTAACTTGGATCGCACAGCGCATGTAACAGCTTACTCCACAAAGATTTTCGAGCTAAGTTTTGAGTCCTGGATTAAGTTTAGAACTCTTTTATTTTTACATAAGCTGATATCCAGGAAGGAACCAAGGTACCTAACTGAACTCTTGCAAATGTCAGTCTCTGCTAGAACCAATAATATTATCTCCAAACGTTTAAAACTAGGATCGGCAGAAAAACACTTCTTTATTCAAACTGTTGGCTACTGGAATGATCTTCCAAATAATCTAAAAAACATTAAAAATGAAACCCAATTCAAAACTAAATTATTTTCTCACCTTCTTGGCACACTCTAATGCACAGAAAAGGCGACTTACCCGGACGTGCTAAAGCTCATCAAGGCTGCACCAGCCCTGCAGGGAATGAAGGATAAAGTGCACGGCATCAGGAAGACAGCAAAAGGGGAGCTCTTGCTAAGCATGCAAAACCCCTCCAACCCTGCAACCCAGGAGGTCCAAGAGGTCATGAAGACAGCGCTCTCAGGTCAAGCAGAGGTCCGGGCGATGCAAGACACCACTCCGATTGAGATACTGGATATCGACGAGTCAACTACAGGCGATGAAGTCCTAGAGGCCCTATACTCCTCTCTGGATGAGGACATACTAGTAGAGGCTTCACCAACAATGAAAAGCGCAATGAGAGGGACGCAATCCGCGGTGATTAGGCTGAAACCCAGCCTCGCCGAGCACCTGCTGAAAATCGGTAAAATGCGCATCGGATGGGTAGTCTGTAGAATCAGACGAAAACTAGAGGTAACCAGATGTTTTAAGTGTATGGGGTACGCACATACCGCCAGAAATTGCTGCACGAAACACGCAATCTCTTAGAACACGTGCTTCAAATGCGGACTGCCTGATTACAATAGCAGGAACTGCAGCAACCCTCCGAAATGCTTGCTATGCACTCGGAAGGGGCTTTCAGAAACCGGTCACTCGGTCTTCAACCGACGCTGCCCGGAATACCAGAAGGCACTAACTCAGCTCAAGGATGGTTAGGGTACTGCAGCTAAACCTTAACCACTGCAGAGCAGCGCAGGACCTGCTCGCGCAAACAGTCCTGGAGAAGAACATAGATGTGGCAATCCTCAGTGAGCCATATACAGCAAAGCATGACGGAGTATGGCTTTAAAGCCATGACGGCGGCGCAGCAATCTGGAGCTGCTCACCAAACAGCAGAGCGACTAGCCAAGCCTGGTGCTACATTCCACCACGCTTCACGCTACCGGAATTTGAGGATATCATCTTCGACCTGGTCAACGATGCGAGTGGAAAGTCACCAGTGATCATCGCGGGAGACTTTAATGCCTGGGCCACGGAGTGGGGTTCCAGCCGCTCAACGCCACGAGGAATATCCCCGCTGGATGCCTTTGCAGCCCTAAATGTGTGCTTGCAGAACGTCGGAAGCCAGCCAACGTACAGCAAGGCAGGAGGGGAGTCGATCATCGATCTGACCTTTGCGAGCCCGGCCATCTGCAGAACTTCCAGATGGACGGTGGAAGACCTGTACTTCGCGGTGATCACGGACACCGGTGCCGGCAGGGCCATAACCTCGCTCACATCCGGAGCCACCCGATTCAGAGAGGGAACGCTGAATCAAAGCCTCCTCCTTCGCGCAGTACAAGGCCAGACGGCCAACGGGAGCGCGGAAGAATGCGCATGCGAGGCGGCGATGACGAAAGCTAGGATTGGTGGAAGACGTCACTGCCCGGTACCCTGGTGGAACGAACACATTGCCAAAGCAAGAGTACGGCTTCAGGAAGAAGCGCAGCACCGTAGACGCTATCAGCACGGTGGTGAGACTCGCCTCTGATGCTATTGCAGGTACCAGATGGGCAGGAGGGGACAAACACTACTGTCACTACTGGGGATATCACAGTACCTGATCGATATCTTACGCAGCTACTTCACGGATCGAGTGCTGATCTACGAGACGGACCAAGGCCAACGCCGACACAGAGTGACTGGAGGGGTCCCCCAAGGCTCAGTTGTTGGACCGACGCTATGGAACGCGATGTACGATGACATCCTGAGGCTCCCACTCCCGGAGGGCTGCACCCTCATCGGATTTGCGGACGACATTGCCTTGGTTACGGTGAGGAAAGAGCTCGAAGAAGTAACGGCTTCTTGCAACGCCGCTGTAGGCAATATTTGCCAGTGGCTTCAACGCAACGGGCTCAAGCTGGCCGAACACAAGACGGAGGCAATCTTGGTGAGCAGTAGAACAAAAGTAGAGCAGGCTACTGTCACCATTGGAGCTACAGAAATCCTTTCTGGAAGGTCCATAAAGTACCTCGGCATCATGCTTGACGATCGGCTGACATTTAAAGCCCATCTGCAATACGTCGGAGAAAAAGCTGCAAGAACCACATGTGCCATTAGCAGAATGATGGCAAACACGACAGGGCCGAGACAGCGAAGCAAGAAGCTCATAGCAAGTGTAGTATCCTCGGTGATACTCTACGGATCGAGCATTTGGGCACCAGCTATGAAAATGGAGTCGTACGGCAAAGAGTGCAGACGAACTATAGGCTATGCGCCCTCAGGGTATCCAGTTGCTTCTGCACAGTGTCAGATGAAGCTGCACTGGTGTTATCCGGTATGTTACCACTAGACCTACAATCTGACGAGAGACAAACCGGAAACGCCGTCGCACGTGAACAGCGATGCCGAACCATCGAAAGCTGGCAACGAAGGTGGGATAGTGCCAGCACAGGCCGCTGGACTCGGAGGCTCATCCCAAGCATAGACGCATGGACTCGCAGGAAACACGGCCAGGTGGATTTTTACCTAAGCCAAGTGCTCACTGGGCATGGTTGCTTCAAAGCTTACCTCAATCGGTTCGGGCATGCGGATGACCCCTTCTGCGAGTACTGCCAGGACGGGGAAATAGAAGACGCTGAGCACTCTTTCTTCAAGTGCCCACTCTTCAGCAGATAAAGGCGCGGCCTAGAACACACTGGTGAAGCGCATGCTATCAAGCGAGGCTGCATGGAAAGCGGCGGCAAATACGGCCGCCATCATCATGAAGGAGCTCCGACACCGAGAAAGGGCCAGAACTCCAGTTAATGGATGATTGACCCCCCCTCCCGTCCCGTGAAGTAATGCCTAGCGGCGGTTCTGCGGGACTAGACACCTCACCCAATCCATACCCTACCCACATCCCAACCCCTGTTACTTGTATTAAACTAGATAATAAAAAAAAAATAAAAAAATATCTAGTGGTTGTGTGTGCAAAATACGCATTTTTTGCTAATTCATATTTGGTGCGTGTGTGTGTACGCAGAGGGGCGAATTAATGTTTTATTTTGCTTTTTACAAATCCACAGTTTGTCAATAACTCAACGTTTGTAAACTAATAAATAGTTTGAAAACATTTCGTCTTAGATGATCGGGATCTTGGATTTTAAAAATAAAAATAACTTTAAGGAAAACTTAAAACGACTGTATAACCGTTTCCAAAATCTAAAGCTGATCGGAGCAGCATGATTTTGCATACAGGAAAATCTTTTTTAAAATTTAACGTTTGGCTAAAAAAAGTGGTGCAAAAGAATCGAATTTCGATATAATCGATATTTTAACCGCGCATTTTAAATCTGCTGTGACTGTGGTATTTTCATTTTTTTTCCCTTGCGCGGTCACACTTAAAGAGCGACAGCATGACATACACACTTTGGGGTCGTTTATTGATCTAATTTATACCTCACACGCGGCACCTAATTATACTCCGAATTAATGTGATTTTTTTAAGATTTTTATGTCAATCCGTTCTGTGTGGTCTTTGCTACTGGACATTTTTTATGCCATCCATTATATTGATATAGAGACGACAGGAAGACAGGTGGAAGGGGATGCCGTGAATCAAATTGTTTAAACATTTCCATTTGTTTAAACAATATGAGGCGCGTGTAAGAAAGAGTGTAAATCCATAATTATCCCGTTCAAAGTTATAACACACACACACTGGTACACTAATTTTAATGTTTTTATTTTGTATATAAACTTGGCACTTAACACATTACATTATTACAAATAGTTTGGTTCACCCCCTTTGTAGGAGTTGTTGATCTTCTTGTTAGGAGTTTTAGACTGCTCTCCATTGATTTCCATAACTCCTTCTTAGCTCTCAATCTGGGGCAGCGCTGTCGGTCAAGCCGGCAGCGGCGCAGCGGATTTATGTATTAGCCTATGTATCTTATACATATCTGAAAGTGGTTCTCAGAGAGGGAATGTTATGTGCACTTACATTTGGATCAATTTGTTGCTGTCGCCAAGCTGTGGGAACTGCCGACGCAGCCGCTTATCGCCCGCGTAAGGCGTGCGCGATCGGATTGCGTTTGCACTTGAAGAGTGCTGATCCTGCATATTCGGCATTGACATTGTTGCCGTTGGTACAGTGTGTACTCTATATATGTGCATACTACATCTCCCTCCTTTTGAAAAATAACGTAATACTATGAAGTTATTTTAGAAGTTTTTATTTCTTATTATTATTTATCTATTAGTATATGAGAAATATATAAAAATTTTCTTTTTTTTATATTTTTTTTTTTAATTTTTGCGAATATATATTTATTTTATTTAAACCAATTTGGTTGTGGGAAGCGTATTTCGATCCCCTTATTTGTTTATGAAAACATAAAAGTTATAAAAATATTGAATAAAAATTTATAAAAATATGTAAAGAATATTTGTAAATGAAATTAACTGGTATAAGTTTTTTTTTTTTTAAATGAATTATTATATCGAGTATTACTATAAAAGAGTAGATGTCGATTTGCGTCATGTTCCCCCAGCCCAAACCATAAGACCTAAAATTCTGGAAAAAATTGGGTCTGAATCGTGTGTTAGAGGAGGTGTGCACTAAGAAAGGATTTTTTAAAATTCGGCTCCTAAGGACTCCCAGGACTCTCGAAAAATTCAAAATTTGTTGATTAAAACATCAACCATTCCCACAGTTTTCAACCAAACAAGTTGATATTTTTTTTTAAGCTTTGTTTGTGGAAATCTTTGAAAGCCCAGAAGATGAGCCCCAACCGACTTCCGGTTGGGGCACTTAATTAATTTTTCCACACCGATTATGCGATCGGATCCGTTTTTGTTTTAAAGTGTGGAGCTATGCCATACAATCAGTAAGGTATTTTTTTTTTTTTTTGACCCACGGTTGATTTTATATGATTTTTTTTGTTAGATTTCAAGATTGCGGGGGCCTATTTGGCAGCACGTTGTTTTTGTTTGCTTCGGGAGTTCGGACCGCCGAACGATTTCCGAACACAGCTCTCACAAAAACAACGTCAGCAGAAGCAGAGCGAGAGAGTAAAGAGCAGAGAGAGTCATTTGAAGCGGAAGAGAGGCGGCCAATTTTTTTTTTCTGGTTTAGGAACATTTGATAAAAACCACTTCTAAGTAAAAATGTGGAGCTAATCCGTTAAACCCATAAGAAATTTTTGTTTTGACTTAAAATAATTTTTAGAATGGATTTCAAGGGGAGACCAGTAAAAAACTTTCAGTAGTCAAAATTACATGTAAAAACGAAACGACACACACACACATCGACAAGTCGGGATGTACATATATGTATGTAAAATTATCTTAATTTCACAATTGGGATAAAATACACGGATCATCTAATGGATGCAATTCTAAATCAAAAGGTGTAGGTGGTCCGTAAAATATTCAGGTTTTTGAGTTTCTGGGCTCTACTTCAATACTGTAAAAAAATTAACAAAAACTATTGAGCTATACACATGTGTACATACATACGTTCATATTCATTTATCTTAAAAAAACAATGTAATATCTGCGTGCACAAATAAAAAATTCCAATTTAGGAAAAAGCCAGACTACACAAGTTTTGAAAGAATTGGTCATAAATTGTGTTATAGAGGATGGGCGCAAGAAGGAAATTGTTTGAAAAATGTGTCTCCAAAAGACTAACAGGAAACCTTAAACATCGCTAAATCTTGACTTTTAGACCGAATTACTTACAGTTTACACCCAAAAGAGTTAGTGCGCCATATTATTTTAACCCAGCTGTTAAGCCCCAACCGACATGGGGGCACTTAATTTACTTTTAACCCACCGATCCTGCGATTGGATCCGTTTTTGGTTAAACCATGTTGGCCGTAGCGTACCATAGGTATTTGTGTGTTATTTTCAATATATTTTTTAGTTTTTAAGGTGTTTCGGGGGTTTATTTGCAGCACTCTGTTTGTTTTGCTTTTAATTCGGCTGACCAAAATGATAGATTTAGGATACCAAAACGATTGGGTTAAGGTGGAAATAAAGTGTGGTTAATGCGGGGTTAAGTTGTGGCTAAGGGGGCAATTGCTAGATTAGGGTGACGCTAACAGGTAATCTAAAGAAAGGGTGAAGGATAAAAATGTAAGGTTATTTTTGACTTTTGCGAGGACAAGGTGGGTTAAGATGACAAACAAGAAAAAGTGATGTTTAAGTAGAATTACAGTGGGTTTTAAGCAAGGAAACATTTTTTTCTAGACTCTAGACTAGAGTGGGAAAATTGTTGGCTAAGGAAAGAAAGAAATGGTGCTATGGTGGAGAAAGATGGTTAAAATAATGGTTTTTTGGCGTGAAGGCTGAATATGGATGGGTTATACTGGAGTTACGGCGAGGAAATAGTGAAAACTGCATTAGGGTGTTAAAAAAGTGTGCCTGGGGTGAGAGACAGGTGGGGTTAAGGCGGTATAAAGGAAAGGTAAGTTATGGTTAGGGGTTATGGTCAAATATTAGGTGGGTTTACTGTGGTGCTCAGCTAAGGTTAGACGGGATTTTACTTGGATATTAATTAAAATTCTGAAATATAATAAAATCAGGTTACTATCTAGAGAAAGAAATGATTTGCTAATAATAGCGGACAACGTCGCTTCGGGTATTGCTAGTCACTATATATATTTAGATGTCTACCTAGGAGGTTGATGTTCCCTAAGCAGTTAGGGAGGTTTGCATAGATCCGTTTTCTTCGGAATCGACCTATCATGTTGTAGTATTTTGGCATGACCATAGAGTTATGTTTTCCATTGTCCGGTGTTTCTCAGTCGAACGGCTGCCAATTTGGCCCTTTCCGTGCCTGCTAAGCAGTGCTGCCAGGTCAGCCATTTAGTGGCTATTTCTAGCCACTTTTAAAAAAATTTGCCACTTTTTTTTGTAAATGCTATCAGCCACTAAACTAGCCACTTTTTTTTTTTAGCTATTTTAGCCATTTAACTAAAAGACATGCAATTTCTTACTTTTCTTTGGTATTATTGCTTTTTTATACCTTTTTGAAATTGATTGCACAAATTACGATTAATAATGGTTCACAAAGTTATCGGAACTTGTATTTTACCCAGTGCACTATGCCTTCACATTGTCAAACACGCGGCGGTGTGGAGCAGTTTTCAGCTTGCAAAGCTGCTGCAAATATAAAATTAGGCAGAACGAAGTGCACCTACATTATTAAAAATGTACTTGCAATGCATTTCATGGACGACTTACGCACCGACATCGGAAACGCCGCTTTCAGTCTTGTGTTGGACGAGTCCACTGACATTGGTGTGACAAAAATTCTTGGTAAGCTTTTTGTTTGAGTATAAATAAAAATAAGCGTGTATATGTACATAAACCTGTAATTGTAAATGTTCTTTAGTAAGACTAAAGGCGATTTAGTGTCGACATTTTTGGGCCTTGAACAAATCGAAGGTGGTGATGCTATTTCCATAGCAGTTGCCGTTAAAAACTTGCTATCAAAAAATAATTTAAATATAGCTCATTTGGTTGGAATTGGAACAGATAACGCAAACGTTATGACTGGCTCAAAAAGGAGCGTTTACACGGAGTTGAAAAAGTCCGTCCCAACTTTGAAACTTCTCAAATGTGTATGTCACGCCCCCTCTAACCGCCCCCTCATTTTTTGAAAGGTGTCTGGCGCCAACACCTTTAAAGATTTTGGAAATGTAAAAATGCAGTTTTATTGTGAATTTCAAAACCTATCGAAATGTAGAAGAAATTTTTTAAATCGGACCATTCGTTAAAAAGTTATGACCGATCAAAGTTTTAATATATCCATCTCCCTTGCACTCCCTTAGCTGAGTAACGGGTATCTGATAGTCGGGGCACCCGACTATAGCGTTCTCTCTTGTTTTTTTTTTATATATCCGCTGTTTTGGCCACGGACACGCCTTACCAACTTATTGGTTTAAATATATAAATCACTATATTTCTCTATATATTTATCCGATGTTAAGGCCTCGGAAACGCCTTACCGACTTTAGCAACCTTAAGCTGTTAAAAACAGAATCTTTAAGGTGCTTAAAAAAACAAAAAAGACTCTTTGCTTGTCTTTTTGCTTTTATCTTGCTCAACACGTTGTCTCTTACATCTGGTGAGGGAAAACAATCGTGTGAATCTATTGCTACCTTTAGCTGCAAGCGTCTAGCACTTAGCAGAATCTTTAAGGTGCAGAAAATCTCTGAGTCTCTTACCACTGGTGGGGGAAGACTACAGAGAGGTCCGGCCAATTGTTCCGCAAGGAATCAAAGAGGCTCGAAGGACCAAAATGATAGGGAATCCTGTAATAAGGAAAACAACCTTCACGCTCGAGTTCTGTATTAAAACTGATTTTATTTTTCTAAGTCTTCGCTTACGAAACTAACATGAAATTCTTATGATATACTTATCTATGGTCTACGCAGAGACCACATCTGTTTGCCTGAGCGGGGGCCTTATCAACGGCCTCCCGCAAGGCGACCTTTGTACAGTGTTAGAACTATATTTACGTTCAGGCTCAAGCAGCCTGTACTTAAGATTATAGTTGTTCGGCACTGCACCCTTTTTGGTTTTAAGTCACAGATCATTCTTTACGGCTCTAGATCAATTAACATATTGATATGTATCGAACTCGTAAAGTATTAGATTTATTATAAAAAGTGTTCTTCTTGAACAAGGTCTTTAGGGACTCCCGCCCCCCGGGAAGCTCGATTTTATTTATTTTTTTATTTTTAAGAATTGTTTTCGATCTTCCAAAGAGCACTTTATAAAAATACGTTTTGCTTTAACATTTCGTTTAAGAATAGAAAAAACCCGCTCTGGGATGTTTTTATTTTTTAACTTTAAATATTTTTGTAAACTGTTCAAAATCAAAACGATTTTTTTCTATATTTTATTATTAATACGAAATTTAGCCCAACCTCGAAAGATTTTGTCCGATTGACTTACAACTTTTTTTGAATAATCTTAAAATGTTAATCTACAAAAAAACAATAAAAATTATCGATTTTTTTTTTTGCAAGACCCTAGCCCCGTTTTTAATTCTAACAAAATGTTAAAATCGGTCTAGCGCCCCAACAAATTTTTCAATTCACATAATTTCTTAAAAATGTATGGGCTATTAAAGTTTCAGCCGGTTAGCTTCAAAACGGAGACTAGGAACGACCAGACGGACGGAGATGGCTAGATCGATATGTCTAGTGACAAAAAAATGTGTATGGAAGTATGTACAATGTAGTTACTAAAACTATCGCACTGATAACCATAGTGACACTCTTTCTGTAAAAAACCGAACTGGCTGATCTAACCTCATCCTTGCTCAGACTTATTCGCATCATGGCCTATGTATTGCGTTTTATTCGTCGTCGAGGGTCCCAACATACACCCAGTTATGTGTCCAACATGTTCAGGCAGCATATGAAGATGACCGTCAATGGACGCCTCTAAAAAAGGATTACAAACGACCTTCTTCTTCTCATCAGTTTATGGCGGAACTTCCCACTACCAGAGTTCATCATGCATACCCGTTTCAAAACACTGGGTGCGACTATGCGGAACCTAAGACCCTTAAAGTAAACAAGCGTCGCAACACCCGCAAGGAGAAAGGCTACATATGCCTTTTCGCATGTTCGGTTACCTGAGCGTATCATCTGGAATGGGCAAACTTTGTTGGTGCTAAGCGTCAGCTCAATGAAATGGAACAACTTCTTCAATTACATCTTCATAACGATACCATTGAAAAAGCACTTGCATCAGAAGGAATTTTAAGCTGGGGATACCAAAGCAACACTTTCAGGCCGTGTATAGTGATGAATTCTGGCCCAATTCAATCAAAGTTAGCCGATTCATACAAAGAGGTGGGCAAATTGTTAATGATAAAATTCTGAACTTGGAAAATCAATAGTCTTCAGATTTGAAAATCCCCCAATAACACTGGTCGACAAAAAAATAGCCGAAGACTACACACTGCAAAACTTAAAAGGATTTTAGATGTAGACTAGCAATACCCGAAGCGACGTTGTCCGCTATTATTAGCAAATCATTTCTTTCTCTAGATAGTAACCTGTGTTTGGACCTTGTATTATATTCGAGTTTAATGAATTTTATTGTATGAAATTATTTCTTTGCTTGGAACCTATTCCTATACTATTTACTCTACCAACATTCTTGTTAACATTACCTATTCGCAACATGTACCTATTGTAAACATTACCGATTCGCAACATGTATATCTTAATTTGTAGAATTTGGAGACCTTAACCTTCGGCTCGAAGTTAAGGGCTTCCCGATCAATAAACGACTTGAAATCAGACCAGCAAACTAACTGCACGCGTTTTGGTTTCACCCTAGATTCACTAGGGAACGTACATTTTGGCGACCGTGACAGGACTCACGTTCTGTATCAAGTTCAATTCGCATACTTCGGCGAACTCGTTTGGAAAAGGTCAACCGTAGATTTGATCAGTCGGATCAACACACAGCGTTTGTGGCGAGATATCGTTCGCGCATCTACTACCCGGTACCTAATTCGTGACATTTCTTCGTGACAATATAATCGTCATCGCCGAAAGTAATCAAATCATAGTGCCACCAATCTCGTGGTCCTCCTCGCACCATTTCGATCTGTCCGAGCGGCAGAATCATTAACCAAAAGGAACTAAAATTGGAGCATCGTCGCATCGATTACATAACCACAGTTATGTAACCGTCTCATAACCCACACATTCGTAGTGGAACCTAATCATTTGGTTCTCTCTTTTGATCTACATTCTTCATCTGGCAACACTGTTCACTGGAAAGTGGAATTCCAAGTCCTGACTTATCGATACTTCCAACAAACGGTCACACTCAGCAAGGGCTTTTGGAAACACATCACTAGTGGAAAATAATTACGACGCAATAAGATGGCCAAGCCGGAAGAACGTTTAGCTACTCTTTTACAAGAAAAGAGCAGCCTACTTCTGGCCATGAAGAACCTCAAGAACCATGTGGAAGCTGATAATCGGATGACTGCCGCAGAATTGGATTGCCGAGCGCAGGTGCTAGACGCTCATTTCAGGCAAGCGTCTCAAATTCAATCCAACATTGAGCGTCTAGACCCAGAAAACAAAGAGAGAGAGATCCTCGATGAGTTTTTCATCTCAACCAAGGCAGCCATTCTCAGCAGCTCCTCCAAACTTAAACGCGAAAGAATAGACGACACCAGTTTTCTAAATTCTACTTCTTCCCAGTCACATCACACTCGATTGCCTTCATTAAAATTGCCCAAATTCGATGGAAAATACAGCGAGTACAGCCGATTTATGACTGCATTTACGCACTTGGTGGACGATGACGTCACAATTAACCCAGTCGACAAGTTCAATTATCTCCTTAGTTGCTTGTCCGACACCGCCTTGAGTGTTGTGTCGTCTTTTCAAGTTTCGGAAGACAATTATCCCAAAGCCATGAATCGCCTCAAGGAGCGATACGACAAGAAGGTACTCATCTTTCTGGAGCACATATCTAGCTTGTGCGCCCTACCCATCATGGAACCCGCAGACGCAAATTCACTGCGTGGTATCTTGGACACCGTTTCTGCACTGCGCGGGTCATTGCTATCACTCGGCTCAGAAACTGATATTCTCAACGCAATTCTAATCCACAACGTTCTCCTGAAGGTGGATTCAGATGCTCGCCAGGCCTACAATCGATCTCAAGATTATGACACGTTGCCATCCTGGGACAACTGTTATAAAACGCTAAGCCGACACAGCGAATTCCTGGACTGCAGCGCGCCCTGCATCAATAAGGAGCGGCTGCTAGAGAAGCGCCAGGAGAAACCAACCGACAAACGCCACGGCAACCTACGTAAGGCATTTGTCGCCGCCCAGAACACCTGTCTAAAATGCAAATCAACGGATCACAACATCGGTAAATGTCCATCATTTGCTGCACTCACCGTGGATGAGCGGTTCAACATCGCAAAGCAACTATCCTTGTGCATAAATTGCCTCGGAAAAGGGCACATGGCAGGCAAGTGCAGTTCCAAATTTAAATGCCGCGTATGCCGCGGACTGCACCACACTTGTTTGCACCGATATACACAGGTCATCACAGCATCACAGCCAATGGATGACACTTCTCAAGCGGATCACTGCACAACACACGCAGTATCCCTTCTAGCCAGACAGTCCAAACGTGCTCTCATTCCAACTGCAGTGGTTCTTATCAAAGACAATTGTGGGTCCTATCAACAAGCACGAGCTCTCCTCGACTCCGGATCGGAGATCAACTTCATCACCGAAGAATTGGCAAAGCGGCTCCAACTGACCCGTGTTCGGCAACAATATGACATCTGTGGCATTGCAGATGCACGTGCAAAAATGAAATTCTCAGTCACCACATCAGTAAAGTCAAGAATCGGACACGGGGAATGGTTGCTCGAATTCGCCATAACCAAATCCATCACTCAAAGCCAGCCGGAAAGCATTGTCGAAACCAACGGATGGAAGCTTCCGGTCGGAATCGAACTGGCCGATCCTTTCTTCTACAAACCAAGCAAGATCGACATTTTAATCAGCATCCAGGAATTCTTTGGTCTCTTGGGAGAAGGAAAAATCTCTCTGGGTCCAAATCTACCCTATCTGCAAAAGTCCTCACTTGGGTGGCTGCTTGGCGGCAGAATCGACGAGCCTAGAAGTGTAAAGGCACACGCATTCATGTGCAAAACGGAAAGCGTTCGCGATCTCAACGTCAACTTGCAGCGCTTTTGGGAATTAGAAGAACTGAGCACAGAACGTCAAGCACTCACAGAGGAAGAAGAAGCCTGCGAAAACCACTTCAATTCTCAGGTGACAATTCTTGCCTCCGGACGCGTTCAGGTATGTTTACCATTCAAGCACTCCCCTGACGCTCTGGGCACATCAATGGAGACAGCCAAATCTCGATTTTTACAACTGGAGAAGCGCCTAGAGCGCAACCCTTTGCTACGGGATATGTACCGCCAATTCATGAGCGAATATCTCTCGCGCAATCACATGCAGATTAGAGATCATGTTGATCTCACCCAGCCACACTACTTTATTCCCCACCATGGAGTTCTACGCCCGGACAGCTCCACCACGAAGCTACGTGTAGTATTCGACGCGTCAGCTACAACATCGAGCAACATGTCGCTCAATGATATTGTTATGGTCGGCCCAACCATCCAACAGACGCTCTTACTAACACTCCTCTCATTTCGCATTCACAGACACGCTCTCAGTGCAGACATCTCTAAAATGTACCGACAATTTATGGTACACCCCGACGATCGCAAATTTCAACTTATATTTTGGAGGTCTTCAGGTGAGCAGCCGCTGAAAATCTATCAGCTCAATACGGTGACCTATGGAATGGCATGCGCACCATTCTTAGCAATACGGAGTCTTCAGTTCATCGCCCAACGAAAACAAGAGCAGCATCCTGTTGGCGCCTCCGTACTCCTCGAAGACATGTACGTCGACGATCTGCTGACAGGGGCAGATTCCATCGAAGAGCTGCAGCAGAAGGTCTTCGAAGTTAACACGATTCTCGAAGACGCAGGGCTGGCACTTGCAAAATGGAACGCAAGTCATCTCATTGAAACAAATACGGAGTTTCATATCAAGCCTAACGGAGACAATGTGACGAAGGCCCTCGGCATGTCTTGGAAGCCCCTATCGGACGTATTTTGTTTTCGATATGCATTGCCATCGGGCGGAGAGATTACCAAACGACGCGTAATTTCAATCCTGGCTCGTCTCTACGACTTACTTGGCTTGCTCAGCCCAGTGGTCGTTCGCTGTAAAATCTTCGCTCAACAACTCTGGCTGCAAGGATTTGGATGGGACGACACTCTCCCATCTAACCTCAACGTGGACTGGCATCGAATTGAGTCGGATCTCCAGAACGTCAACCAAGTCGAAATACCTCGATTTATAAATTCGTCACCACATCAGCTAGGACAAATCCATGGGTTCTCAGATGCATCAGAGCATGCATATGGCTGTTGCATTTATTTGCGCACAAAAATCGACGGCAAGTTTATATCACGCTTGATAATTTCAAAGTCAAAGGTAGCGCCAACCAAGGCACTCTCGCTACCGAGATTGGAGTTATGTGGAGCAAGTCTGCTCTGCAACGTATGGCAAAAAATTAAGCACAAGTTCACAAACTTAATCAATTCGACAATCTTTTGGACTGATTCGCGAATTGTGCTTCATTGGATAAATCTACATTCATCACAGCTCAAATGCTTTATTGCCAATAGAGTATCCACAATTCAAGAACAATCGGTTGATGTAACTTGGCGACATGTACCAGGAAAGAGCAACCCAGCAGACATCGTCTCACGCGGATGCGCAGCTTCGGAATTATCGGACACAATTTGGTTCTCTGGCCCTGAATTCCTCAGATTAGATCCGGAGTTCTGGCCACAATCACCTCCAGATTGTGAATTTGATGATCTCTACTTGGAGAAGAGGAAGGCAGTCTCATTCGCATGCAGCAGCATTCAATCTACAGATGACAAACCAAAGATAGCGGATGATCCACATCTCGGAAGCGTCATGCTAGAAATTGTCAATCGCACTGGGTCCTATCGACGTATTCTCAGAATAGTAGCGTACGTCCTTCGTGTATTCAACAGAGTTCCAGCCAACAGGAAATTCTCAGTTCAAGACGCAATGGCCATCGCACCCACAGAACTAAATCAGGCATTCACACACATCGTTGCTGCAATTCAAAATGCTTCGTTCTCAAAGGAAATCTCACAGCTTGCCAAAAATCAGGAAATCAAGGACAAAACAATTCGAGGATTCTCGCCTTACTTGTCACAGGTAGAAGTAGGAACCTACACACTCACCGTTCTACGAGTAGGAGGTCGACTAACTAGAGCCCCAATTCCTATCGACGCGAGATATCCTATGCTCCTCCCAAAGGACCATGATTTCACCTGGAAGTTTGTCAATCACTTGCATAGGACTAACATGCATGCTGGAGCCAAAGCTCTTGTGGGACTACTTCGTCTACACATTTGGGTGGCTAACGCCAAAAAACTGGCATCATCTGTAGTCAGGCAGTGCGTCCACTGCTACCATTACAAGCCCAGACTTGCGAACCAAATCATGGGTTCGCTTCCTTCTGACCGACTGCAGACTGTCAGACCATTCACTGTAACTGGAGTAGATCTGTGTGGACCGTTCTTAACATCCTATCGCATACGCAGCAAGGTGCCATATAAGACTTATTTGGCGATCTATGTTTGCTTCTCATCAAAGGCGGTCCACATAGAGCTGCTCTCAGACCTTTCAACTAATACATTTATTCTTTCGTTGAAGCGCTTTGTTTCTCGTCGGGGCAGTCCCTGTCGCATATATTGTGATAACGCGACAAATTTCACTGGAGCCAGCGTCCAACTCAACCGCTTCAAGCAAGAACTCTTTAGTCAGCAAACTAAGCAGGATCTGGAAACCTTCAGCAACGACACTGGAGTTGAATTCTGCTTTATTCCGCCAAGAGCTCCACATTTCGGTGGACTCTGGGAGGCGGCGGTTAAATCTATGAAGAACCTACTTATCAAATGTATGTCGGACAGCGGGATGACATACGAGGAACTGCAGACGATCGCTATAGAGGCCGAAGCCATCCTAAATTCTCGGCTGGTCATTCAGAGGATCCCAATGACGGGGAAGCTCTCACCCCTGGTCACCTCCTCACTGGTTCGTCCCTCAAGGCACTCCCGGAACCAGCAGTGGATGACAGCAAGTTATCGTATCTAACACGATTCCAACGCATAGCATACACAAAAAGACGCCTCTGGGACCTATGGCGGCGGGATTACCTGCACACGCTTCAGATGCGAGCAAAATGGACTTCTCCAATTGCAAACCTCGAACCTGGTCAGATTGTTCTCATACATGAGGACAATAGCCCTCCCCAGCACTGGCTAACTGGACGCATTATCAACTCGATCAGTGGAGAGGACAACAAAGTTCGTGTGATCAATGTTCAAACGGCCAAAGGAGTTATACGACGACCAATCTGCAAGATCGCACCTCTGCCGATCCAATATGGTTCTTGAAAGGTTGTACACCTTTCAACGGGCGGAGTATGTTTGGACCTTGTATTATATTCGAGTTTAATGAATTTTATTGTATGAAATTATTTCTTTGCTTGGAACCTATTCCTATACTATTTACTCTACCAACATTCTTGTTAACATTACCTATTCGCAACATGTACCTATTGTAAACATTACCGATTCGCAACATGTATATCTTAATTTGTAGAATTTGGAGACCTTAACCTTCGGCTCGAAGTTAAGGGCTTCCCGATCAATAAACGACTTGAAATCAGACCAGCAAACTAACTGCACGCGTTTTGGTTTCACCCTAGATTCGCTAGGGAACGTACAACCTGATTTTATTATATTTCAGAATTTTAATTAATATCCAAGTAAAATCCCGTCTAACCTTAGCTGAGCACCACAGTAAACCCACCTAATATTTGACCATAACCCCTAACCATAACTTACCTTTCCTTTATACCGCCTTAACCCTACCTGTCTCTCACCCCAGGCACACTTTTTTAACACCGAAAAACGGATCCGATCGCAGAATCGGTAGGTTAAAAATAAATTAAGTGCCCCCAATGTCGGTTGGGGCTCAACAGCTGGGTTAAAATATTTCCGGAAATAAAAGAAAGCTAAAACATGGCGCACTAACTATTTTGAGTGTAAACTGTGAAAGTAATTCGATCTAAAAGTCAACATTTAGCGATGTTTAAGGTTTCCTGTGAGTCTTTTGGAGACACATTTTTCAAACAATTTCCCTCTTGCGGCCAATTTATAACACAATTTACGACCAATTCTTTCAAAACTTGTGTAGTCAGGCTTTTTCCTAAATTGCAATTTTTTATTTGTGTACGCAGATATTACATTGTTTTTTAAGATAAATGCTTATTAACGCATCTTTGTATACATATGTATAGCTCAATAGTTTTTGTTATTTTTTTACAGTTTTGAAGTAGAGCCCAGAAACTCAAAAACCTGAATATTTTACGGACCACCTACACCTTTTGATTTAGAATTGCATCCATTAGATGATCCGTGTATTTTATCCCAATTGTGAAATTAAGATAATTTTACATACATATATGTACATCCCGACTTGTCGATTTGTGTGTGTGTCGTTTCGTTTTTACATGTAATTTTGACTACTGAAAGTTTTTTACTGCTCTCCCCTTGAAATCCATTCTAAAAATTATTTTAAGTCAAAACAAAAATTTCTTATGGGTTTAACGGATTAGCTCCACATTTTTACTTAGAAGTGCATCTATTAAATAATCAGTTTTGGTATCCAAATTGTTTTTTTTTTATCAAATGTTCCTAAACCAGAAAAAAAAAATTGGCCGCCTCTCTTCCGCTTCAAATGACTCTCTCTGCTCTTTACTCTCTCGCTCTGCTTCTGCTGACGTTGTTTTTGTGAGAGCTGTGTTCGGAAATCGTTCGGCGGTCCGAACTCCCGAAGCAAACAAAAACAACGTGCTGCCAAATAGGCCCCCGCAATCTTGAAATCTAACAAAAAAAATCATATAAAATCAACCGTCGGTCAAAAAAAAAAAAAAAAATACCTTACTGATTGTATGGCATAGCTCCACACTTTAAAACAAAAACGGATCCGATCGCATAATCGGTGTGGAAAAATTAATTAAGTGCCCCAACCGGAAGTCGGTTGGGGCTCATCTTCTGGGCTTTCAAAGATTTCCACAAACAAAGCTTAAAAAAAAAATATCAACTTGTTTGGTTGAAAACTGTGGGAATGGTTGATGTTTTAATCAACAAATTTTGAATTTTTCGAGAGTCCTGGGAGTCCTTAGGAGCCGAATTTTAAAAAATCCTTTCTTAGTGCACACCTCCTCTAACACACGATTCAGACCCAATTTTTTCCAGAATTTTAGGTCTTATGGTTTGGGCTGGGGGAACATGACGCAAATCGACATCTACTCTTTTATAGTAATACTCGATTAACGTTTTTATCATATATTTCCTTATTCTTTTTCTTGTTATCTTCTATCATTATCCTAGCTCTTTTATATGCTACTTCTAACCTGTATTTACTTTCTTTTGCGTAATCTTCTATATTATAGATTGCTTCTATATTATTTATACTATTAAAATGTTTTGGCAAATTATTAGTTTTCCCAAAGACTAATTCATATGGGCAATAATTATGTGCCATGGAAGGTATCGTGTTGAAACAGTATACAAAATATTGAAGCCAAATGTCCCAGTCAGTTTTATCAACTGATATATATGAACGTATGTACTCGTTGAAAGTTCTATGACTTCTCTCTACTGTTCCAACTGTCTGATGGTGGTGAGCTGTTAAAGTTAAATTTTTGATTTTCAGGAATTTGCATATGTCTTGTATAATCGAATTTTTGTATTCTGTTCCCATGTCCGAAATGAACGTCTTCATTGGACCGTACTTTAGAATAAAATTCTCAAATATAGCTTTTGCAACAGTGTTTGCACTTTTATTGGTAATTGGAATGGCAACTAAATATTTTGTTAAATCACATATAAGTGTGACTGCATATTCATTACCATTTTCTGATTTTGGTAGTGGACCAATTGTGTCCACTATTACCCTGTCGAAGGCATTTATTGGAATGTCTGTAATTGTCATAGGAGTCTTAGTATGTGTTGTCACTTTTGATTTTTGGCATGTTTGACATTTTCGTATGTACTCTGTAATGTATCGAGTCATACCTTTCCAAAAGTAATGTCTTTTGACCTTGGCCAAGGTTTTGGTAATGCCTGTGTGACCTCCTTGTAGTGGATCGTTGTGAAATGTAGACAGTATAGCTTCTTTTTCTTTTTCATTTTTTATCAGGGTCACCGGGTTGAGTAGCGCTACTCTCAATGATTTTAATATTTTATTGCCCATTTTCTTAAAATTATCAATTGAAACTTGTTCAAAGATATTTTCCCACTGTGCCATATTTAGTTTGCTGATTTTATATATACCGGCTTGCATTTCAAGCCTTTGGAAGAACTGACCTAAGTCAAGAATTCCATTGGTAAATAAATCGCTAACATTATATCTTGCAGTAATTGTTTTTCCACGTTTAAAATAACAGGTCATATTTTTTACTTGCAAGGTCACTATTTTACGTACTTCGTCATTATTAATGACTTCGAATACGTTGGGCTTTGAAGCTTTTTCTATAGATTGCCTAGGCAATTCTATTTGTTTTTCTCCTGCGCAGGATTTCTGTCTACTTTGATATCGTGTAGTGACTTTATTTATATTTCTGGTAATGTTTTTTAGTTCTTCGATGGTTATTCTTGATAACGCATCTGCTACGTAATTATCTTTACCCTTTAGATACTCTACTGTGAAATTATACTCCTCTAATTCAAGTCTCATGCGTGTCAGTTTGGAGCTAGGATTTGTCATTGAAAACAAGTACGTGAGTGGTCTGTGATCTGTTTTGACAGTGAAGTGTCTGCCATAGATATATGGTCTGAAGTATGTTATTGCCCAATGAATTGCTGCTAGTTCTTGTTCTGTTGTACTTTTGTTACTTTCACCCTTTGTAAATGCTCTAGATGCGTATGCTACTGGAAGTTGGAGTCCATTTTTGTTTTGAGTTAGGACTGCTCCACAAGCGTATTTGCTAGCATCTGTGATTATGCAAAATTCTTTGCTAAAATCTGGGTATTGCAACAGAGTAGGGTTTATTAATGCTGATTTAAGATGTTCGAAGGCGGTTTGACATTCTGTTGTCCATTCGAATTTTACATCTTTTTTACATAATCTTGTTATGTGACGAGCATAGTCGGCGAAATTTTGTATAAAGCGTCTATAATAATTGAAGAATGCATCAAATCGTCTAGCGCTGTCCGCATCATGTGGGACTGGGTAATTTTTAATGACGTCGTATTTTTTGTCGTCGGGTAGTATTCCTTTATCTGTGCATTTGTGTCCTAGAAAAGTTACTTCGTGCATGAAAAATGAGCATTTTTCAGGATGTAATTTGAGATTGTATTTCCTACATTTTTCAAAGACATCAGTTAAGTTTTTAAGCATATGTTTTTCGGAACAACCGATGACTATTAGATCATCCATGTAAAGGAATGCTTGAGAAGGATCTAGTCCAGAGAATGCTATAGTCATCATTCTCTGAAACGAGTTTGGCGCTATTTTTAGACCGAATGGTAATCGCGTGAAACGATACGAACCATTGCTTGTTGAGAAAGACGTTATATCTCTAGAACTTTTTTCAAGCTCTATTTGGTGAAAACCTGACATTAAGTCGAGGCATGAAAAATATTTTGCTCTACCTAGTTGATCCAAGATGTCATCAATTCTAGGGAGTGGGAATTTGTCGGACAAAAGTTTTTTATTAATCTGACGATAGTCAATTACTAATCGCCATTTTTTCTTGTCTGAATTCGGAAGTGATTTCTTTGGTACCAACAAGAGTGGGCTATTATAAGCAGATACAGATGGTTCCACTATGTTGTCATTCATAAGTTTCTGTACTTGTGTTTCAATTTCATCTTTTTGGCTATGAGGACTTCTATAGTTTTTAATATATACTGGTTCATCGTCCTTCAATCTCAATTTTTGTTTATAAAAATCGTTTGTTGTTATCGATTCGGTATCTAATCCGAATACGTCACTATATTTTGTGCAAAGTGTTGTTAGTTGTTTATGGAATTGTGGTGGAAAGTTTTTTGAAAGTTGTGTAATGACTGATTTTTCCCTGTTTTCCAAATCTGTTTTTATTACTTCGTAATTTGATAGTGGTTCATATTTTACATTATTTATACTAACTACTTGGTCGGTATTTGTCGTATTAAGTATTCTTATAAATGTATTTGAGGATGTTGCTATGGTATTTGCTATATAAATGCCATGTTGAATTTCTTGATTTGGAATTAATATATTATCATTTGCTGAATCTAATTCGATTCTTCGGACAATTTGAGATCTTGCTGGCAGAATGATAGAATTATTGCCAGAACTGTAGGGGACATAAATTGGGTACTTTAGATTATTTGGTCTAATTATAAGCCAGTCTTCGGATGGCTTAAAGTCTAGCTGACAGTTATATTTTTTAATAAAATCAATTCCTAGTATTCCATCGCAAGGAATAGCAAATTGTGAATTTACTATATGAAAGTCGTGTGGAATTATGTATTTGGATGTTTGGATTTCAATAGAAGTTAGCCCTTTTGATTTGGTAACTTCTTGACTTATTCCTTGTATGTTTATTATATAATTATCTTGCATGTATTTAAAACCATCAGAATTTTCTTTTAATATGGATATTTCCGCACCAGTGTCTACTAAAAATACTAATTCTTTTCCTGTTTCTACATTTATAAAAGTGACGAATGTGCTTTGACTGAGATTGATGGCGTGAACTTTAATATTTTCTACTGCTGTGTACCTAAGGGTTGTTGGGAGTTTTCCGAAGCCGTTTGGGCTACTCTAACATTGCTGTTGTTATTGTTATTGTTATTATTGTTATAACCTCGATTTTGGTGGTTATTTCCTCTATAATTTCCTCTATTGTTTCCTCTGTTGTTTCCTCTATAATTGTTGTTGTAATTCTGTCCGTTGTTGCGTGTATAATTATTGTTATAATTGTTATTATTATAATTATTATTATTATAATTATTATTATTATAATTATTATTATTATAATTATTATTATTATAATAACCGCGGCCATTGCCTCTACCGCGATAATTACCTCTATTATTGTAATTACCACGCTGGTTTTGTCCTTTTTGAGCGTATAAGATTGAATTGGCATTTCCTGTCATTTCAGTACTACATTGTATATACTTTGTGACAGCTTCATTCATTGTGTTGAAGTATCCTGCTTCAAGAATGGTTTTGAGTCTACCATGTTCACAATTTTTGACCATTGTGGTTATGGCTTCTTTGGTGCTGAATTTATCAGCATGTTCGGCTGGTAAGCCCTCATCGATATACGAAGCTTCAAGTAGCTTTCGTAAGTTATCAATTTCCGAGGTAAACTTTTCAGCGGTTTTTCCTTTTTGGGTTGTCTTTGCCATTTTTGCCTTTACTACGTCAGATGTTTCACCGACTATAGTATCTTGCAATTTTTTTATAATGGCACTTATAGTGGTTTCATTTTGTATTTTGTATAGGGTAGATCCTATTATTTTGGACTTTATTACTTCAACAGCTATGTCCTCAAATGTGCCTTTTGTCAGGTTGACTAACTTCAAGGCTGTTATAAATCTTTGAAGATGTAGTTTTTGCCCATTAAATTCTGGGATGGCATTTGAGATGTCTTTTATGTAGGCCCGTTGGGCAGCTGCGTCCGTCATTATGTATGCTGTTGTCTCTATTACACTTATTCTTCTTTTTCTTTCTCCTCATCAATTTCTTCTTCCTGTTCCGGTAAATTTATAACCGCCGGAATTGTTAGATCGTGTAGATCTTTTTCTTTTATATCAATATTTTTGATTGATTCTGAATCTTCTTCCTCAGCTGATTCTATTTCTACTTGGTCTGGTGATTCTTGTTTTTCCTTAGTATCTATTGTCAAAGGGGTATTTAGGATTGTAGGTATAGAAATATCTAATTTATACCTTTCTTTGACTGTTATCAAATTGGAACGTAACTTGATCAACAATTTTGATATTTTTGACCAGTTCGCTTCATTTATTGTTCTTCTGTTTTCATGCACTAATATTCTTGCCTCGTTAAAAGATTCGACAAGTATTCTCGCATGTTTGTTTATTGTATCTCTTTGGATTAACCTATTCTGGCTTACACATTTGTACGATTTCTCAAATTTTTCTTTTATTTCCCTGATTTGTTTGGCTAAATGATCCCATTCCATACTAATTTGAAGTTATGGGGAAAAATAAACAAGATAAACGTAAAATTCTATTTAGTATTTATTTGTCTTTATTTTATGTTTGCTTAATTTTAGAAAACAAATTTGCTTAAGTTATTACTGTTTGGGCATTGTGTGTACACAAGTATATTCACAATATGGTGAATAAAGAGGGCCTGAGCAATCTGCCGGGCACTTTGGTTTTTCCTTAGGTAATTCTTTAGCTAATGGTGGCAAGGTTTTTCCAACCAGATCTCCAAGTACAGGTATTTTATAATTTGTTTCCGGTACTGGAGTCTGTTCCGGATTTGGTATTTCTTTGTTTACAAATTTTTTTTTTTTAGGAAGTCCAATTCAGCGTGTAGCTTGCAAGCTTCTTCCCATGTGGGTTCTGTTTTGGAAGTTAGTTCCTGCCTGATTTCGGCTATTCTGTTGAAGGCTTTCTTTCTTAGTCCACCTTTTCTTTTCTTATTTTTCGATTTTTTCTTCATTATTGTAATTTTGGTCGCGATAGGAGAAAGAATAATAAACAAAAAAAATTATATGTTTTTGAGTAGTATATAAACAAAAATTTTGGAGACAAGGAAAAAAAAAAAATATAAAAGAAATTTTCTGTTCTTGGGTTTTCTTCTTATTTTTATTATTATTATTTTATTTTAATCTAAACCCTGTCCAAGTAGTTGGCTCTGCTGATGTATCTTTTCTTGATCAATTTATTATGTTTAATATACAATGTCAGCATGAATTGAGCAACGCTTGTAATTGTAAGAATTAATAATAATAGCCACAGAGCATTAAAATCTTCTGTGTGATCTACTATTTTAATATCATTTACAACATTGGCCTTATTGTCCTTAGACTGGGTGTCGTCCGAACCGAACCACCCCATTTTAATTTTTATTTAATATTTTCGCTTCTTCTTTTTTTTTTTGTGTTGTTTTTTTTTGTCTTTTTTTTTTACAATTAATATGACTTGTGCCTATTCATGTTGTTTTATTTTATTTTTTTTTTTTTTGGGCCGTCTTCGTATACAGCTCAAAATTACAGAGTTTTCATTCTTATTATATTTTTTTTTGTTTATATTAATTTGTTTTTTTTTTTTTTTTACAATTTTTGGTCCTGCCTTTCAAAAAAATTTTTCTTCGGGCCGTCTTCTTGCACAGCTCAAAGTTATAATAGTTTCTTTTATTTGTATAATTTCAAAAAAAAAAATTTTCTGCAGACATCGGTCCGGATTTATTTCCATCGTTGGTGCAGAAAGATTTGCCTATTCTTTCCGCACTTGGTGTCGTCTCTGCTGCCGTTGTCCGGGGCCTATGGGCTCAGGCGGCGCCGGTGCTGGTCCTTGCACAGGCAGTGATTTCGATGATTAATTTTGTTTCTTTTTTTTTTTTTATTATTTCATCATTTTTTGTTTTTGTTTCCTTTTGGCCCTTTTGACTCGGGCGGCGCCGGTGCTGGTCCCGCACAAGCAAGTCCTCGATCTCTTCTTTTTTTTTTTTTTTTTTAAAGTTTCATACTTATTGTTTGTTTGCACTGCTTCACATTGATTGCTCACAAAATAAAATCATTGCAGATTTGCATCATCGGTGTTCTTGATTTATTATTATTTTTTTTTTTTTAGCACTTTCCAAGGTGATAATTTTATTTTGTATTTATAGAGGCGTACATGCCAATTTAAAATTTTTTTTTTTTTTGAGTTTCACTGTCACGGTCGCCATGTAAATCCATAATTATCCCGTTCAAAGTTATAACACACACACACTGGTATACTAATTTTAATGTTTTTATTTTGTATATAAACTTGGCACTTAACACATTACATTATTACAAATAGTTTGGTTCACCCCCTTTGTAGGAGTTGTTGATCTTCTTGTTAGGAGTTTTAGACTGCTCTCCATTGATTTCCATAACTCCTTCTTAGCTCTCAATCTGGGGCAGCGCTGTCGGTCAAGCCGGCAGCGGCGCAGCGGATTTATGTTTTAGCCTATGTATCTTATACATATCTGAGAGTGGTTCTCAGAGAGGGAATGTTATGTGCACTTACATTTGGATCAATTTGTTGCTGTCGCCAAGCTGTGGGAACTGCCGACGCAGCCGCTTATCGCTCGCGTAAGGCGTGCGCGATCGGATTGCGTTTGCACTTGAAGAGTGCTGATCCTGCATATTCGGCATTGACATTGTTGCCGTTGGTACAGTGTGTACTCTATATATGTGCATACTACAAGAGCAAGAGAATGAATTGATTTGAATATTTAGTTGTTTTTGAATATTTTCATTGCGATTTGAATTTTAAAACACAAAAATCTTTAAGAAAATGTTTTAAATCTGTTGGGGAAATGTAAATGAAATTTTTTTAGCAAAAGGATATCAGTATTATCATGAATTTGAATCTAAGCGAATCTCACTTCCTTAGTCAGCTGAAATCCGCACACACACGTACACACGCACATATCTAGTGAGTAGCGGAGTGAGTGAGTGGCAGAAAGAGCGGTTGCACCTCGTAGATGCTCCGCAAAAAGTACAAGAAATCTCGCGTTGTGGCAGCGCGAGACGTTCGCGCGGCGCCATAGACGACTTACCCGTGGAGGCCCGACTCCAGGTGATCGATGGAGCCCGTAGTCAGTGCCGCCCCAAAACCCGGCATGGGTCAGAGGTGAGAACACTTTCCGCGGGAACTTTCTCTTTCGCGTCTCTTTGTCTTTTTCTCCACAACTCTCTTGCGACCAAATGTGGCGGCGACCACAACAACAAGCCGGTCACGCCAGCTGACCGCTCGATCAGCTGCTGGCCAGTGTTGGTAAACGCGAAGGAAGGCCCATCTGGCAACGCCGTATCCCTATCTAGGCACCCGTCCGCTAGGGGCGCTGCCGTAATGACTGTCAGAAGCTGCTTGCTACAGGTTGCATATGCAAGCTAATGTAGCATACATCTCCGGGCTGCTGCTCCAAATCCTTGACTAAAGGATTCGGAATCGGATCGGAATCACCGACACGGTTTGCATAAAGGAAAAAAAAGGTGTTAAAAGGACTAACAGCCAACCCCACCGCCTAGGCGGTACACCGCAAATTGGGGCTGTGGCGACCGAGCAGGAGCGGTATAGCTTCCACCGGCAAAGCCATGGGGAAACTCATGTCCACCGTGGGATCCCAACTGTGCCCTCAACCCAGTCTCCGGAAAATCCACGTAGCGTCTGACCCATATTGGGCGGCTGCGTGGTCTGCGTCTGTACCATAGTGGCCGGCAGTCACGACACCTGGCAGCAGGTATAAAATGCACAACCTGGCAGTAGGTATAAAATGCACAACCTGGCAGTAGGTATAAAATGCATCAATGGAAGGAATGTCGACTAAAAACGAAACTACTCTTGGTGGCAAGCACACAAGTGGAAATCCACCCGTGGGATCTCCCACGGCCAGGGCACGGATTCTGGAGGCCCTAAATCCCATTCTGGAAAACAAACCTGGCGAGGCGGTGGCGAACTTAGCCGCCTCGACTGTGAATGCACCAAGTTTAAGCAAGAAGGACGAAATCAAGGGCGCGGAAGCAGCCGGAGCGTTCAAGAGCAGCTCGAAGCTTCTCAGGTAACCCGTCCTGAAAAAACCCACGGGCCTGCCGCCGACACGAGAAGATGATGCGGTGCAGAACGCGGCCAAGCGTCAAAGGGACCCAGGCAGCCCAACTGGTGGGCAGAGAACGACCTCTGCAAAGAGGGCCAAAGCGGACCAGGAGCTCACGGGACTAGAACAGCTCGCGGAGATTGGAGTGCTTCTCAACGAAGTCATCCATCTCACGAGTGTCATGCAGGAGCGTCACATCAATGTGCCCATGAAAGCAATGTTCTCGAGGATGAAGTCCCTCCAAAAAGGTGCATTGAGCTCCCTCAGCCAAGCAGGGGACTCCCATATGCAAAAAGAGCCCATGGAGTGCATGAAATGCAAAGGTCCACTCCGAAACAGCGAGAGCAAGGAGCAACAGGACAATGCCGCACAAACCGAGTTCTGGCGAAACGCGACACAAGGCCCGACGGCCACCAGCGCGGTGCAGACAGACCCGTGGCGAAGGCTCAGCCAACCCGACACGGCCCTAGATGGGGGAGAGCTCCCGACTCCATCAGCGCAATCGTCTGCCCTTAAAGCGCCCCCGCGTTCTCAGCAGGCAAAGAGAAGAAAACCGCGAGATGATGGCAAAACCAGAGGCCCCCGTGAAAATACAGCCGCGAGAGGCAGCGATGGAAAGGACGCGACCACTGCCTGGAGAAAGGCTGCTCCGAAAAAGGTGCTCCGGGTGGTGCATCAAATGTGGCAAAACGGGGCACAAAATCGCTCAATGCCCTAACGAGAGCCATTTAACTGGGTAACAGACACAACAGGCAAGGCCGCGATATGGCTGTGCAGGAGAAACGGCAAATCATTCCTGGACTTGCGTAAGGGATTGGTTTTCGTCCGAGCTCGAGTAGGCGAAACGTGGGTCTACAGTAGAGGTCTGCATGAATGCATTCAAACTGACAAATGAATCACTCATTCTTAAAACTTGTATAAGTTTTTCTGTATTCATTACTTTAAATATGAGTGAATGCAGTACTTGTGACTGTATTGCCAAATACTGTACTCACTTTTCCAGACACAGTACAGTATATTGTGAATACAGTGTTTTTGGTGTACAATAACTCATTGTACAGTGCTTGAAGTTTTCCCAAAATTACAAGGCCTACTGAATTTATAAAATGTTAAAGCTTGCTTATTTCTTTGTAATATTGTAATCTATCCACTAGCAGAATAACTTAAAACCTAATGAAAGAGACGAAGTGTCGTTAGTCATAAAATATTGACGGATTTATAAATACATTAATCGCTATTTAGGACATTTTCATTAATGCTGTCTATGTTGGAGTTTAAAAACATTATTTTGTTGACCATGTCTTCAGTCAAAGCAATTTTGGAACGCTTTGCGGAAATTAGATTTTTTGCAATTGAAAACGCCCTCTCCGACGGAGCGCTACTTGCTGGGACCGCTAAGATTTGTAGGCCTAGTTTGTATAATAATGGAAATTGTTTCTTATTATTAAACCACCATTGCAGGACATTAAAGTCGTCACTGTACGAGATTTTAACGTGTTTATATGTTTCGATTTCATCATTAATTGTATTATAAAGGCTATTGCTTTGGATTGGTTGAGTGTAGTCTTCAAAAACAGGATCGATTTGTGGATTAGATTGAGTTATGGAGTCTTCGTCTTCTGATGGGCTATTGCAATATAAATTTGTCATAATTTCTTTACAGTCATTAATGGTTTGTTGTTTTTCTGATTCATTGAACTGCGATAATTTATTAGTTGGCGGAAATAAAAATAATGCAATGTTATGAAACTTTGTTAAATTTGGTTCAACCACAAATTGCATACAATTTTGTATCGTATTTTTGCACTTCTTCACCACTTCTACATCATTTACATTAGTATTGGATAACTTTTGTAAATTCTTAATGTAGGGTATAGAAAGGTTCAAGGTGGGATAGGTATTACCCTCCAATTTTTTTGAACATGTTTCAAATGGAGCAAGAAGATTTGTAAGTGCCGTTAAATCACTTAAATTTAAATCTGCAATCCTAGACGTTTCATTCTATTCAATTAATATGTTGGTTATTTCAAGCCAACTAGTTTCAATTGACTTGAAAAGAAAGTTTTAGGTTGGAATTTTGGCCCGATTTCTTAAAATATTTGACTATTTTGCTGCATTGATTAACAATGTTAAGCAGCTCGGGGACCTCGTTCACAACCTTTTCGATTACATTGTGGATCAAATGGCAGACACAATTAATGTTGTTAAATCCTCGACATGCGGCTTTCATTTTGGCTCCCCTATCTGTTACAATTATTGGGCTATCGTCCTCTAGGTTACATCCAAACTCATTTAAAATGTTTTCAACTTTGGATCTAAAGCGATCTCCTACAAAAAGTTAGTTATTAATAATAATAAACCAATATTTTCTTGACTTCGAATTCCTTACCAGTACAGGAAACTCCATCCATTGATTTAACTGCAAGCAACCTGTTTATAAGAACTGTAAAAGGTGTAAAGGTTCCCCCGCCATCAATAATAAGATAGGAGATCCAGTTAGTGTTCCAATTATTTAATTTATTTAATTTGATTTATTTAGGGTCTTTTAGGAGCAGCCGTTGTTGCCGCTCCAAGCTCATAAGAGGTTGTGGTTAAGCCCAATTTACTTAGGAGGTAAAAAGGTCTAAGTCCCGTAGCGGCGCTGCAAACAGCGGCAGCGGAGAGACGGTATATATATTCTTATATTCTAAAGTATATAGCTATGCTCACTTAGTCTGGAGCGCGGAGATATATGCACATGCATGAGGTCCGCTCGTGTTGCAATTATGCTGACACTTGCACTTTCAGCGTGCGGGCCAAGGCACAGCGAGCGGTTCGTATTTCGGGCATTTATGTTGATGACCGAGACCTTGAATTGTATAAGCATTGTACTCTTGGTACAGTGGGTGCTCAATATATATATTTAATATGTGTGCATACTACATCTCCCTCCTTTTGAAAAATAACGTAATATAATGGAGTTATTTTCTAGTATTAATTTTACAAACTTTGAGAAAAAATGATGTTATTTAAGGCCAAATTTTTTTTTTTTTTTTTTTTGGGTTTTAAATTGTTTTTTTTTTAATTTTTTTTTTTTTTTTTATTAGTGTGTATTCTTATTTTAGATTCGGTTATCTTATGTGGTCTTATATTATGTATGGCCATACGTGATATATTTATGAAATAAAAATTGATTATGAAATAAAGAGTTTTAATCTATCTTTATGTACTATTTGCTTTTTATTTTTATTATTTATTATGGTTATGTTATCTCTGTCTCCTATTTGTTCTACCTTATAAGGACCTGTATATTTGAAATCTAACTTATGCCCTGTTTCATTTTTCAATAAAACCTGATCTCCTATTTTTAGATCGAAATCGCAACTTGTTTTGTCGTAATTAATTTTCTGTTTTAGCTTATGATATTCTAGCATTAGTCTAGCTCTTTTAAATGCCTGTTCTAAATTTGGATTCCTTTGCATAATCTTCTATATTATAAAGGGGTTTTATTTTATCTATGCTATTAAAATGTTTTGGTAGATTTGAAATTTTTCCAAAAACTAGCTCATATGGACAATATTCATGTGCCATAGATGGGGTTGTATTAAAACAATATACGAAGTATTGCAGCCATACATCCCAATCTGTTTTGTCAACTGAGATGTATGAACGAATGAACTCATTGAGTGTTCTGTGGCTTCGCTCCACGGTACCTACTGTCTGGTGGTGGTGTGCAGTTGAAGTTATGTTTTTAATATTTAAATATTTACATAGATCTTCAATAATTAAATTTTTATATTCTGTTCCCATGTCCGTAATGAACGTCTTCATTGGACCGTACTTTAGAATAAAATCTTCAAATATAGCTTTTGCTACTGTATTTGCACTTTTATTTGGTATAGGTATAGCTACTAGGTATTTAGTTAAATCGCAAATGAGTGTTACTGCGTATTCGTTTCCATTATTAGATTTTGGAAGTGGACCTATAGTATCTACAATTACTATATCGAAAGGTCTTTGTGGAGTTTCGGTTATAGTTAGTGTGGTCTTAGTATGTTTAGTCGTTTTTGACTTTTGGCATTTAGGACATTTCTTTATGTACTCTTTTATGTCTTTGGACATATTTTTCCAGTAATAGTATCTCTGGACCTTGGCCAAGGTTTTTGTAATGCCTGTATGACCACCTTGTATTGGATCATCATGGAATGTAGACAATATAGCTTCTTTTTCTTTATAATTTTTTATTACGGTCACCGGGTTGAGTAGCGCTACTCTCAATGATTTCAATATATTATTGCCCATAATTTTAAAATTATCAATTGAAACATGTTCAAAGATATTTTTCCACGGTGCCACCTTGAGTTGGCTGACTTTGTGAATACCGGCCTGCTTTTCAAGCCTTTGAAAGAATTGATCTAAGTCAATGGTTCCATTAGTATAAAAATCGCTAGCATCATATTTGGTTTAATTTTCTTTCCGTGCTTAAATAAACACATCTTATTATTTACATGCAAGGTCACTTCTTTACGAACTTCATCATTATTAATGACTTCATATACGTTGGGCTCTGAAGCTTTCTCTATAGATTGCTTATGCAGTTCTATTTGTTCTTTTCCTGCGCAGGATTTTTGTCTACTTTGGTTTCTGGTAGTGACTTTCAGAATTGTATTGTTTGTTTGTATATTTTTCAAGTCTGTGATGGTTATTCTAGAAAGCGCATCGGCTACATAGTTATCTTTACCCTTTAGATACTCTACCGTAAAATTATATTCCTCCAATTCAAGTCTCATTCGTGTTAGTTTGGAACTGGGATTTACCATTGAAAATAAGTAGGTAAGTGCTCTATGGTCTGTTTTGACGGTGAAGTGTCTACCATAAATATATGGTCTGAAGTGTGTTATTGCCCAATGAATAGCTGCTAATTCTTGTTCTGTAGTGCTCTTGTTGCTTTCACCTTTCGTAAAGGATCTTGATGCGTATGCAACTGGAAGCTGTAATCCATTTTTGTTTTGAGTTAGGACTGCTCCACAAGCGTATTTGCTAGCATCTGTGATTATGCAAAATTCTTTGCTAAAATCTGGGTATTGCAACAGAGTAGGGTTTATTAATGCTGATTTAAGATGTTCGAAGGCGGTTTGACATTCTGTTGTCCATTCGAATTTTACATCTTTCTTACATAGTCTTGTTATGTAACGGGAGTATTCAGCAAAATTTTTTACAAAGCGTCTGTAATAATTGCAAAATGCAATGAATCTTCTAGCGCTGTCCGCATCATGTGGGACTGGATATTTTTCAATGACGTCGTATTTTTTGTCGTCGGGCAAGATTCCTTTAGCTGTGCATTTATATCCTAAGAAAGTAACTTCATGCATGAAAAATGAACATTTTTCAGGATGTAACTTTAGGTTGTGTTGCCTACATTTCTCGAAAACATCAGTCAAGTTCTTGAGCATATGTTTTTCGGAACAACCTATGACTATTAAGTCATCCACATACAGAAATGCTTGCGAAGGTTCTAATCCAGAGAAAGCTATAGTCATCATTCTCTGAAAAGAGTTTGGCGCTATTCTTAAACCGAATGGTAATCGCGTGAAGCGATACGAACCATTGTTTGTTGAAAAGGATGTTATATCCCGTGAACTTTTTTCCAGTTCAATTTGATGAAAACCTGACATTAAGTCAAGGCATGAAAAATATTTTGCTCTACCTAGTTGATCTAAAATATCATCGATTCTAGGGAGAAATTTATCAGACAAGAGTTTTTTATTAATTTGACGATAGTCAATTACTAATCTCCATTTTTTATTTTGTGAATTTGGAAGTGACTTTTTTGGTACTAACAAAAGTGGGCTATTATAAGGTGATACAGAGGGTTCCACTATTTTATCATTGATGAGTTTTTGGACTTGTTTTTGAATTTCGTCTTGTTGACTATGAGGATTTCTATAATTTTTTATATATACTGGTTCATCATCAGTTAATCTCAGCTTTTGTTTATAAAAATTCGATTCGGTTTCTAGTCCGAATACATCACTATACTGTGTACATAATGCTGTAAGTTGTTTATTGAATTGAGGTGGGAAGTTTTTTGCAAGTTGGGATAATACAATTTTTTGTCTGGTTTCTAAGTCCGTTTTTACTACTTCGTAGTTTGAGAGTGGTTCATGATGAATATTTTTGATATTAATTACTTGATCTGTGTTTGTGGTATTTAGTAATCTTATATATGCATTTTGAACTGTTGCTATGGTATTTGCGATAAAGATACCATGCTGAATTTCTTGATTCGGAATTAATACGCTGTCTTCTTCTGAATTTATTTCTATTTTTCGGACGACTTGGGATCTTGCTGGCAGAATTAGGGAGTTGTTGCCAGAACTGTATGCTATTGGAACATAAATCGGATATTTGAGGTTATTTGGTCTTAATATAAGCCAGTCTTCAGACGGCCTAAAGTCTAATTGACAGTTGTATCTTTTGATAAAATCGATTCCTAGTATTCCATCACATGGAATAGCGAATTGCATATTTACGATATGGAAATCATGTGGAATTATGTACTTAGAAGTTTGAATTTCAATAGAAGTTAAGCCTTTTGATTTGGTAACTTCCTGACTTATACCCTGTATGTTTATGATGTGATTATCTTGAATGTTTTGAAAATTATCGGAATTTTCCTTCATTATGGATATTTCCGCGCCTGTATCTAGTAGAAAAACTAATTCTTTTCCTGTTTCTACGTTCATGAAGGTGACAAATGTATTTTGACTGAGATTTAATGTGTGAATTTTGATGTTGTTTACTGTCTTGTATCTAAAGGTGTTTGGGAGTTTCCCGAATTTGTTTGGGCTACCCTAATGTTGTTATTGTGGTTGTTGTTGTTACCACCATTACCGTTGTTGTTTTCCCCACGGCTGCTTCTGTAGTAATTGTTATTTTGGTTATTGTTATTTCTATTATAACCATTGTTTTGATTATATCCGTTATTTTGATTATATCCGTTATTTTGATAATATCCGTTATTTTGATAATATCTGGTATTGTTATAATTACCTCGATTATTACCTCTACCGCGATAATTATTTTTATAATTATTACCGCGATAATTATTTCCACGTTGGGTGTACAATATGGAATTGGCATTGCCTGTCATTTCAGTACTACATTGTATGTACTTGGCGACGGCTTCATTCATGGTTGCAAAATTGCCTGCTTCCAAATTGTTTTGAGGCGGCCATGCTCACAATTTTTGACCATTGTGGTGATGGCTTCCTTAGTGCTGAATTTGTCAGCGTGTTCGGCCGATAGGCCTTCATCAATATACGAAGCTTCTAGGAGCTTTCGTAGGTTGTCAATTTCTGTGGTGAATTTTTCTGCAGTTTTACCTTTTTGGCTTGTTTTTGCCATTTTGGCTTTAATTACTTCGGATGTTTCTCCGACTATAGTATCTTGCAGTTTTTTAATTATACCTTCTATTGTTGTTTCGTTTTGGACTCTGTATAATGTTGATCCAATTATTTTGGATTTGATGACTTCTACAGCCAAAATCTCAAATGTGCCTTTCGTAAGGTTAACCAACTTCAAAGCTGTTACGAATCTCTGAAGGTGTATCCTTTGCCGGTATGGCACTTGATATTTCCTTAATGTATGCCCTTTGGGCATTTATCTCCTCAGGCATTGTAGTTATTTTTCTTTCTACAATGCTGTCGCTAGAATCCGAGTCGGTCAAGTCCTGGTCTGATAATTCAGATTGAATAAGGACTGCCGGAATAGTAAGGTTGTTTATATCTTTTTCCTCTATATCAGGATCTGTAGAGATAGGGTCGTCAGTCTCAGCTTGTACTGGTGGATCTGATGATTCTGACTCTTCTCTAGTTTCTAACTTTAACGGTGTGTTTAGGATAGTTGGTACCGAAATTGTTAAGTCGTACCTTTGCTTTATAGTTATTAGGTAATCCCGTAATTTGTTTAAATATTTTGATACCTGAGACCAATGGGCTTTGTTTAGCCTGTCTTTCTGATCGTGTATTAGTATACGCGCTGTATTGAAGCGGTGTACTAATATTTCGGCATGCTTGTTTACAGTGTTTTGCTGTGCTGGCCGGGGTCTTGATAATGCCTTATAAGATCTGTCAAAATCAATTTTTAAAATATTTAGTTCTTTATATAATTCTTCCCGTTCCATTATTTAATGGAATATTTTCTAGATTCTTGAAATCATCAATGAAAGATGTTTTCCAAGTATCTTGTTATTGTTAATAACTGATTTTATTTTTAGGGTCGGTATGGTGCTCAATACTATCGCCTTCTGTGTACTTGAGCAATGTATCAATGGGGAAAAGTCTAAGTTGAACCTATTCATGTACTCATATTCTAATTCATTTATTAGTAGAGCCTCAGTTCCTTTTTCGATAATTGATAATACCCTATTCTGAAAGTTTGGTTCCTTATCAAGAGTGATTCTAATACACTCTGTCGTATTCATTTTCGTATATATATGTTTTTATTTTTTATTTATACATTTTCGTTGTACATTAGATAAGATTATTTGATAAAATAACATCTATATTCAATATATCAATATATGGACATACACATTTATATAAGATTGTTTGTAGTTTCCTATTATTTCTTTATTTTTTTTTTTTTCGAACATCTTTTTATAATTATTGTTGGCGCTTTATATATTTTATATTTTGTCCAGATCATTAGCCTGGCTTTTATTTATGGCTCTCTTTGATATACATTTGTTATGAAAGATATATGCCTTGTACAAAATAAATGCGCTCAGAATAAAGACAATGATTGATAATAAAATGTTCGTTAATTCTGTATTCATTGTTTTGGACTCGATTTTATTTATAACGTTTGCTGTGGAGTCCACTTGTTTTACGTCTACTAAACCCATTTTGGGTGTTTTTCTGTGAGCTGCTATAGGATTTTTGTTGTTAAACGTATAATTTAATTTATAATTTATTTGCCATTTAGTTTGGCTCATGTAATTAAAAATTTGCCTTATTGGGCCGTATGTATTGTGAGAAAATTTTTTTTTAACAATGGAAAAACCTGCCTAGTTTTTGTATGGTTTTCAGGCCACACGCTAATTGGGCAACTTTAATGTCGCTCAATTTTACAATAGTTTTTATATAATATAAAAAAAAAATATGCATCGCAGTGCAATGAAAAAAAAATTATGCAACGCAGTGCAAGGTTAAAAAAAAATTATGCGCTCTATGAAGCGCTGTCGGCTCACTTCTCCTTGGTCTTGTTTGATTGACAAGACGTGGCCGGTGCTGGCTGCACAGGCTGGACTTCCTCGATGGTTTTTTATGTTGGGGCACCGGTGCTGGCTGCACAGGCTGGACTTCCTCGATGGTTTTTTTTTTATGTTGGGGCACCGGTGCTGGCTGCACAGGTGTACTCGCAATGGGGCGAGCACAGTGGTACCTCACAGTCGTTTGGGCACTTCTTCGTTAATTTAGGTACTTCTTTTTTCTGTGGTGGAGGTAATTTCAGATTAGCTTTAGCGAGACTCGTAATTGCATGGTAGGTTGATGTGTGTGTGGCTGTGGTTTTTCTTTCACTTAATAAATTTTTTATATATTCAAGATCGGCATGTAATTTTACCGAATTGTTCCAGTTTAATATACTTTCGCTATTTAGTAGCTTCAGTATTTCAGCCCTTCTGGCTTTTAACTTTTTCACCACACCACCGCGTTTAGCACACATCACACTCTACTCACTGCGATTATTATTTTCCGTTTGTCTGCTGCTAATGTTGTTGTGTTTCCATTTCCATTTCCTTTCCAATTGCGGTTCTCGATGTCCTCCACAAATTTACATCGGATTCACGGTCGCCATGTAAAAGGTGTAAAGGTTCCCCCGCCATCAATAATAAGATAGGAGATCCAGTTAGTGTTCCAATTATTTAATTTATTTAATTTGATTTATTTAGGGTCTTTTAGGAGCAGCCGTTGTTGCCGCTCCAAGCTCATAAGAGGTTGTGGTTAAGCCCAATTTACTTAGGAGGTAAAAAGGTCTAAGTCCCGTAGCGGCGCTGCAAACAGCGGCAGCGGAGAGACGGTATATATATTCTTATATTCTAAAGTATATAGCTATGCTCACTTAGTCTGGAGCGCGGAGATATATGCACATGCATGAGGTCCGCTCGTGTTGCAATTATGCTGACACTTGCACTTTCAGCGTGCGGGCCAAGGCACAGCGAGCGGTTCGTATTTCGGGCATTTATGTTGATGACCGAGACCTTGAATTGTATAAGCATTGTACTCTTGGTACAGTGGGTGCTCAATATATATATTTAATATGTGTGCATACTACAGAACTGCGTTCTTGATGTAGTGAATAGTGAGGCATAAATAGGACATCTTATAAAAATCGTCAGTCCAAATATCCGAGTTTATACCATAACCAAACATTTTATGTTCCAAAATTTCATTTTTAATCTCATTGAAATGAAAATCGTATAGCTTTCCAATATTACGAGAAATGGTGGTCGGGTGTGGAAGTAATGTGTCAAGATTGACAATCTGGCCATAGGTGGCGCCAACTTTTAGAAAAAATTGAGAAAGTGACTAGCGCAGTAAAAATAAGTTTCACGCTTGTTGTGCTAGGATAGTAAAACAATAAAATTAAATTAAATTAAATTTTTTTAGACCAGAGTCTTCAATTATGCTGAAAGAACGGCCATTCTTCACAGTCCATTCGGTTATGATTCGAGTGCAAGTTTTTTTTGTTGTAGAATCAACTTCGACATTTGGTTTAAGAGGCTTTTGAGCATTGGCCATAATGTAACATTTATGTTTTACCATATTCGATGTGCTTTTGTCATATTTATAAATATTTGAGCACACTTTACAGGCAACGAAACTATTAATTTCATGGCCATTACCATCCACAATTTTTGCAAAAGTGTCCCATACTTTGCTTCTCCCACGCTTAGTCGAATATTAAAATTCGCCACTTAGAAGCTTTGCCTTAGTAGTGGCGGTGTCGTACTAAGGAGGAGATGCTGAAGTCTGATTGCAAAGCAATATATTAACATTACTATTTTCTTAAAATGATTTTAAACACATAATACATACAAACACATATTTTTGCGAGTAGACACTTTTGCCTTGACTAATTTATTTACCAATACATACATACATATGTACTGAAGCTGGGACAAACACAGAAAAGTAAGCCAAAGGTATTAATTTATCTTCTAAAACAAATCAATCTTCAACGTGCGTATACTCAATGTACCATTACAAAAACTTACATTTTGCGAAGAAATAATATCGCACTCGATATTCTCATAATTAGGCAAATTCATTTTCCGATTTAGCTTCCGACAACTTTCACACTACTGCACTTTTTTTTTTACTCAGAGTACAGTACTGTACAATAGTAATTGAGACGACACTCATAGTATTGTTCAGATTGAGAAGCATACACATAGTATTAAAAAAGTGTTGCAACTCTAAAATAGTGTACTCAGTTACTATCGGTAGAGTGGGTACTCTCTACAATATTGTATGAGTACACTAAATGTGAGTACCGTGTACAGCTGTACAGTACTGTAAGTCTCTCCAAGGTGGACTTTAGCTGTGCACTGGACACGATCGCCTTTGATGCAAGTGGCCGTCACCCTACCATCATAGCAGGCGACTTCAACTCGTGGGCCGAAGAATGGGGGTGTCCCAGCACCAACAGCAGGGGGCGCACCTTACTAAGAGCCTTTGCAACGCTAGACGTTGTGCTGCTAAACGAAGGGACGCAGGAGACGTTTAATCGGGCCGGAGCAGGGTCTATCATAGACCTCACCTTTGTGAGCTCCTCGCTAGCCCGACGTTCTCACTGGAGAATCGGCGACTTCTGCACGGCCAGCGACCACGAGGCAATACTTTGCTTAGTGGGCACACGCCCGGGTCCAGGAACCCGGAATCCAGTAGTCAATGGCTACCGCCAGGAGACGCTAAGCGCCGAGCAGATGAGCAGGTGCCTTGCATACATGCATTTCGTGACGGAAGCAGACGCAAACACCAATGCTGACGGGATAGCAGCCAGCCTGGAGGATGCGTGCAGGGCAGGTATGCTGCAGCGCAAACTGTTTAGAAGAGACCATGAGCCTGTACCCTGGTGGAACTCCGATATAGCGACCCTTAGAAGGACATGCCTCAGAGCCAACAAGAGCTCTACAACGCTCAAGAAGGACGGACAGGGCCGAGGCTGCACACGCCGCCTTCAAGCAAGCTAGGAGGTCCTTGAAGCACGCCATCCAGGACAGCAAACGGGAATGCTTCCTGAAGCTATGCGACGCAGCCGAACAGGATCCGTGGGGTGGGGCCTACAGACTCGTGGTCAAGCGTGTAAATGCAGGCAGCCGCTCTCCAACGGACCCGGAAGCCCTGAGTGAGATCGTTCGCACACTGTTCCCTTCGGGTAGCGTCAAGGAGAGCACACTATGCGAAACGGGGCCTACGTGGGCGATCGAGGCAATAACGGAGACAGAGGTTGCTGAAGCAGGACGCAGCCTGCAGAACAATAAAGCCCCAGGACCTGACGCAGTGCCCAACAAAGCAATGAAGCTGGCGCTTGGGACTCTGCCGGGTACTTTCGCGGCGCTCTACAACGCCTGCCTGCGCGAGGGAACATTTCCCCGGAGATGGAAAGTCCAGAAGCTGCTGCTCCTGAACAAACCTGGGAAGCCACCTGGTGAGGCTTCCTCCTACAGGCCAATTTGTCTGCTCGACACAGTCGGCAAAGTGTTCGAGAAGCTCATCTCGAAGCGGCTAAATCTGGCCATAGATGCGGCTGGTGGCCTCTCACCCACCCAGTTTGGATTCCGAAAAGGAAAGTCCACACTAGACGCTGGAAAGAAAGCATGGGAAGGTAGAGTTCTACCTGACCCAGGTTCTGAGTGGACACGGGTGCTTCCGGTCGTACTTGAAGAAGTTCGGGCACGACACAAGGGACGGATGCCCAACCTGCGGCCCTGGAATCGAAGAGGACGCAAACCACGTCCTATTCGAGTGCGTGCGGTTCTCAGAGGACAGGACCGCCTTGGAAACTGCGACCGGTGTCAGCACTAGCCCCAGCACGATAGTGCCTATAATGCTAAGGGGTCAACTGGAGTGGAACGCGACGGCCAAATTCGCCGCGTCTTTAATGCAAAAACTCAGGAAAGCTGAGAGAGAGAGGAGAGAGCTGGCCACGTAAGCTGTCGCGGTTGTGCGAAGCATTGCTTTATGTTTCAGTTTATGTCCATTTTCTATATGTATATTTGTCAGTAGATGTAAGTTAATAAAGCACAAAAGGAATACAAAAAAAAAAACAAAAAAAAAGCACATATCTAGTGGTTGTGTGTGTAAAATACGCAGAGGGGCGAATTAATGTTTTTTTTGGTTTTTTACAAATCCACAGTTTGTCAATAACTCAACGTTTGTAAACTAATAAATAGTTTGAAAACATTTCGTCTTAGATGATCGGGATCTTGGATTTTATCAATCAAATTGTTTAAACATTTCCATTTGCAGTGACTGAATTTCAAAAAAAATTTTAAATGCAGTTATTTGCAGGTATGCCATAAGATTATGAACATCACATTTTTAACCCATTTTAACAACATTTATAACAGAGAAATGGCAAAAGATAAAATTTTAAAGAAACGAATCGAATTTTTGGGCACTTTGGGGTCGTTTATTGATCTAATTTATACCTCACACGCGGCACCTAATTATTCTCCGAATTAATGTGATTTTTTTTTAGATTTTTATGTCAATCCGTTCTGGGTGGAATTTGCTACTGGACATTTTTTATGCCTTCCATTATATTGATATAGAGACGACAGGAAGGCAGGTGGAAGGGGATGACGTGAATCAATTTGCTTAAACATTTCCATTTGTTTAAACAATTTGAGGCACGTGTAAGGAAGAGCAAGAGAATCAATTGATTTGATTATTTAGTGTTATTTTAATATTTTCAATGCGATTTGAATTTTAAAACACAAAAATCTGTAAAAAAAAATGTTTTAAATCTGTTGGGGATATGTAAATGAAATATTCTTTTAGCAAAAGGATGTAAGGACTTTTCGTAGGCTGGGATAGGCTTCAGTCCGGCCAGAGTCCTCTACAGTTAAATTTGTAGAAACACAGGAGACGAAATGGGACTGGGAGTTGCCGCCCGGACTTTTTGCTATTGAGATCACGCGGCCTGGGTCTCTGCATCTACGTAGGGTAGATCGCTTGGACACTTAACCCCAGACCGTGCAGACACAACTTAGCACTGGGGTTGTTTTTAGCTGGGATTGATCGTGGGCGAGTGGGTGCACATGGGCGTGTGTGAGCGACCGGGGATAGCTTTTCCCGTCCGACGAGCGTCCGTATTGCGTAGAGAAAACCTCGGAAACGCAATACAAAACTTGGCCGACGAAGATGAGCGCGTGGACAGTCTCGTCGTCCGCGTTGCGCAGAGTAAGCCTCGGAAACGCAGCACGAAAACGGGGCCGATGCAAATTAACGCGCGGGAAATTTTCGGCTGGGCCGAAGTGTGGGTGGGCAAGGAAACGCGTGGGCGTGCGTGACCGCAGGAAAAGCGGGTGAGCGATCGCAAAGAGCTTTTCCCGTCCGCCAAGCGTCCGTATTGCGTAGAGAAAACCTCGGAAACGCAATACAAAACTTGGCCGACGAAAATAAGCGCGTGTACAGCCTCGTCGTCCGCGTTGCGAAGAGAAAGCCTCGGAAACGCAACACGAGAAAACGGGGCCGACACAAGTTAACGCGCGGGAATTTTTCGGCTGGGCCGAAGTGTGGGTGGGCAAGGAAACGCGTGGGCGTGCGTGACCGCAGGAAAAGCGGGTGAGCGATCGTAAAGAGCTTTTCCCGTCCGCTAAGCGTCCGTATTGCGTAGAGAAAACCTCGGAAACGCAATACAAAACTTGGCCGACGAAAATAAGCGCGTGTACAGCCTCGTCGTCCGCATTGCGCAGAGTAAGCCTCGAAAACGCAACACGGAAACGGGGCCGACGCAAATTACTCGCGAACTTCACTCCCAATTTTATTACCAAGGCTTTGGGTTAAATTTCACAAGTCTCGCTTCCTTTTATTCACTTTTATATTTCCCTAACCTTCGCACTCAGTGTGGGCTTTTCTCCTTCCTTACTTACTACCGCCTGATGGTGCCGTCCGCGTGTCCCTTCCGCTGGTCTCCGCTGGTCCGTTCGGCTCGGCTGCCGGAAAAGAAAGAGCGCTTAACAGCACGCTTGCGCCTAACAGCCCGCAGGGTTGCTCTTAACAGCCCGCTTGCGCCTAACAGCCCGAAGGGTTGCTCTTATCAGCCCGCTTGCACCTAACAGCCAAAAGGGTTGCTCTTAACAGCCCGCTTGCGCCTAACAGCCCAAAGGGTTGCTCTTAACAGCCCGAAGGGCTCGTTCACGGGCGATTCCGATAACTTATCAATACTATTGGCATTCGCCCCGAATGGCCAGTTGATCGATCCTGCTGATCAACACTGGCCAGCCCGCGCGCGCGTATTTGAAATTAGAATAACTTAGGTTTAACACTTAAATATATATATTCGAGATCTTAGACGTAAAGTAAGGCCTTCAATGGCAGGAACGTAATAATGCCTTTCCAAAGGCTGAGATGCTGGATAATACATATAAGAATGTGGGGCGCCGTAAGCGTCCTCACAAGGATATCAGTGTTATCATGAAAAAAAACTAATTTTGTGGCTTATATGAGTGATTCTTTGTAAAACGTATCGAGATTTGCTTAATGGTCTCAAAACGATATCTTATTTTATGACAATATCACACCATTTAAAAAGAATTTTTAAAAAAGTTAAAAAAAATCCATTTGACAGAAGCGAAGATATGGCGATGCTATTTTGTTGTTAAATTCTTTTATAATTTTAAATTACGTAAGGTAAAAAATCAATAAAAACACCAAAAAATTATTCTTTTTGCCAAGCTTTTAGATAAAAATAACACCAATTCAAGTGCAAAATATAGTCCAAACTTAAAAAAAAATATTTCATTCGCTGTTTTCTGCAAATCGGCATTTTTAATTTTTATAAAAAAATAGTATAATGTTCAATACATAATTCTTGTTGGACCACCATTACTTTCTGCATAATTTAATAAAACAAAAAAAAAAAGCTCAGAGATATTGTGTGTTCGTCCCACCAAATTTGTATTACGTGACTGCCCGTGACCCTAGAAAATGCGGTGATATCCGATTGGGACAAATCGGAAAACTTTATTAAGTTTTTCTTTTCGCTGGAATTGGGTTCTACGTCAGCTGGCTGTTGCGGCTTGCCTGGTCGGCGACTTGCCTTCCTCGGCTCAAGATTCTCCTCGTGCGTTTCACGGCGGCGCTCCTCGACGGCGTCGCTGCTCTCGTATCTCTTCGTGCTACTTGTGGACTCCTGCGGCGTCGTTCTCCAACGGCGTCTCACCAGTTCCACCCGGCACGTAGGACTCAAAAGTCTGCACAACCTTCCTTTCGGGTCCGACCCAAAATGATCCTGGGACCACCTGTTTCGTCGTGTTCCCTGAGGTCGGTCTGGCTCTAGCCTGAGAAACAAATGTCCCGACAGGTCAAATCCGAGGATTCAGCCTTATCGTCAGTCCACTGTAACCCCGACGCCTGGCACACACTCTTGATCCGCGCTTACCCTGCCGGTAGCTCGTCCTTCTCTCGACTCTGCTCCTGTCCAGCACTCCAATCCCATCTCTGTTTCCTGCAGATCTCACCGTTGCAGTCTCAGCCTTGGCCTAGCGTCTTGACTCTGGTATCTTGATCTGGGCGTTGAGCACTCGGTTACTCGGTACTCTCACGGTCACGCACTCGATTGAATCCTCGCACTTGAATCTTGATATCTGGTTTTCTTGTCTCACTTGTACTTTCGCTCACGTATCTCGGTTGACTGCGCCTGCGCCCTCCTTTTATAGGCTGCGGCGTGGTCCCGTTATTTCCCTTTTTGCACACGGCTCGCAAGGGTCCAATGTCCAAGGGTGTCCCGTTAGTTCCCTTTGCACACGGCACGCATCGGGTCCAAGGTCCAAGGGAGTCCCGTTAATTCGCGGTGCCTCCTCTTTGCGCCGGTTCAAAGTCCACGGCTTTACCGTTCGACCTCATTGCCCTTTGGCGGCGTGGGTCCAAGGTCCAGCGCGGCACCGTTATTTCACGGTCTCTCCGCTTTGGCTGGGTCCAAGGTCCAGTATTTACCGGTGGACCTGGATGCCCTTGGGGTCTGCCGCATTCTCGCTGCCTTTGCTGTTGCTAGGGGCTCTCCTGCCTCGAAATTTGTGGGGAGTTTTACGACTCCTCACAAATGCGCCGCCGTGAAACGCACGAGGAGAATCTTGAGCCAAAGAAGGCAAGTCGCCGACCAGGCAAGCCGCAACAGCCAGCTGACGTAGAACCCAATTCCAGCGAAAAGAAAAACTTAATAAAGTTTTCCGATTTGTCCCAATCGGATATCACCGCATTTTCTTGGGTCACGGGCAGTCACGTAATACAAATTTGGTGGGACGAACACACAATATCTCTGAGCTAGTCGCGGCGTTTACGTAGCGATCAAACAGTTGAAAACGGTTCGTTACAAATTTTAATATTAATTTTAATTGGTACATTGTGATTTTAAAAATTTAAATAAATTGTCCCTAAATTGCGATGTGCTTTCAATTATTTTAAGATGTTGTGGCAGTTCATTCCACAACCGAATAGAATAAATAAAAAATTGGCGATCCGAAGATGCCAGCTTATGTTTAATAGTAATAATGTTTCGGGTTCTTGTCGAGGTACCAAATTTCAATTTTTCATATAAGTAACTGGGTTCTTTGGTTTTTATAATTTTATGTAAAAGAATGAGATTTCTGGCATTACTCTATGATTTAAAATTAAAGCCGTATATACTATTAGCAAATGACGTGATGTGTTCCCCTCGTTTAATATTAAATACATATCTAGTTATGTTATTAAATGCAATGTTTAGCTTGTGTTGCGAGGCACTGTCACAATGACCAAAAATCTCTATTCCGTAGCACAATGTTGGTAGGAGGTATGATTTTGCTATCATACGTCTTATGGATGTTGGTAAAAATTGTTGCGACAGATAAAGTTGCCTAAGTTGACCAAATGACCTCCCCACAGATTTGACAACATGTGCACTCCATGACAAATTGGAATTAATTTATTTATTTATTTATTTGTTTATTGTATCCTAGCGTTACAAGTTTTTGAAACTTATGAATTAGTACGCTAGTCACTCCGTGTTGATAATTATAGTAAATTTATAGCTGACAATATTTCTTAAAAATACTACATAGTTGTTTACAAAGGACTTAACTAAACTTATCTTTAATTGTTAGAGTTATTTATTTTTAGAAATTCTTTTAATTTAATTTTAAACTGATTAGCACTTCTTATTGATTTGAGAACATGAGGCAGTTCGTTCCACAGGCGCACAGCATTGATGTAGAACTGTCTCTGAGAACACAGTAATCTTGTTCTCGGATGTATTAAATTATTAGTTCGATTTGATTGGGCATGCACAAGTTTGTCAGCGAGGTAGGTTGGTTCATTTGTCATTATAATCTTATGAACGAAAATTAGAGTTCTAGAATCTATCCATTGCTCTAACTTCATATCGTAAATAGACTCTGCCAGGGTGATATGTGTTCTGCTCTTCTTTTATTAAATACGTATCTGGCTATGGAGTTGAACCCTACTTTTAATTTTTGAAAGTCCCGAGTATCGCAATGGCCAAAGATTTCAACACAATAAAATAATGAGGGTAGTAGGTATATTTTTGCTATTAGGATCTTAAGGTTTACTGGCAGAAAGTGTTGGGATACTGACAGCTGCCTTATCATTCCATATATTTTTCCTGTTGCTTTAGTAATATGTGTACTCCATTGCAAGGTATTGTTGAAAGTTACACCCAAGTTAACAGCATTTTGTACATATTTAATGGGAATATTATTAATTACTATACGGGGCAAGTTATTAGTTTCAAGTGCTTTTTTATAAATTATCAGACATTTTGATTTACTAGGATTTAGTCCCAGACCATTTCTTTGCGCCCATTTATGTATTTTGTTTAATTCAGTATTACATATAGATATACAATGACACATCTCACATAAAGGTCGACTTACATATATTTGTACATCATCTGCGTACATATGAACATTACAGTTTGACAGATTATTAGGCAGGTCATTAATATACACACAAAACATTAAAGGACCGAGCACAGATCCTTGAGGGACACCACGCTCAATAGTTTTAAACGCGGAAATGTCCGAACCTGACACTACTGCTTGTGCCCTCCCAAAGAGATACGACTTAAGTAGTGCGACTGCTGTGGTATTAAAGTTGAAAATATTACTGAGCTTGGTACAGAGAATCTGGTGGTTGACAGTGTCGAAAGCTTTGCTATGGTCTAAGAGCGTCAAGAAGGTTACATATCCTTTGTCAAGTTGCGTTCGGATATCCTCAACTATACCTGCTACTGCCGTGGTACAGCTTCTGTTCTTAGTGAACCCCGATTGTATCTTACTTAGCAGATTATTTTCATCAAAAAAGAATTGCATCTGGGATGCAATTAGTTTTTCAAAGACTTTGGCAAAGAAGGGTAAAATAGATATTGGTCTGTAATCATTATTACTTTTAGCTATAGGTAAGATTTTAGCCATTTTCCATGTGCATGGAAATGTTGACGTCATTATTGCAGTATTCATTACGTGAGTTATGTACTTAAGAACGCTAGGTAGTAAAATTCTAATAAATTTGGGACTAATATTGTCCAGACCTTCAGCATTAGATTTAATATTAAGAATACATTTTAATACATCACAGCTATTAACACACACAAAGTTAAAGCTATTATCACAGGATGGTTGCAGGTTCAGGTACTCATTGCACGAAGCTTCAGGTACATCTGATTGCACAAACTTTGAATTTAACTCGTCAAGATCACCCTTAACAGTACTGTGTTGCTTTGACTTTCCCATGCCTAAGTTGCGCAGTTCAGCCCAAGTTTTTTTTGTGGAAGAAAAATTGGCGAATTTAATGCTGTAGTATTCTCTTTTAGCTGCTAAAATTCTGGATGACACCATTGCACGTAGTTTTTTAAAATTATTTTTATTTAATTGTAATGCCAAGATTAGCCACCTGTTCTACATAGAAGATCAGAGAATTATCAATACGTAAATTTGGAAGATTACGGATGCTTGAGGATTCTTTACTTATAACGACACACTTACATTTAGACGGATTAAGCGACAGATCATTGCTTGTTGCCCACTTACTAACATTTGACAATTCCACGTTACATAAATTTACACAATCTAATATTCTTCCTATAGGACAGCTAACATACATTTGAAAGTCGTCAGCATACAAGTGGACATTACAGTTTGACAATACAGTTGGTAAATCGTTTACATACATTGAAAACAAACGTGGACCTAACACAGAGCCTTGGGGCACGCCACGCTTTAGTCCAAGCGGTTCTGAACATCCAATTTCAGTAAAAACAGCTTCTGCCACTCAAGTATGATGATATGAGTTTAACAGCGGGTACAGAGAAGTTGAAGAATTTTAAAAGTTTAGTACATAGAATTTCGTGGTTAACTGTGTCAAATGCTTTGCTGAAGTCCAATAATGTTAAAAATGTAATCTGGTTACTGTCGAGTTTCTGTCTGATGTTCTCGGTTATATCTAATATCGCAGTTGTACAGCTTCTAAATTTTCGAAAACCAGATTGGTTATTGCACATTAATGAATTTTGGCCTAAGAACAGATTAATCTGTTGTGCCATTAATTGTTCAAAAACCTTAGAAAGAAATGGCAAAATAGATATCGGTCTGTATTCATCATTGGCTTTGGGGACGGGAATAATTTTTGCCATTTTCCAGATATTAGGAAAACAGGCAGTCGTAAATGCAGTGTTGAACACATAAGTTATCTTGTCAATGATTTTTGGCAGGATTATTTTAATGAAGCTAGGGTGTATATTATCAAGCCCTACCGCATTCGACTTTACTTTAAGAACCGAATCTAAAACATCACAAGAATAAACACACATAAAACTAAAGCTATTATCACAGATATTACTCACAATAATGTCAAGATAAGGGTTGGTCATAGTTTCAGGTACGTTTGATTGCACAAATTTTATATTCAGTTCATTGGGGTCTGCAGTTATATTGCTTTTGTTTTTGGACTTGCCAACACCCAAATTTTTTACCTCCTTCCATTTCTGCTTCATCGACATGGCAGTTTGAAGTTTTTGTGAATAGTAAGCACGCTTCGCATTAATGATTAAGGTGGTTACTACAGTTCGTAATGACTTAAATTCTTTATAGTAATCAGGGATTTTGTATCTTTTCCATCTTCTGTAAGCACTATCTCTTTGGCTTATCTTTAAAGCTATGGCATTATTAAACCAAGAATTTCCCGTGGCCTTAATAATTTTTTGTTTAAGGGGCACAAATCTCTCATACAACGACTCTATGCATTCAGTCAAAAAACCTATTTGGGCATTTACATCTGTTAAAGTATGTATATAATTAAGATCGAGGGCATCTAAATGCTGGCTAAGTAGATCAATGTCAATTCTCCTAAAATCTCTGTAATTAATGGTGTTGTCAAGTCATGCTTTGAAAAAGCTGGCACTAAGACTTGATCATATAAAAGAGTCTTATTACGATCATTTACAAAGAAAACATCAAGAAGACTGTTAAGAGAATTGGAGAAATGTGTAGGTAAAGTAGAGTTCACAGGAAACAGTCCAAGGCTCTTCATTTCTATGTTTAGATGCCGCTCAATTAGCAGATTACTATTAAAATCCCCGGTTATTAAAACGTTGTTATATTTACAGCATAACGACGCCACCACTTCAACAAAATCAGAATAGTCAACTGTTCGATTCGGTCGGTAAACACACCCGAAAAATAGGTATTCAACTGCACTTCCTGTTGGCTGTTTGCAAATTAGTTTTGTTTTAAGTTTTGTATTAATGTATATAGCGACACCCCCGACATGCCCCTCACTATCGGATCTATACATATCGTATCCATCACATGCTACCATTGCATCATTAATTTGAGGAGAAAACCACGTTTCAGAAACACACAAAACATCTATGTTGGACTTAACAAACAAATACCTGAACTCTTCAATCTTTTTGCATAAACTTTGCGCATTTATATGGCAGATATGTAACCCATTATTTTGTTTGGTGAGAACCCTCAAAATTGCACGACTATTCGATTGGGATGCCTCTATATCAGAAACGTTGAATAGAATCTATAAACACACGCGATTTAAGAACAATTATGTTGTACCAATAAAAATAAATAACTATTACGACTTCTCTTACACAAGTGTAACTAACCCTAATACATTTCATATTTAAGAGATATATTCTAACGAAAAAGATTTTGGTCATCTGCTGCTTCTCTTTGCCCGCCTTCTTTCTCAACAGATGAGTTGTTAAGAGAGAGCGAAACATTCATTTGGAGATCGTGAAGCTTGTGAACAATTCCCCGCCGTGTAAAGACCCAAAAGAAGCGCTTAAGCTTTTTTAGGCGTCTGGCCTCTCTGAAGATCACGTAATTTTCTCTTGACAGCTGTTCATTAAGGTAAACAGCAGCCGGCGAATTCATTCCCAGCAGTTGAAGGGTTAGTGGCTGCTTAAATTCTCTTCGGTACGGATAAGCTCTTTTTGAGAAAAAGGAACAATGCTTCTTTAAAGCAAAGCGGTGGCACTTTGTTAAATGTTGTTCCAGTATGTATTGTCGAGCTGGCGGCCTTCATTAGTTAATTAGTTTTTGTAGAGTGCGAGAGAAAGACAAGTGCATTTCGACTGCAATCCATGGTTAAATACCTAAACATAAACAAAGGCTGGAAGTATCTCCTTTACTGACTAAAATCAATATACCATTTAACGGGATGCAGAAGCCAAGTTCAAGCTTTTTTTTGTCAGAGGTGGTACGTCTGCATTCGTTTTATATGACTATATAAAAAAACCCCCGAGAATCGGTATAGAAAAGCCGTGGCATCCAAGTAAGTTTTATTTTTGATCAAAAAAAATAAAAATCAACAATAATCATTATTGTTGAGTTTTATTTTTTCCGATCAGAAATTTTTGATTTTTATTTTATAAAACTTAAAAGTAATGATTATTTTTGAGGAATCCAAAAAATAAAAATCATGGCGATAATGAATAGATTAACCAAAGAGGATTACTATGGTGTTTTCCTTTTTTGCGTATGTCGATCCTAAGTGCTTGATTTTTTGGTTCAAAAAATAGATCAATAATCATTATTTACGGTCCCTGCAAAAAAGCTAAAAATAAAATTAAAAATTTGCTTTGTGCATAACTTTTTTACAACTACATTCGCACAAATTTTATTAAGAAGCGTTTATAGCATTTCAAAATACCATTAAAACGAGGTACAGCACAAGTCTGTAGCTTCAGTATTTCAGAAGCTATGGCCTTCCGAATTTATCTATTTATAGCTGTTTTTGCCGCTAAACTAGCGGGTTTTATATATCGAGCTGTTGAACATCATATCAAATTTTCAGGACTTTAAAACCATGTTTTGCGACACACAGACAAACTGACAAACAGAAATAAATTTTCATTCGGACTAGACCCGCACAAATTTGTTTTCGGTATAACTTTTGAACGAAGCATCGGATTTTATCATATGATTTCTCATTCGACGCGTACTTTCAATTGGAACACAACTAAAATAATGCGAGGAGGCATTTATCCCCACGGGCCACAACAGCTCCAACACTTTCACTTTTTTACTTTCTCCGCTCTCTCTTCAAAACCAATTGATTTTCTTAAAGTCTTGGGATGCAATCCTGTTAGTTTTTGCGATACCTTTCTATTAGTGTATCACTCATTATGATCGGACCATCCCAGCAGATTTTCAATTCTGCGGCTATATATAGTAGTCGTCTTCGCACACTCTCCTGGTGCGCTTTGTCACTACGTGAACTGCCGTCCATAGTGATTTCGTCCATGTGTGTGTGCAGCGAAGCGAATTCACTTTTTTCCAAATCCAAGTTTGTCAATAACTCAACTGCTGGACGTTTTTTATTAGTCCTCTTTTATTAGTTTAGAGATATTGGGTATTGAATTGCTGAATCACTTAGTTGCTAGTTAGCAACTAAACAATTAAATAAATGAGGTTAATAAATGTATTTTTTATTTAACTTACTTCTATAGTAAAAGACAATGTGACTTTTTTTCAAAAAACAAGAGAGAACGCAATAGTCGTGTGCCTGACTATCAGATACCCGTTACTCAGCTAAGGGAGTGCGAGGGAGATGGATATATAAAGCTTTGCAGAAAACCGCGAATGAAAATTTTTTTTTTAGTTTGGACTATATTTTGCTTTGGAACCATTATGGGTGTTATTATACCCGTTACTCGTAGAGTAAAAGGGTATATTGTATTCGTGCAAAAGTATGTAACAGGGAGAAGGAAACTTTTCCGACCCTATAAAGTATATACATTCTTGATCAGGGTCACTAGGTGAGTCGAACTAGCCATGTCCGTCTGTCCGTCCGGATGAACGCTGAGATCTCGGAAACTACAAAAGCTAGAGAGCTGGGATTACCCACACATATTCTTGGGCTTCCTACGCAGCGCAGGTTTGTTGAGGGCCACGCCCCCTCTAACGCCCACAATCGCTTACCGCCCACAAATAAACGGTTTTAAAAGAGGTCTGGCGGCCACGCCTTTAAAGATTTCGGAAAATTTCAATACCTATCGAAATGTAGAAGAAATTTTTCAAATCGGACCATTCGTTAAAAAGTTATGCCCGTTCAAAGTTTTACATCTCCATCTCCCTCGCACTCCCTTTAGCTGAGTAACGGGTATCTGATAGTCGGGGCACCCGACTATAGCGTTCTCTTTTGTTTTTTTTTTTAAATCGAATTACAAGTTATATTTGTAGTTCTTTATACATTTATAATCATAGAAATAGAAATTATATGTACCAATTTTTATACCCGTTACTCGTAGAGTAAAAGGGTATATTGAATTCGTGCAAAAGTATGTAACAGGGAGAAGGAAGCGTTTCCGACCCTATAAAGTATATATATTCTTGATCAGGATAACAAGCCGGGTCGATATAGCCATGTCCGTCTGTCCGTCTGTCTGTCTGCCTGTCTGTATGAACGCTGAGATCTCGGAAACTACAAAAGCTTTGGAACCATTATGGGTGTTATTATACCCGTTAGAGCCCTGTACGAGTTCACTCGAACTGACAAACAAGTCATGTTAACAAAATAGAGTTTTAGAGTGCGAGTTCACTTACTTAGAAACTTCGAACAAGCAAGTGGTAGGCCTTGCTCATAAAAACTCGAGCACTCGATTGAAACAAACGATCAAGTGAGTGCGAGCAATCCAAAAATCGAGTCAATTGAATTGTTAAGCAAAGAAGGTTTGATGTGGTCATACTATTTTAAATTTCATTGTATTTACATAACATTTGGTTTCCGAAAATACGAGTTCAAAAACATAATTTTATTAATTTTGATGCTTGAAGATGCAATTCCGGTCCTTTTTTCGCTAATTACTTCATGGCTTTTTAGGTCGTACATCTGAGAAATATTCCTTGATAGAGTGGTCGGATTCGGGATAATTTTGTCCATATCAATATTTTGCCCAAATCGAGCTCCTACTCCTACAAATATGGAAAATAAATCTTTAAGTCCCTTATCTTGGATGGTGTTGAACGATCGGCAATTTTTGACTGTCCACTTCGTAGCAGCGTTGATCATTTTTTTCTTCGTTTCCGAATCAACATTGGCTTCGGTGTCGTTAATGACTTCGACGCTGAGACATAACATTTATGACGAACCATATTCGTTGTGCATCCTGTATACTTCAGCGCACTCAAACGAACTCTGCAAGCCACAACATTTTCGATCTTATTCTTTTTTGCATCCTGCACCATTCCAAAAGTTTCCCAGACTTTGCTGCGTCCTCGCTTGTTTATGATTTCATACTCACCTTGCTTTAATTTTTCGTTGATATCATCGTTTTCTTTTCTCTTCATTATTATGATGTTATTATTATTATAAAACCTTGAATAGGTATTTCAAAACTTACGACTTGAGCCATAGCCAAAGGGGATGAAAATATTATTTTAGAAAATCACAAACACAACAAGTCAGTCGAAAGGAAAGAGCAGAACTAAAATTTATACTAAATTTTTTTCAAATTTTCGAATTTCCATATGACTTTTAAGTGTTCGAGTGCTCGATCTGAATTCAAGTCAATCGGGCCACTTGCACTCACTCGCACTCGTTTAGGCCTAACAGTGACTTGAAGCTAGTTGACTTGAAATTTCCTACACTCGGGTTGATTCGTTTGGAAATATTTTTGTAAGTCAGAGTGAGTGAACAATTCAAGTCAACTTGGAAGTGCTCACTTACAATTGAACTCGTGCAGGGCTCTAATACCCGTTACTCGTAGAGTAAAAGGGTATATTGTATTCGTGCAAAAGTATGTAACAGGGAGAAGGAAACTTTTCCGACCCTATAAAGTATATACATTCTTGATCAGGGTCACTAGGTGAGTCGAACTAGCCATGTCCGTCTGTCCGTCCGGATGAACGCTGAGATCTCGGAAACTACAAAAGCTAGAGAGCTGGGATTACCCACACATATTCTTGGGCTTCCTACGCAGCGCAAGTTTATTTCAGCCGAGGGCCACGCCCCCTCTAACACCCACAATCGCCCTAAACCATTTTTTGAAAAGTGTCTGGAGCCCACACCTTTAAAGATTTCGGAAAAGTAAAAAAGCAATTTTATTCTGTTTAAAAATACCTATGGAAATGTAGAAGAAATTTTTCAAATTGGACCATTCGTTAAAAGTTATGCGCGATCAAAGTTTTATATCTCCATCTCCCTCGCACTCCCTTTAGCTGAGTGACGGGTATCTAATAGTCGAAGTACTCGACTATAGCGTTCTCTCTTGTTTACTTTCAAAAATCTAGCAACTATTTACAGTCTGTCTGTCCGTACGGATGAACGCTGAGATCTCGGATACTACAAAAGTTAGAGAGGGATTACCCAAACAAATTCTGGGGCTTCGTACGCAGCGCAAGTTTGTTTCAGTCGATCACAATCGCCTAACGCCCACAAGTAAAAGATTTAAAAAGGTGTCTGGCGCCCAAACCTTTAAAGATTTCGGAAAAATAAAAATGCAGTTTTATTGTGTTTGTAAATACCTATCGAAATGTAGAAGAAATCAAATTCAAATCCGACCATTCGTTAAAAGTTATGCCCGATCAAAGTTTTTATCTCCATCTCCCTCGCACTCCCTCTAGCTGAGTAACGGCTATCTGATAGTCGGGGCACCCGACTACAGCGTTCTCTCTTGTTTTTATCTGAAAGCTTGGCAAAAATAATAATTTTTGGGTATTTTTTATTGATTTTTTACCCCACGTAATTTAAAATTATAAAAGAATTTAACAACAAAATAGCATCTCCATATCTTCGCTTCTGTCAAATGTATTTTTTTTTAACTTTTTTAAAAATTCTTTTTAAATGGTGTGATATCGTCATAAAAATAAGATATCGTTTTGAGACCATGAAGAAAATCTCGATACGTTTCACAAAGAATCACTCATATATATCAAATAAGAACACCTTTTAACGAGGTAAAAAACTGGTGACGATCGCACCTTCAACATACAAAAGTTCTGATATCAACATTTGTGACGAAAAATTATTACACTCGTCATTAAATACACTTCTGCACATAATTTTTAAACTATTGTATTTAAACGAATTAATTTAAAAAGGCGTTCAAGTATTTAAAAGTATCTTTTAAACGGGGTATAGCACATGTCTGTAGCTTTACTAGTGTAGAACTTACGATTTAACGAAATTTAGCTATTTTTAGCTTTTTTTCCCGCTAAAGCAGCGGGTTTTTCCAAAAGTTCCAAAAGTTTCCTATTCGGAACTCCTTAAAACAATTGATTCCATGGCCCTAAAATATAGTTTGGATACGCACATACAAAATTTAATGCTTGGGCAGCGTTTATTCTTCTAAGCTGGCAAAAGTGGCTATTTTGTTTCTGGATTACTTTTAAACGTGACTTTTTACAGTAATCTCAAGGGCTATTCAGTTTAAAGTTTTAAAGAAAATCCATGGAGCCGTTTTTGAAAAAAATGCAAAAAAGCTAAAAACAAGAGAAAACGCTATAGTCGGGTGCCCCGACTATCAGATACCCGTAACTCAGCTAAGGGAGTGCAAGAGAGATGGATATATAAAACATTGATCGGGCATAACTTTTTAACGAACGGTCCGATTTTAAAAATTTCTTCTACTTTTCGATAGGTATTGATAATCACATTGCATTTTTACTTTTCCAAAATCTTTAAAGGTGTGGGCGCCAGACACCTTTCAAAAAATGGTTTAGTGCGATTGAGAGCGTTAGAGGGGGCGTGGCACCTTTTTGAAATAAACTTGCGCTACGTGGGAACTCCAAGAATATGCTTGCAAAATGCCAATCCTCTAGCTTTTATAGTTTCCGAGATCTCAGCGTTCGGACGGACGGACAGACAGACGGACAGACGGACATGGCTAGTTCGACTCGGCTAGTGATCCTGATCAAGAATATATATACTTTATAGGGTCGGAAAAGCTTCCTTCTCCCTGTTACATACTTTTGAACGAATACAATATACCCCTTTACTCTACGATTAACGGGTATAATAAAGTTTAAAAAATTTGTTTTGTGCATAACTTTTTTACAACTACATTTAAGAAGCGTTTATAGCATTTTAAAATGCCATTAAAACGAGGTACAGCACAGTCTGTAGCTTCAGTACTTCAGAAGCTATGGCCTTCCGAATTTTAGCTATTTATAGCTGTTTTCCCGCTAAACTAGCGGGTTGTTCCAAAAGTGGCAGAACTTATATATCGAGCTGTTGAACATCATATCAAATTTTCAGGACTTTAAAACCATGTTTTGCGACACACAGACAAGCTGACAAACAGAAATAAATTTTCATTTGGACTAGACCCGCACAAATTTGTTTCCGGTATAACTTTTGAACGAAGCATCGGATTTTATCATATGATCCCTCATTCGACGCGTATTTTCAATTGGAACACAACTAAAATAATGCGAGGAGGCATTTATCCCCACGGGCCACAACAGCTCCTAAATTTTCCCTTTTTACTTTCTCCCAAGCCAATTGATTTTCTTAAAGTCTTGGTATGCAATCCTGTTAGTTTTTGCAATACCTTTCTATTAGTGTATCACTCATTATGATCGGACCATCACAGCAGATTTTCAATTCTGCGGCTATTTATAGTAGTCGCCTTTGCACACTCTCCTGGTGCGCTTTGTCACTACGTGAACTGCCGTCCATAGTGATTTCGTCCATGTGTGTGTGCAGCGAAGCGAATTCACTTTTTTCCAAATCCAAGTTTGTCAATAACTCAACGGTTAAAAATTAATTAATAATACTGGACGTTTTTTATTAGTCCTCTTTTATTAGTTTAGAGATATTGGGTATTGAATTGCTGAATCACTTAGTTGCTAGTTAGCAACTAAACAACTAAATAAATGAGGTTAATAAATGTATTTTTTATTTAACTTACTTCTATAGTAAAAGACAATGTGACTTTTTTTCAAAAAACAAGAGAGAACGCTATAGTCGTGTGCCCCGACTTTCATATACCCGGTACTCTGCTAAGGGAGAGCGAGGGAGATGGATATATAAAACTTTGAACGCGCATAACTTTTAACGAATGGTCGGATTTGAATTTGATTTCTTCTACATTTCGATAGGTATTGACAAACACAATATAACTGCATTTTTATTTTTCCGAAATCTTTAAAGGTTTGGGCGCCAGACACCTTTTTAAATCTTTTACTTGTGGGCGTTAGGCGATTGTGATCGACTGAAACAAACTTGCGCTGCGTACGAAGCCCCAGAATTTGTTTGGGTAATCCCTCTCTAACTTTTGTAGTATCCGAGATCTCAGCGTTCATCCGTACGGACAGACAGACTGTAAATAGTTGCTAGATTTTTGAAAGTAAACAAGAGAGAACGCTATAGTCGAGTACTTCGACTATTAGATACCCGTCACTCAGCTAAAGGGAGTGCGAGGAAGATGGAGATGTAAAACTTTGAACGGGCATAACTTTTTATCGAATGGTCCGATTTGAAAAATTTCTTCTACATTTCGATAGGTATTGAAATTTTCCGAAATCTTTAAAGGCGTGGCCGCCAGACCCCTTTTAAAACCGTTTATTTGTGGGCGGTAAGCGATTGTGGGCGTTAGAGGGGGCGTGGCCCTCAACAAACCTGCGCTGCGTAGGAAGCCCAAGAATATGTGTGGGTAATCCCAGCTCTCTAGCTTTTGTAGTTTCCGAGATCTCAGCGTTCATCCGGACGGACAGACGGACATGGCTAGTTCGACTCACCTAGTGACCCTGATCAAGAATGTATATACTTTATAGGGTCGGAAAAGTTTCCTTCTACCTGTTACATACTTTTGCACGAATACAATATACCCTTTAACTCTACTAGTAACGGGTATAACAAGAAAAGAAGTTAACTTCGGCCAGCCGAAGTTTTACCCTTACAGGTAAAATTAATATATTACTCCAATTTTACAATGTTTGATTTATATCATTCCAATGGGAGTCATAAGATATAGTGGTCTAATCCGGATCATTCCGACAAGTGTACTACCTGCTATAAAAAGAAGACTTTAGATGATCTTAGCTTTTGGTGCTGATCAAGAATATATGTAGGATTGGGGAATTTAGTATAAGTGTATCACCTTTGCAGCGTAAAATTAACAGCGATATCAACGGTTTGGGTCCTGTACCTAATTTTGAATTGCTCTCTTATTATTGATTGTTATCCAATACTATACAACATTAATCGAGTACAGTATATATAAAAGAGCGACGCTATGGAGGAAGAGTTGAGCGAGTCGATCAGTGAAAAAGTCGTCTAGTGCGTGGTTCCGAAAAGAACTCGGTTTGTGAAGATATATAAGTTAAATCAAGAAACAGTTCGTTCATTTGAGTTTTTTAAGAATAAAACTAAAATTTGTACTATCCGCTAACATACAATAACACTTGATGTAAAGTGAGATCGAAGTTTTCTATAGACAGGAAAAAATCACGAAGGTAAGGTGAAAAAAACTGCCTACAATTTTCTCAACGCTGCACACTGGGGTGGGCGACCCCAAAAGTGACGATTAATTAAAAATACAAAATTCGGAGTTGCGCAATGAGGGTCATATGTGTCGAAAGAAGATAAAATTCTGCATTAGAAAGTGAAAAAAGTATGGTCCTAGGTCTTAAAGAAACCTCACAATGTAAATCCAAAGTTGAAACTTTGTTTTTTTGTTTTCAAAAATACGAAAAATTAATATTTTTTTGTCACTTTGAGTGACGATTTTTACAATAAAAATAGGCAAAAACAACTTTTTGAAAATGGGAATAATAAATTTAAACTCTTAACTATTTTTAAAAATTTTTAATTTTTTTTTTGTGTAAAATTTTTATAAAAAAAAAATGTATTAAAAAATAATCTGTAAAATTTGACGTTTTTTTTAAAGTAAATTAGGTCAAAAGTTTCTTCAAACGTAACCAAACGTAACCAAACGTAACCATTTTTTTTTCTAAAAATTCTTGTGATATGTACCTAAGTCCCCACCAAGGGGTTCCGTGCAACACTCTGCTATAAGAGTTATTTTAATTCAAAGTTGCACGATATTTCACGAAAAAATACGTTTTTTTTATTTTTGAATGTCAGGTGTTGGTAAGCTATTCGAAGAATACGCTCATGAAACGGCTAGATACTTTTTACAATTGTATCCGTGGTATTATATGCCACCAACAATACACAAGTTCTTAATTCACGCTGCTGAAATTATTTCGAATGCGTTGTTACCGATAGGCCAACTGTCAGAGGAAGCTCAAGAAGCTCGGAACAAAGACTTCAAAAAATACAGAGAATGTTTTTTGAGAAAAATGGATAGGGTGAAGCAACCAGGACATTTTAAATATGTTTTTGATTAGCTCCGATCCAATAATATCTACCAAACGGAAGTTGCCGAAAAAAAAGGTGCACACCTTTCCGAAGAAAGCCTTAACTCTGTTAAAAGCAGCAGAATTTATGAGCGATAGTGAAGGCGAATCCGAGATGGAATCGGATTGATTTTTTGATTTTCATGTATAATTATGGTTTCCACTAATAAATTCGAAGTTATAAATATAAACTTTTTTTATTTTATAAATACAAGCAATACAAGGTTTTTTCTCATTTTCAGTATATTGTTTTTAGCGCATATTTACTATAAAGTCCATCGATTCTTAGTATTCATAATAAATGTAATCTAAATAAATACATAAACGATTCGGGTAAATTTTCAGCGCTATTAATGAAACATTACCGGTTTTTTGGTAAAAATACCCCAATTTCCAAAAAATGCTCCAAAGAAAATTAATATTAAAAAAAAAAATACTCTACAAAAAGTTCAAATGTTATTTTTTTTTTACTTTTATTATTCAAATACAAAATACAAAATTATAACATGTTCAAATTTTTTGACGGCTGATTTGATCGTCACTTTTGGGGTCTCTCACCCCAGTGTGCGCTGTCTAGAAAATTCTTCCGAAATTTTTACGTGTGAGCAATGATAAGTCGCACTCGTCGAAAAATTGGCGGAAAATGAATTAGTGGACGCTAAATTTGCTAAATTTCCTCTGGTGCTACCAGAGGAATTAGGCCAGTAGAGGTGCTATTGGGCCAGTCAGAGGGCTATCAGAGATGCGCTACCAGAGAAGCGCTGCCAGTCGAAATTTTCCAACTTGCAACTCCTGCTAAGAGACGGACTACACCATAAGCACTGCCGAGTGAGCTTCACCAGACGAAGTTCTGCAGTCCTATACGAGAAGGACTACCAGAGAAGTGTTACCAGACGAAGTCCTGCAGTCCTATACGAGAGGGACTACCAGAGAAGATCAACCAGAAGAAGTCCTGCAGTCCTATATGAGAAGGACTACCAGGGAAGACTAACCAGACGAAAGTATTTCTGCTACCAGAGAAGCATTGGCGGAGAAAAGCTGGAAGAAGATCTGCAAGAGGACGTAATTTCAAGAGCTGTGCAGACGAGGGCTCAGAAAAGCAAAAGTTCGACCTCGTCTTGGTCAACTTGCTGAGGTTGAAACTGCTGACGAAGAACACCGCGCTACCCAGTGCAGCAACAAAATCTTGAGTATTTTCTTTCCATTCATTTAAATTTATACACATTTCGACAAAAATTTGTTTATGTAAATTGATTTTGTAGAGAATAAGTATAACACTGTCAACGACATCTTATCGCAGTCTGATGAAACTAACCAAGCCTATTAAGCTAGAGGAAGAGAGTTTGGTATCTTACTTCCTATCGAAGGAGTTCCTGACAGCAAATCAAACAAAGCTGGCTTGTATAGAGCCAAAACGGTAAAGGACTTAAAGGTTGAGATTAAAATCTAATTAAAAGCTTTACAATAACCTTTCACGCAGTCAAACGGGACGAGTTAGAGTATACAGCTATAGTTTGAAACAATATCCTTCAGAAAGTCGACATTTTTTTCAGCACAAATTCGTTGCAAAAACAACCGAAGATAAGATATAGTGGTCTGATCCGGCTCATTCCGACATGTGTACTACCTGCTATAAAAAGAAGACTTTAGATGATCTTAGCTTTTGGTGCTGATCAAGAATATATGTAGGATTGGGGAATTTAGTATAAGTGTATCACCCTTGTAGTATGCGCTTATATTGAATATCTACTGTACCAAGAGTACTTGAAGTTAACACACTGTAATACTTACATAAGCAAAAGCCCGGTCAACAGTGGCCGAAACATGAGTCGGTCGGTGCGCTCACAGAAATTGCAAGTGTCAGCATTCTGTTACACGCGCAGGCCGCTCGACCGAACTTATGTACATGCATACATATACCCTCGCTCTCCAGCTTAAGAGAGCATAATTAAATACACATAATATAAAGATATACATAGCCGTCTCTCTACAGTCCAACTGTGGGCAGCGCAGCTACGAGACTTAGGCTTACTTAGAACCTAAGAAAAATTGTCAAGATGAGAAACAACTTGACGTTGGTAGCGGCACTAAGACTGCTAAGACAGTAGCAAATTCCACTCAGAACGGATTGACATAAAAATCTAAAAAAAATCGCATTAATTCGGAGAATAATTAGGAGCCGCGTGTGAGGTATAAATTAGATCAATAACGATCCCAAAGTGCCCCAAAATTCGATTCGTTTTTATTACATTTTTTCTTTTGCCATTTCTCTGTTATAAATGTTGTTAAAATGGGTTAAAAATGTGATGTTCATAATCTTATGGCATACCCGCAAAAACTTGCATTTAAATTTTTTGGAAATTCAGCCTCCTTTACCAAGTCCCCAATATTTTCAAATTTTGTTTTGCCTTCTGACGTCACGGCCTCCACATATGTATGTATGTATGTTCTGCTGGCGCACTTTGCATAAAGTCGTACATGTATGTGTGTATGTCATGCTGTCGCACTTTAAGTGTGACTGCGCAAGGGGAATTTAAGTGTGACCGCGCAAGGGAAGAAAAATGAAAATACCACAGTCATAGCAGATTTAAAATGCGCGGTTGAAAAATCGATTATATCGAAAATCGATTCTTTTGCACCATTTTTTTTAGCTAAACGTTAAATTTTAAAAAAGATTTTCCTGTATGCAAAATCATGCTGCTCCACACACAATCACTAGATATGTGCGTGTGTACGTGTGTGTGCGCATTGCAGCTGCCTTCCTGTCGTTATTATTATAATTATAATTAAGGTGAAAAATGAATGATAACAGAAATTGATTTTTTTACATTGCTTCGCATACATATTTGTTTCCTTTATAACACAAATACACTTCGGTTCGAACGGACGTGTTTTATCTAAGCTCCAAAGAAAAATAGTTTTCACTTTGAACTTATAGTTAAAATAAGCGTAGACACCAGTTAAAAGGGTACTAAGATCTCGATTACACTGTGAGTACTGCAAGTCTTCTTGGATACCGGCCAGGTTGCCATATAAACTGATTAAAATAACTAAAAAAACAAATAAAAATTGAACGCCGCATCCATATTTGTGCACGAACATCAAACTTACCACCGACGAACTTATCTGTCCACACTCTTCACACTCTTCAAGTTGCCATGTCTTTAACTTCGGCTCCAGCAAACAAGCGACTTCGCAGCAACACCAACAACATTGTGAGTCCCACTGAGCGCATGTCTTATGCTCCGCCGCCGTGGCTCCTAGAGATGCTCAACTCGCGCTTCAAAGAACAAACTGAGCAAATAGCATCCTATGTGAGGGACGCAGAGGAACGTATTCTAGACGGTCTTACGAGCCGCTTAGATTGCATTGCAGCCGAGATGAAGCAGTTTGGGGAGCGTGTCACCATCGTGGAGGGCGAAGTGGCACAGTTACGCGCTGGGAGGAATCAGCTGATTGAGCGCGTCGAGCATCTGGGTCGGGAGGTTGGCGAGCTGACCACCCTGAGAGAGAGAGTGGGAGAGATCAAGGCAAAACTGGCAGCACAACAAATGGCAAATCAGGCGTGTGACTTACGCGTACATGGAATTCCATTTGTTGAGGGGGAAAACTTGAAGGTGTTGTATAACCAGCTCTGTTTATACCCGTTACTCGTAGAGTAAAAGGGTATATTGTATTCGTGCAAAAGTATGTAACAGGGAGAAGGAAGCTTTTCCGACCCTATAAAGTACATATATTCTTGATCAGGATCACTAGCCGAGTCGAACTAGCCATGTCCGTCTGTCCGTCTGTCCGTCTGTCCGTCTGTCCGTCCGTATGAACGCTGAGATCTCGGAAACTATAAAAGCTAGAGGATTGGCATTTTGCATGCATATTCTTGGAGTTCCTACGCAGCGCAAGTTTATTTCAAAATGGCGCCACGCCCCCTCTAACGCCCTCAATTGCCCTACACCATTTTTTGAAAGGTGTCTGGCGCCTACACCATTAAAGATTTTGGAAAACTAAAAATGCAGTTTTTGACTATCAATACCTATCGAAATGTAGAAGAAATTTTTCAAATCGGACCATTCGTTAAAAAGTTATGCCCGATCAAAGATTTTATATATCTATCTCCCTCGCACTCCCTTAGCTGAGTAACGGGTATCTGATAGTCGGGGCACCCGACTATAGCGTTCTCTCTTGTTTTCACTTAAGCTGGCACCGCCACCGAAAATCAAGGAGCTATTCCGGGCCAGAAAAACACAAAACTCTTCTGTTGACCCGGTGGTCATTATACGCATGGAAAATCAGCACGAAAAAATCACGCTGCTGCGCTGTATCGGAGCTTATCGTCGCGCAGTAAACCAACAACTAAGTCTGCATATGATGGGCTTTGACTCACAAGCTGCTCTCTATGTCAATGAACAGCTTTTGAGAGAGCACTATATAATATTTAAAGAGGCAATGAAGCTTAAAAAGCGCAGACTGTTCTCAGCTGTTTTTACCCGCAGAGGTTTAGTCCACGTCAGGTGCAATGATAAAATCTACTGCATCGAGAGTATGGATCAGCTTTTGGCGCTCTCGCAAGATGCTGATAAGCTAGCCTCTTCTCGCTCTTCTCAATTATCATCATCTCCGCGCGCTGCAACTTCGCCATCTGCGGTTGACGGAATCGCCGCGAATTGTGAGGGATTTCGCCGCTGATATGTTCCTGTATCTTAATCTAATTATAACTAGGTACTTTAAATCTAAATATTCTTTCTATATTAGACATAAGATTTCCCAAACTCTTAAAAATACGACTCTCTTAATTAGGTATCTCACACTCTCTCTAGACTCTTTTTTGTATTTAATAGTGGTGCTAGGACTTATTTTTATATCAAAAGCTATAGGTGCGTATGCGTCACTGATTGTCTGGTCTGTCGATGATGGATGACAATAATTGTTCCCCGAGTGCGAGCAGCTATACGATGCTTAGAGTACTTGGTAATCAGAGAAATGGCCTTCGTGTATGCCATATTAACGCTCAAAGCTTAGTGAAAAAAATCGAAGAATTTAGGTATTTATTTGTTAGTTCTAACATTGATGTTATTTGCTTGTCCGAAACATGGTTTTCGTCGTATGTCAGTGATTCGTTAGTAGAGTATTATGGTTATGATATCTTTCGTTCCGACAGAGGTAGCCACGCTGGGGGAGTAGCCATATATGTAAACAAACGTCTTAATGCAAAGTTTGTCTGTAAACATCCGAGTGATAGCTCCGTTGAATGGATATTTGTTCAGATCACTAATACATTATACTCATCAAAAACTTTAATAGGCTGTGTTTATAGACCAAACCGATTTATTGACTACCAAAAGTTAATTGACTTATTGTCCTCTATGTCTATCCAATATTCGGACGTTATCCTTGCTGGGGATTTCAACAGCAATATTCTAAAAGAAAATAAATTATCGGACGACATCGAATCTATTGGCTTAAATTTAGTAAACTCATCAGTACCTACACATTTTTCAAACCACTGTGATACTTTACTTGACTTATTTTTTGTAACTGACTGTGATAAAATGTCCATGTATAGTCAACTTTCAATGCCAATGTTTTCAAAACACGACCTAATTTATCTAATTTATAATATAAATACTGACTTTACTGAAAACCATATAGTTTATAGGGACTTTAAAAATATTGACTACGCCTTGCTAAGTAACGACTACAATTTATGTGACTGGGACTCTATTTATGACCATACAAATATTAATTCTCAATTGACTGTCCTACAAAATAATATAATATACTTATATAATCGATCAGTACCATTAGTGACGAAAATGACCAAGCCACGTGAAAATCCATGGTTCAATTCAGCAATTAAGGTACTTATTGGCAAACGGGATACTGCATTTAAAAAATGGAAGCGATACAAGACAAGCCAGCATGCGGCCCAATATAAAACTCTAAAAAAAAATGTTTCACAATTGATTAATCAAGAGAAACGCAAATATTTCTTTAACAGATTTAATAGGGCAACAACGAGTCAGCAGAAATGGGCTGATATTAAAAAACTAGGCATTGGTAAAACCAACACTACCCGATGTGATGCCAATCCTGATGAACTAAACCAAATATTTTTAGACTGCAAAGTACCTGATGTAACTAAAGATGACTATATTGATCACCTACCTCAAAATACATATCGAAATTGTGATAATATAAATTGCGGCTATGATAATGGTACCTGTGATAGTAGTTTTAGTTTCGTGTGTGTAACTGAGTCTGATGTCCTTAAATCAATGTTACTAATCAAGTCAAATGCTACTGGAGGCGACGACATAAACCCAAAATTTATAAAGATACTATTGCCAAAAATATTACCATACATAACTTTTATATATAATACTGCCTTGACACAATCAATATTTCCCGACTCTTGGAAATTAGCTAAAATTATACCTGTCCCAAAATCTGCAAACGAATATAGGCCAATATCAATCTTACCATATTTGTCTAAAGTCTTTGAAAGACTTATGGCTGGTCAGATGACCAATTATTTATTTCTGCCGTGTTGGCAGAAGCTGTACCACAGCTATAATTAAAATAGTTGAAGACATTAGGGAAAAAATGGATACTGACAACATAACATTTTTGACTCTTTTAGATTATAGTAAAGCATTTGATACGGTAAATCACGAAATTCTTTGTATTAAGTTAAAGCGTCTATGTAATTTCTCGCGTGCATCAGTACAACTTATTTGTTCCTATCTAAGCAATCGTGGGCAGTCGGTTTTCGTAAATAATGTGTACTCGTCTTTTCTTGGTCTGAAGCGTGGTGTGCCGCAAGGATCCGTTCTAGGTCCACTACTGTCCTCAGTGTATGTAAATGATTTACCTAGTAATATGTCAAACTGTGAAATACACATGTATGCTGATGATGTTCAAATGTATGTAAGCCGTCCTACTTGTAGAATTAATGAATGTATAAGTGTTTGCCAAACTGAATTGGAAATTGTTAACCAGTGGGCGAAAATCAATGGACTAGGATTAAACCCGAAAAAATCTAAATGTATTGTTGTAGGTAAAAGAGTGATGGCTACTGATGCATCTATCAATAATGCTCCTCTTGAGTATGTGAAAACTGCAATTAATTTAGGATTTACGTTTAATCTAACATTGACTTGGGATGATCACATTAATAAATCTGTGGGAAAAATGTATGCAATACTTAGCAACCTATACTTGACCAAAGACTTCTTACCGACCAAAATAAAAGAGACAATTGCAAAAATGTACCTTATACCGGTACTTTTTTATGGACTAGAGGTATTTAGTGACTGCAGCTCCGTAGGTCAGCGCAAACTGCAGGTAGCGTTTAATAATGTGGCAAGATATATTTATAATAGACAGAGAGCTGACCATATAAGTGACGTTACAACTAAAATCTTTAACATGCCACTTAAATCCTGGACAAACTTTAGGGCCCTATTACTACTCTATAAAATTATAAGCAAGCAAGAGCCGTTGTATCTATATGAAAAACTTATTTTTAGTTCGTCAAGAAGAACCAGAAACATAATGAGCATTAAATATAAGTACCTATGCACAAGGAGGCAGTTCCTTGTATATGCTGTTCGCAATTGGAACCAACTTCCACATACTATCAAGGCAATCAGTAACGAAGCTCAATTTAAAAGCGCACTGCAAGAATATTTTAAGACTAATTAAAAGCACCACCAGAATCTAGAGAGAAAGTGAGAAAATAAAAATTAAAAAATACAGTTTAAAGTTTAAATTAACTAACTAAAAATTAAAAATTTAAAAATTAAAAAAATATAAAAATTTAAAAAATTAAAAAAAAATAAATAAAATTAAAATCAACATTTAAAAATAAAAGTCAATAAAAATAGTAATAGTAATAAGACTAATAATGAAACGGATTATAAATACACATTGAAATGTTAGCATATAAGTTAAGCTTAAAGTTCAACCTTAAAATTGTACACATGTGACTAGCGCCTTAATTTATAAGTATGCTACATGCTTGTAGCGCTGGGATAAAAACAATCAAATAAATAAAATAAGAGTTGTCTACTGTGGTAGCAAAAGTGGTAGCCAAGAGTATTTGGTTATTATTTACCTTTTCGTTACCTATGTGCATAAATTACCTTGGCTTTATTCTTAGGTAATTAATTAATTATCAAGAAGTAACATCTTCAAAAGAAGTAAATGTAACTCGGTTTAAATAGTTTTAAAATGTAGTCTTTGATAAACAAAAAATAGAGGGACAATTAACGAAGGCGAAAAGGTAAAAAGAGGTAGCAAGGCCAAGATCAACAGGATTTGTTTTGAAGGACCGATAAAATAAAATCCAGCCTAAAATTTTTATTTCTTTCAAAAATGTTCTTAGACTTATAATATGAGTGTCCGTCCACTTAAGGGCAATAGTATTGCTTCAATTTATTAAAATTAGAATTGGAGACAATAATTTTTTCAACTGCGAAAATCTTAAATCATAAATCTTAACCAAAACTATCATATTTGTTGTTGGAGAGCTATGTATATCTTTAAGCAATTCGTTTTCATTTTTTTTAAAGAAATCAAGTTTATTTATTCCTTAAGAAAGATTTAAAAAAAAACACATAATGGGGTTCTTCAAGTTTTTGTATTTTCCTTAAGTAGTTTGTATAGGACTAAATACTGTTCTTTTTACCGAAATTAAGGAAAAAAGTTCTGATAAAATTTTTTCTCGGTTTATAGGCTAAAAATTAGTCATTTTTTAAATTTAAAATAAGTAGCTTCATTTTCAAATTTAGTTTCCGCAGGCGACGCTGCGGGCTACCGACCCTTCTAGGTTACAATAAAGAACATTAAAAAATTATATAATAGATGCGTTCTTACTACATGGCGACCGTGACTTTGGTCCAAAAGGATCTGGACAAGAATCTGGACCTCGCATAACAACAATAACGGCAACAACAGCAACAAGGGCAACAACAACAATAACGGCAACAACAGCAACAAGGGCAACAACAGCAATAACGGCAGCAACAGCAACAACGTCAGCTTACAAGGAACAAAATAAAGAAATGCAGTGAGTAGAGTGTGTTGTGTGCCAAACGTAGTGGCGTGGTGAAAAGATCAAAAGCCAGAAAGACTGAGCTACTGAAGCTGCTGAACAGCGGCAATGCAATAAGTTGGAACAACTCGGTAAAACTACATGCTGAAGTTGAAAACATAAAAAATTTGCTAACAGTACGTAAAAATCAAATCACAGCCACACACACATCCACCTACCCTGTAATTCCAAATATCGCCAAAACTATAAAAGCATTGCCTCCACCAGAAAAACTTCTCCATTCCGAAGCTGAAGAAGACATGCCCGGATGACTGCAAGGGACCTCTGTGCGCACCCCTCTGCGAATACACCTGTGCAGCTAGCACCGGCACCCCACCAAAGAAGTAACAACCTGTGCAGCCAGCACCGCTGCCCCACCATAGAAGTACAGCCTGTGCAGCCAGCACCGGCACCGTCGTGCGCACCAAGCCAGACCAAGGAAAAGTAAACCGACAGCGCACCCCTCTGCGAATACACCTGTGCAGCTAGCACCGGCACCCCACCAAAGAAGTAACAACCTGTGCAGCCAGCACCGCTGCCCCACCATAGAAGTACAGCCTGTGCAGCCAGCACCGGCACCGTCGTGCGCACCAAGACCAAGGAAAAGTAAACCGACAGCGCTACCAAGAGCGCATAATTTTTTTTTAATCTGCACTGCGTTGCAAAATTTTTTTAATTGCACTGCGATGCATATTTTTTCATTTATTATATAAAACAAATGTTTAAAATTATAAATTATAAATTATATATATAAATTACAGCGCGGTCTCGCTTACACAATTGGCCTAACATTAAATTAAGGGCTAAGACAATCAAGTTGTGTCCAAAATGTTCTTAAACAATAAAAGGGAAGACTGCCAAGGATGGTTCCAGAAAAAACAAGAGAGAACGCTATAGTCGGGTGTCCCGACTATCAGATACCCGTTACTCAGCTAAAGGAGTGCGAGGGAGATAGATATATAAAATCTTTGATCGGGCATAACTTTTTAACGAATGGTCCGATTTGAAAAATTTCTTCTACATTTCGATAGGTATTGATAGTCACAATAAAACTGCATTTTTAGTTTTCCAAAATCTTTAATGGTGTGGGCGCCAGACACCTTTAAAAAAATGGTTTAGGGCGGTTGAGGGCGTTAGAGGGGGCGTGGCACCATTTTGAAATAAACTTGCGCTGCGTAGGAACTCCATGAATATGCATGCAAAATGCCAATCCTCTAGCTTTTATAGTTTCCGAGATCTCAGCGTTCATACAGACGGACAGACAGACGGACATGGCTAGTTCGACTCGGCTAGTGATCCTGATCAAGAATATATGTACTTTATAGGGTCGGAAAAGCTTCCTTCTCCCTGTTACATACTTTTGCACGAATACAATATACCCTTTTACTCTACGAGTAACGGGTATAAATACGGCATACAGTTTAAAATACACGCAATAAATATATATATATAACAAATATGAGCTAATTTTTGAGGAATATTCATCGATCCGAAGTATTGCTTTAATTAGGGTCTTTCATCATTGTCTATATCCGTGCTTTGTAATTGCCATAAAAAAATAAAGAACTAAAGCACTCGATCCACACGCAATACAGAATTCACGTATATAGTAGAAATCTACTGCTCTCCGCTTATCACAATTTGCATCAACTACAAATTTACAATATGTGTTTCACTAAAATAATCTGAGGCTTGCCCTGAGCCGCTGTTTTTTTCGTTCGATCCGCTTGAGAGGATCGTCGGGGGGTGCTAGACAATATCCCCGGAGGCGCCGTAGTTCATGCCATTATTTCGGATGTTGTTGTGATGCTCCAAATGATCCTGCTCCATCTGCTCCTTAAGCATCTCCAGCTCCCGGATGCCCGAAACGGTGACCTCGTACTTGTGCGACACCAGGGAGCGGTAGAAGTGAATGGCGAAGGCCATGAAGATGATCATCACCGGGATGAGGACCACACAGGCTGACCAAGCCGCCGCCGGACTGAGGTCGAAGAACTTCACCCAGCACAGGATGGCTATCTCCAGCAGGAAGAGTATTAGTCCCAGCAGCGTGGAGAAGGCCCACGCCGTTTCAATATACCAGTGCAGGCGCTCGTGCGGAGATTCGTGGACCAGGGAAATACTGTGCAGATTACACACCGTCTCGATATTTGGCAGGATGCAGGTGCTGATCATCAGGGCCAGCATGTGCACGGCCACCAGGAGGGTGGTGCAGATGGCAAAGGCTATCAGCATGCCCGGCGGCACATTTGTATCGTGATCCAGTTGCACCTCCACCATCGCCACCATGGCGAATCCGGAGAGCAGGGCGGACGTCTTGCTGGAGGCCTTGAGCTTGGCGCGACTCAGCTGAAGTTTCCGCCAGGATAGGTACGTGGGCGAGTGGAGATCCTCGCCGGACTGCGACATGCTGCTGCTGGCGGTGCGGTGGTGTCCGCGCGGCTTCGCCTGGTTCTGCGAGGGAGGGGGCGGTGGTGGCGGAAACTGCAGCAGCGAATTGCTGATGCTGGAGCGCTGGAAACCTGCGTTGCTGTTGTTGCTATTGCTGCCGCTTCCAGTGGGACTGTTGCTGTGGTGCGGAATTGAGCGACATAACAGTTGCCCGATTAGAGTGCGGCCTGAAAACCATACACAAAAATAGGCAGGAAACTTGTAAAAATAGATGCAAAGTAATGCAATAAGTAAATTTTCCGCAGAAACAGATAATAATAATAATAATTAAAAAATATATACGCCGAAAATGGGTATAGTAGACATTAAGCCAGTGGACTCCACTGCAAATGTTATTAATAAAGTAGAGTCAAATAACATTGATCTAAAATTAATCAATATATTGTTAATAATAATTGTTGTTATAATGTGCGCAAATTGTTTCTATAAACTTTATAAATTGCATAAAAAATGTCTTAAGAAGAAATATATGAGCCAGGCAAATGATCTGGACAAAATTAAAAAAAATATATATTCAACAACATTAATAGAAAAATAATTCTGTAATCATATTTTAAAATTTAAGAAAATGGAATGAAATAAAAATAAATAAATAAAAATATATTAAATTAAAATGGCTACACTAAAGGCAATTACAGACACATATGATAGGGACATTCATTTTAAAGAAAGAATCCTGCAATTAGTTTCAGCAACTTCAGTAAGCATTTATGATTTAGAAAATCTATATATCGAAACATTTAATTCAGATACTTCTCCACTATTACATTGTACAAGCACCCAAAAGGGAATTGTATTGTCCACTAGAGGCCTGCATGAATGTATTTATTTCAAAACTTATAGTACTGTACAGCTGTACACGGTACTCACATTTAGTGTACTCATACAATATTGTAGAGAGTACCCACTCTACCGATAGTAACTGAGTACACTATTTTAGAGTTGCAACACTTTTTTAATACTATGTGTATGCTTCTCAATCTGAACAATACTATGAGTGTCGTCTCAATTACTATTGTACAGTACTGTACTCTGAGTAAAAAAAAAAGTGCAGTAGTGTGAAAGTTGTCGGAAGCTAAATCGGAAAATGAATTTGCCTAATTATGAGAATATCGAGTGCGATATTATTTCTTCGCAAAATGTAAGTTTTTGTAATGGTACATTGAGTATACGCACGTTGAAGATTGATTTGTTTTAGAAGATAAATTAATACCTTTGGCTTACTTTTTTGTGTTTGTCCCAGCTTCAGTACATATGTATGTATGTATTGGTAAATAAATTAGTCAAGGCAAAAGTGTCTACTCGCAAAAATATGTGTTTGTATGTATTATGTGTTTAAAATCATTTTAAGAAAATAGTAATGTTAATATATTGCTTTGCAATCAGACTTCAGCATCTCCTCCTTAGTACGACACCGCCACTACTAAGGCAAAGCTTCTAAGTGGCGAATTTTAATATTCGACTAAGCGTGGCAGAAGCAAAGTATGGGACACTTTTGCAAAAATTGTGGATGGTAATGGCCATGAAATTAATAGTTTCGTTGCCTGTAAAGTGTGCTCAAATATTTATAAATATGACAAAAGCACATCGAATATGGTACAACATAAATGTTACATTATGGCCAATGCTCAAAAGCCTCTTAAACCAAATGTCGAAGTTGATTCTACAACAAAAAAAACTTGCACTCGAATCATAACCGAATGGACTGTGAAGAATGGCCGTTCTTTCAGCATAATTGAAGACTCTGGTCTAAAAAAATTTAATTTAATTTAATTTTATTGTTTTACTATCCTAGCACAACAAGCGTGAAACTTATTTTTACTGCGCTAGTCACTTTCTCAATTTTTTCTAAAAGTTGGCGCCACCTATGGCCAGATTGTCAATCTTGACACATTACTTCCACACCCGACCACCATTTCTCGTAATATTGGAAAGCTATACGATTTTCATTTCAATGAGATTAAAAATGAAATTTTGGAACATAAAATGTTTGGTTATGGTATAACCTCGGATATTTGGACTGACGATTTTTATAAGATGTCCTATTTATGCCTCACTATTCACTACATCAAGAACGGAGTTCTTATAAACAGGTTGCTTGCAGTTAAATCAATGGATGGAGTTTCCTGTACTGGTAAGGAATTCGAAGTCAAGAAAATATTGGTTTATTATTATTAATAACTAACTTTTTGTAGGAGATCGCATTAGATCCAAAGTTGAAAACATTTTAAATGAGTTTGGATGTAACCTAGAGGACGATAGCCCAATAATTGTAACAGATAGGGGAGCCAAAATGAAAGCCGCATGTCGAGGATTTAACAACATTAATTGTGTCTGCCATTTGATCCACAATGTAATCGAAAAGGTTGTGAACGAGGTCCCCGAGCTGCTTAACATTGTTAATCAATGCAGCAAAATAGTCAAATATTTTAAGAAATCGGGCCAAAATTCCAACCTAAAATCTTTCCTTAAAAGCTTTTGTCCAACGCGTTGGAATACGGTATTCTATCTTTTCAAGTCAATTGAAACTAGTTGGCTTGAAATAACCAACATATTAATTGAATAGAATGAAACGTCTAGGATTGCAGATTTAAATTTAAGTGATTTAACGGCACTTACAAATCTTCTTGCTCCATTTGAAACATGTTCAAAAAAATTGGAGGGTAATACCTATCCCACCTTGAACCTTTCTATACCCTACATTAAGAATTTACAAAAGTTATCCAATACTAATGTAAATGATGTAGAAGTGGTGAAGAAGTGCAAAAATGCGATACAAAATTGTATGCAATTTGTGGTTGAACCAAATTTAACAAAGTTTCATAACATTGCATTATTTTTATTTCCGCCAACTAATAAATTATCGCAGTTCAATGAATCAGAAAAACAACAAACCATTAATGACTGTAAAGAAATTATGACAAATTTGTATTGCAATAGCCCATCAGAAGACGAAGACTCCATAACTCAATCTAATCCACAAATCGATCCTGTTTTTGAAGACTACACTCAACCAATCCAAAGCAATAGCCTTTATAATACAATTAATGATGAAATCGAAACATATAAACACGTTAAAATCTCGTACAGTGACGACTTTAATGTCCTGCAATGGTGGTTTAATAATAAGAAACAATTTCCATTATTATACAAACTAGGCCTACAAATCTTAGCGGTCCCAGCAAGTAGCGCTCCGTCGGAGAGGGCGTTTTCAATTGCAAAAAATCTAATTTCCGCAAAGCGTTCCAAAATTGCTTTGACTGAAGACATGGTCAACAATATAATGTTTTTAAACTCCAACATAGACAGCATTAATGAAAATGTCTTAAATAGCGATTAATGTATTTATAAATCCGTCAATATTTTATGACTAACGACACTTCGTCTCTTTCATTAGGTTTTAAGTTATTCTGATAGTGGATAGATTACAATATTACAAAGAAATAAGCAAGCTTTAACATTTTATAAATTCAGTAGGCCTTGTAATTTTGGGAAAACTTCATTCACTGTACAATGAGTTATTGTACACCAAAAACACTGTATTCACAATATACTGTACTGTGTCTGGAAAAGTGAGTACAGTATTTGGCAAAACAGTCACAAGTACTGCATTCACTCATATTTAAAGTAATGAATACAGAAAAACTTATACAAGTTTTAAGAATGAGTGATTCATTTGTCAGTTTGAATGCATTCATGCAGACCTCTATTGTCCACCATTCCAGGTGTACAAATTAGATCAGTAGTAGATGAACACCCAATACTAGGTAGAGCAATAGTACTGACGGTCCTTAAGAAATAGTTCATCTCCATAATATAATGGAATGGAATGAATTATATAAGCAAATAAATAACATAAAAATTGACTTTGATAAATCATATAAGTCACTTACTTAAAACAGGCCAATTCAAAAAATACTATTAAAAAACATGTAGAAATACAAGTAAAATGTTTTAATGAAGCACGAATACTAATACATGGCCAGAAGGAAAAATTAAATCAAGATCATTGGTTCCAAGTATCAACATTTTTGATCATACTACGATCTAATTTAATATCAATTAAACAAAAGTTCAATTTATATATATCGGTACCGACCATACTTAACACTTCCCTCACAGTTGAAACTGGCGATGAACCGGAATCAACAGAACAAACTGACATTGACCAAATAGAATCAGAATAGCTTACAGAGATAAACCCAAAAATAGAAGAGCAAGATCTAAATGATCTTACTATTCCAGCTATTTTAATGTCAGACCTGGATAATTCTACAGATTCTGATGATAGTTCAAACATAATAGAGAATAAAATAAGCAGCAATATCACAATGGCACAATCTAATATTGATTTTATTAATACAGCATCCAAGCTTATACCAGTTTTCGATGGTAAGGGTTAGTACTCAACCTAACAAAAAGTCGTCCAAAACAAAAAACTTCATATGAAACAAAATTTCTTGACGTTTTTTTCGTATGAAGTTTTTTGTTTTGGACGACTTTGTGTTAGGTTAAGTACTAACCCTAAAGCTGAAAATTTAACAAGTTTCATCGATGCATTGCAAATAATAGAATCAATAAAAGGCGACCACGAACAATGAGCAGTTTCCATAATAAAAAAAAAGAGAGAACGTTATAGTCGGGTGCCCCGACTATCAGATACCCGTTACTCAGCTAAGGGGGTGCGAGGGAGATGGATATATAAAACTTTGATCGGGCATAACTTTTTAACGAACGGTCCGATTTGAAAAATTTCTTCTACATTTCGATAGGTATTGATTATCACAATAAAACTGAATTTTTACTTTTCCAAAATCTTTAAAGGTGTGGGCGCCAGACACCTTTCAAAAAATGGTTTAGTGCGATTGAGGTCGTTAGAAGGGGCGTGGCACCTTTTTGAAATAAACTTGCGCTGCGTGGGAACTCCAAGAATATGCATGCAAAATGCCAATCCTCTAGCTTTTATAGTTTTCGAGATCTCAGTGTTCATACGGACGGACAGACAGACGGACAGACGGACATGGCTAGTTCGACTCGGCTAGTGATCCTGATCAAGAATATATGTACTTTATAGGGTCGGAAAAGCTTCCTTCTCCCTGTTACATACTTTTGCACGAATACAATATACCCTTTTACTCTACGAGTAACGGGTATAACAAAGCTAAAAATCGAATCGGAAATGAAACAACAATTACTGAAGTCATTTCTAGATTAAAAAGCAATGTCAAAGGCGAAACTGTAGAAGTATTGTCAGCAAAACTGATGAACCTACAGCAACGCAATAAAACTGCTAACCAGTATACACAAGAGCTTGAGCAGATGACAAAAGCTTTAGAGGGTGCATATATAACAGACGGCATACCCCTAAATAGTTGCACAGAAGCAACCGGACAGTCAAACACTGTCCTATATTACAAAAATTATCCACAGCGCGGAGGAAACCGTGGACGTGGAAATTACAGAGGTAACTTTGGAAATCGTAATAATAATTACAACAACAATGGTAACCAATACAATAATAATAGTTACCACAACAATGATAACCAATACAATAATGGACGAGGCCAATGTGGCTACAGGAAAGGAACTTGTCTTTTTATTAGACACAGGTGCAGACGTTTCATTAGTTAATGAAAATTCTGATGTCTTTCATGACATAAAAGTTAATTATATTATAGACATAGGAGGAATAAGTCAAGAGGTATCCAAATCCAAGGGGTTAACTTCTATTGAGATACAGACCACTAAGTACATAATCCAACACGATTTGCATATCGTGGATTTACATTTCGCTATTCCTTGTGATGGCATATTAGGAATCGATTTTATTAAAAAATACGTATGATAATTAGACTTCAAGCAATCCGAAAATTGGCTTATAATTAGACCAAATAACTTAAAATTTCCAATTTATGTTCCAATAACATACAGTTCTGGCAACAACTTAATACTTCTGCCAGCAAGATCCCAAGTTATTAGAAAAATTCAGGAATTCAAAAGATGACGTGTATTGATTCCAAATCCCTAAGGGAGAAAGTAATAAGTGTACAACTGAGCAGGAATTAGCTGAACTTCATTGGGGAATATTACATTTTCGACCATATATTTATGGAAATCACTTTACAATTAAAACAGGCCACAGACCATTATTATATCTATTTTCAATGATAAATCCGAGTTCTAAACTAACACGTATGAGGCTAGAGTTAGAAGAGTATGATTTTACAGTTGAATATCTAAAGGGAAAAGACAATTATGTAGCTGATGCGTTATCAAGAATAACCATTAAAGATCTGCAAAACATTACTGGAAATATAAGGAAAGTCACTACTAGATATCAAAATAGACAAAAAATCCGCGCGGAAAACAATCAAATAGAATTGCTTACGCAATCTATAGAAAAGCTTCTAGGCCCAACGTATATGAAGTCATAAACAATGACGAAGTACGTAAAGAGTGACCTTGCAGGTAAAAAATATGATATGTTGATTTAAACATGGTAGGAAAATTACTGCAAGATATGACGTTAGCGATTTATATACCAACTAGCTATACCCGGCGCGACTTCGTTCGCTTAAAATTAGTTTGGAGTACTGTTATCAAGACTTTCCCATTTCCACACCACCCCTGAGGTAGAGAAATCGGCGCGTTTTTTTTAAAGTGGTATCTCCATTTAGACCTATTCCACTGAAACTGTCTAAGTTTAATAATGTAAATTAATATGATTACTTTAAAACCTCTGTGTAAACAACATTTTTAGAAGATCCTTCAGTAGCGAGAATAATAAGGCTACTGGCAGAGCTAACTCTAGAGCATGCGACATAAAATTGTCATTGAGAAAAGCAATCTTCTCTAAGATCTAGCCCAGCCAGCTTTAAAGTCTGCCCCTGCGATTTATTTATAGTTATTGCAAAGCAAACTTTAAGAGGGAATTGAAGCCTTTTAAACTGAAACGGCAGGCTGGATGGGATCCTGGGTATAAACACTGTTTCCCCCTTCGCGCATCCCGTAAATACTATTGCTTCGATTACATTCTTATGAAGACCTTTTATTTGCAATCGTGTCCCATTGCATCACTTTGGGGGATTCAAATTTCGCAATAACATTACGGGTGCTCCGAATGCTGCGGAATCCCTGGTGGATTCAAGGAATTTAAAAATTCAACAGGGTAATGAATCGCACTATCAACATTGTAATGAATCTTGTAGCTGCCCCTAAAATACCCTTAGAACTAAGCTAAGACATGTAGTCCGTTAGACTTTATCTTTAAGATACCGTAGTGTGCAGTCTCCAAATAGGATCGAGAAGATGTCAGTGAGCATCTGCTTAACAGCACTGTTAAAGCTTACAGAGCTCAGATAGGGTTAAAGGAAAATAACGATTAACAGGGAATAGTGTCAATAGCTGCGAAAAGAAAAAAAGGGAAAGTCAGGTTGCATGGTCGCTGGAGGGCGAAGTTACCTTCTTTTGGTTTTTGATTCTCAAGCAGAGAAGGTCGTAGGTTCGGAGTACTTATTTCAACTCGCTTTTGCAGTGAACTCCAACCTAAAAGTAAGGTCAGGAGCATCACATAAGTTTGCGCGTGTGTTCCCAAAAAGTTAAGATCCGAAATAACCATAAAAACCTACGGCCTAGACTAAACAAACCAAATAACAAACTAAATTAATTTAATTTTCTGTGCCAAATCCACTGGGTGAGTTTACGCAAAAAGCTAGGTATTCACAGGTGCTTGAAAGATAATTTTGAATTAGGTTTCGGCGTCCAGATACCTGGAGACGAAAGTACGGGAAATCTACGGCAAGAAGCTATCCAAAACCAAGCGGGAAAAAGCCAGAAGTTACAGCGAGAGAGCAGCTCCAAAAGGAAAGAAGAAGACCCAGTTTACGACATCGCGAGCAGCGAGCAGCAAAAAAAAGAGAGCAATGACCGAACAGCGGAGAGTGGGGATGGTAAATTAGATTAGTGGGTAGTTATGTAAGAAAGTGCCTGTTTAAATTTTAAGTTTTGTTAGTTTGGGAAAAAATGTCCCAATGGCCTCGGTGAGCGTAACACAGTGCGAGTGGGGAAAAAAAAGCTGTTAGTAAATACCTACATTTTTCAAAAATAACTAAATTTTTAACCCTCCCAAAAAAAAAAAAAAGGGGCAAAACAGGAACGACCTCTGGAAAGCGCTTTCTACGTTGGAACCGAGTGAAATGTGAGTGAAACTTATTACCTTTTGATATTTTGAAACCATTTTTGCGAAATTGAATTTTCTCTTGCTAGTTTTTTTTCATTCGCCTATTTAAAGCCACTGTTTGCCTAATCTAACATGGGAACAGAAATCCCTTTTGTTTACCTAAACTTAACATAACCAAAGCTGTTAATTAACAGCGACGTATAAAAGCAAATTAAATGAAAAGGTAAACAAGAGAGGTTTTGGTGTTTTGAATTGCTTGAAGAACTTAATCAGAAAAAGTAACTCCTAATACGTAATTGATTTAATAATTATATTTTATTTGTATCTTATCAATATTGGAAAAACCCCGGAAAAAACTATGAAATTTTATATTTTAATTTTTAGTCATTAATAAATTATTATAATGTTTACTTAAATATCTATTTTTTGATCCCCGCTAACTAACCCCTAACCCCATAAAACAAAAGGGGCCATGAACCAGTTCATTGTGGAATTTCGTGGCCAAGGTTGGGTGGGCATATTGGGCCGCACCAACATCAGCGGACCCTAACCGATATCCCAAATTTCTGAGGGATATGGGTATATTTAGGTATTAAGCAGCCTATTGTTTCGTATGGGGACACACTGTTTAGAATTCCACAGCCTCGTAGCTTATTTCATCTGCCAAAACGCTAGATAGAACCGTCTCTTTTCATCAAAGAATGTCTATAGCCATCACCCTCTTCTTAATAGAAATTGCGCCTTAATAATTTAAGTTTGAGCCAGTCGATTGCGAATATTAAAGGGAGCAAGTCGTGTCATCCATAGAGTGCGAAAGTCGTGAAGATTAATACAAAACCTTTGTTCGTTTAATTTACTTTTTTATATATCCGAAATAAACATAATCAATTTGTACTACCCTACAAATTATTGGGGGCTCGTCCGGGAATATAAAAGTAAAAGAACAAAGAGAAAACTGTGCGTTAACACATCGAAAATTTGTCGCGACGAGGAATGAAGTGAAAACTGAGAAGAACGAAGTAAAAACGGTGAAAAACGAAGTAAAAACTGAAAAGCGGGGGAAGTAATTGTTAAACAGGAACAACTGATGTCGAGGAAAAAGATCGACTAACATTGAAGCAGCGGATTTGAGTGCAAACAATTACACAGACTACAAAAAGTGCCAAAAATTTTGCAAAAACTTTATTGTGTGTGTGCCCAAAAACTAACGCGCAATAAAAACTTGCAACGCAAAATCTACGCAGTAGAGAGGAGAATGCAACACAGAAGAGACACGAAAAAAGTTTGACGACAATTTGATGCAGTGCCTGTGATCAAATTTTGACGACACGATCTCAGGTGAACACGAAGGTAGCAATTACCTGTGGGAGAAGGACAACGAGAAGTGATCTTTGCGACGAAGGCGAGGGTGTTATTGACGAGAGAAGAGAACGACGACATACAGCAGCGGACTGGCCACTTGCTATTTTTGCGACAACAAAAGTTTCCTGTGGCGAAAAGAGGAGCTGCAAGAGCTTGCAAACGACGCAATTCGCAACAAAAATTGCAAAGAGACGAGCAAGAAGTGGCAACGGGACGATCAAGCAGTGCAGCGTGACGACATCGTAGAAGAGTACAAGCTGGAGTAGCAGAGTGGACTGGATTGGCAAAATTCAAGCAGACGTAGAAGACAGCAAAATCCAATTGGGTGTGGTGAGCGGCTGAGGCGATTTCACATATTTAATCTGATTTGAACTTTTTTGAATACACGAATTGTTTAACGTTAATTAAATTTCCTACTTTGTTGTATCAAAACATTTAAATATTGAATTGTACCACTGATTGTAAACGGTTTAAACGCATTACCATGGATGCTAGAACGATCCTCGCTATGACTGTGCCTCGACTAAGGGCAAAGTTAACCGAACTAGGTTTGGATACAACTGGCAGAAAAGGAGCCTTGCAGGATCGGTTGTTCGATCATTATCAATTAGTTGTGGCTGACGATGAGGACGGCGAGGCTGATGAGGATGCTGCGAGTGTTAGTAGTGCTTCCAATTACCAAGAGGCGGTTCAACCTAGTAGCTCGAGATTTACTCTACGCGATATTCAGGACAGTGCTTCATCATTTTCAGGCTCCGAACAGGAAGACGTCAATCACTGGCTGTCTGAATTCGATGACGTTGCAGTTACCGTGGGTTGGGATAATTTGCAGAAATTTATTTATGCCAAGCAACTTCTGATTGGAGCAGCCAAGCTCTACATTAAAAGTACAAGGGGAGTTAGGGGTTGGATTGAGCTGAAAAACGCGTTGAAGGAAGAATTTGGTAAGAAGCTATGTTCGGCAGAGATACACAAGATTTTGCGCCAAAGGCAAAAACAACCAAAAGAGACATGCCTCGAGTATCTCTATAGTTTAATGGAGATCAGCAAACCGATAAATCTTGATGAGGAAAGTCTAGTATCGTACTTCGTAGATGGCATCCCAGATAGCAAGGTCAACAAGGCAGGGTTGTATCGAGCGAATTCCATTAGGGAACTTAAAGCCGAATTAAGCATTTACAAAAAGATGAAGGGTAAGGGAAATACTAAAGACAATTTGAACAGGGAATCGACAGGTAAACCGACTCAGAGCAATTTTCAAAGGAAATGCTTTAAGTGTAACAGCGAAGGCCATATTGCTAGGGATTGCAAAGGCGAAGTAATATGTTACAAGTGCAACAAGAAAGGACATATCTCTAAAAATTGCGATGAGAATAGAGCAACTATTTCCGTTAAGAAAGAGCTTGCAAACGTACTGGAAGTAAAAGCTGCGAAGGGACTCATTTACAAAAAGATGAAAGCTGAAGGAGTGACATTCATAGCCATGATTGATTCGGGATGTGACTTGTGTTTGATGAGAGAGGATATTTTCAGAAGTTTTGACGGCTTGAAGCTAAAGCCAGTAGTTAAGCACCTGAGAGGTATCGGCAAGGGCGAACTTGTGACTGTAGGATGTTTCGACGTCGATCTTGAAGCTGATGGTGTATGCTTCTCGGTAACTTTCCATGTCGCTAAACAGAACGAACTCGAGTACGCTGCGATTGTGGGAAACGATGTGCTACAGTCAGTCGACGTAATGTTCAGTTCCAGCGGCGTCGAGTTCAGGGCAAAAGAGAGAGACTTTGCATCGACATTTAATGGAATGTGTGTCACGGAGATAGTCGAGAAAAGTTCCGTCCTAGATAATATTAATTTATCTCACCTGGCCGACAATCAAAAACTAAAGGTAGCGCAGCTTGTTACAGAGTACAAGCCAATAAAATTGATAGAGTCTCCAGTGAGCATGAGAATCGTATTGGAAGACGACATTCCTGTATATCAACGCCCAAGACGCACGTCATACGAGAACAGGTGTTTCATAGAGAAGCAAGTGCAGGAATGGTTGGCAGAGGGAATTATTGTACCCAGCTCCTCAGAGTATGCTTCGCCAGTGGTAGTGGTAGTTCCTGGTAGCTAAAAAGGACGGATCCAGACGATTTTGCTGCGATTATCGCCGACTAAATCAAAAGATCAAGAAGGACAATTTTCCGATGAGTCTAATTGACGATGTTCTCGACAGGTTGCAGGGCTCGAAAATATTCACAACCCTGGACATGATGAACGGTTTCTTTCATGTGCCGATTGACGAAGAATCTAGGAAGTTCACAGCGTTCGTGACGCATAACGGGCAGTACGAATTTACTCATGTACCGTTTGGTATCTCAAATTCTCCAGCTGTTTTCTGCCGATACGTCACGTCTACTTTGAGGGATCTCATTCAAACGCAAACGATCGTGGTCTATATGGACAATATAATCGTGCCAAGCAAGGACAAAAATGAAGGACTGAAGGCGTTGGAGAAAGTGTTGAGCGTAGCTTCGAAAGCTGGATTGCGAATCAAGTGGGAAAAAGCACAATTTCTCAAGAGCAAAATCAATTTCTTAGGCTACACGATTGAGAACGGAACCATAGCACCCACCAACGAGAAGATTAAAGCTGTCGTCAATTTTCCAATACCTCAAAGCAGACAAGCTTTGCAGCGATACTTGGGTCTGACGTCATATATGCGGCGCTTCATTAAAGATTACGCCCTCACAGCAAAACCCTTAAGCGACCTTCTTCGGATGAAAAGCAACACAAAGGATGACAGAAATCTCACGTTGACTGAGCAAGGATTAGTTTCGTTTAATATCTTGAAACAGCTACTAGTGTCAGCACCAGTACTCAAACTGTTCGATCCGATGGCTACAACCGAAGTTCATACAGATGCAAGCAAATATGGCTTCGGAGGCGTTTTAGTGCAAAGGGACTCGGAGGATCAGCAGTTTCATCCTGTTGAGTTTATGAACAGGAAAACAAACAATTGTGAGGAAAAGTACAGTTCCTACGAGCTCGAGGTGTTAGCAATCGTGAATGCGTTGAAAAAGTGGCGAGTTTACCTCCTTGGAAAGGCTTTTACCGTGGTTACCGATTGCAACGCTTTCGCAATGACGATCAAGAAGGATGATCTACCACCAAGAGTTGCCAGGTGGGCCATGGCTCTGCAAGAGTTTGAATTTAAGGTAGAGCACAGGGCTGGAACAAAGATGAGGCACGTGGATGCATTAAGCCGTTTGTCATGCTTTCTAATCGCCGATTTTACAAAGTCACGTTTAGTGGAGGCACAAGACAGCGACAGCTGGATAAAAGCTGTGAAAACCATATTAACCAAGAACGACGACTACGAAGATTATTTCTTAAAAAATAATATCCTGTACAAAGACGCAGTTCTTGAGCTGTTAGTTGTTCCAGAGACAATGGAATCCGAAATTATCAGCGTAGCACACAGAGAGGGCCACTTCGGTATAAAAAAGACTCGCGATATCCTGGAAAAATCGTATTATATCCCTGGAATCCAACAGAAGGTAGAACGAGTTGTCAAAGGATGCGTGGAATGCTTGATCATCGACTCCAAGCGTGGGAAAAAGGAAGGGTTACTCAGTCCCATTGACAAGGCTCAGGAACCTCTCGGAACCTATCACATCGACCACGTTGGACCCCTAACCGACACGAAGAAACGCTATAACCACATCTTGGCTGTCGTGGATGGATTTTCCAAATTTGTGTGGCTTTATCCAACAAAATCGACTGGAACCGAAGAAGTCTTGGAAAAACTGGAAAAGCAAGCAGCAGTTTTCAATCCTCGCCGCATAGTTACCGACAGGGGAACAGCTTTCACTTCAGGACTCTTTAACGAGTACTGCAACCGCGAAGGAATCCAGCTTCTGCACATTACCACAGGCGTACCCAGAGGTAACGGCCAAGTGGAAAGAATCCACAAAATTGTCATTCCGATGCTGAGCAAAATTTGTCAGGAAAACCCACAGAATTGGTATCGTCACGTAGATAGAGTTCAGCAGATAATTAACAACACTCCACCTCGAACCACCAAGTATAGTCCGTTCCAAATCTTGACCGGATTGAATATGAGAAAGAGGGACGACGAGTTCTTGAAAGTTTTTGAAGACTTAGAAATAGAAGAACTAAATGAAGAACGTGAAGAGATACGAAAGAAAGCTCAGCAGAACATAGAGAAAGTTCAGCAAGAAAACAGAAAGAGTTTTAACGAAAAAAGGAAGGTAGAAACTGATAATGCCGTAGGAGAATTGGTTGCCATAAAAAGGACACAGTATGGAACTGGAAGGAAACTTCGTCCAAAATTTTTCGGCCCTTACAATGTAACTAAAAAACTTAATCATAAACGTTATGAAGTAAAGAAGGAAGGTAATCAGGAGGGACCAAACATTACTACTACAGCAGCAGAATACATGAAAAAATGGGGTTCATTCAGGGGCGAATGAAGATTCAGGATGGCCGATTGTGGGATATGGGTATATTAAGGTATTAAGCAGCCTATTGTTTCGTATGGGGACACACTGTTTAGAATTCCACAGCCTCGTAGCTTATTTCATCTACCAAAACGCTAGATAGAACCGTCTCTTTTCATCAAAGAATGTCTATAGCCATCACCCTCTTCTTAATAGAAATTGCGCCTTAATAATTTAAGTTTGAGCCAGTCCATTGCGAATATTAAAGGGAGCAAGTCGTGTCATCCATAGAGTGCGAAAGTCGTGAAGATTAATACAAAACCTTTGTTCGTTTAATTTACTTTTTTATATATCCGAAATAAACATAATCAATTTGTACTACCCTACATTTCTTTGCATGTCCTTCTAGCTGTCTTACGTATAACTTGTTCTCTCCGTCCGGTTTAGCATTTTTTTTTTGTTCGTTTTTGCACGTTTATTTTAATAATAAGATCGTAGGCCTCGTGGTAGCACCTTATAACATCCCCCCCAATTGCCGACGAGCCAGTCAAGCCGGAGAAATATCAGACGTGCCGGCTATACCCGAGATTTCCATCTGCCTATATATTTTTTTAAAGGTTACCCATTACAGGTATAATTTATAAAAGCTTATTATTTTTGGCGCCCAACGTGGGGCTTTAGATTATTTCATCTATTTCTCGATTTAGTTGAACACAATAAGCTAGTGTGACTCACTTATACGGATGACCCTTTCTGTTTATCATTGCTTTAATTTCATTTTTGTGTTTGATTTGTCTGCCTCGATAGTAGTAGTAGCAGCAAATCAGTTTTATTTTCCGCTTTTATTGATCCGCAATTTTAATTTGGATTACAAGCTAAGCAACTCTAGAGATGTTAGTTTGTCCAATGTTAATGTGGGTTCGATTTTTCTATTTATTTTTCAATGAAAAGGAGATGCTAAAACTAGGTGATGGATGGCAGCGAGATTAGCTGACCGTTGACCACGTCTAACAAAGCGTTTTAAATTTTCATCTTTTCTTTTATTTGCGTACTTTGACAGCGATCAGTTGCATAGGATAATCAGGAGATACATTTCGAAAAGGTACACCTGACCACAGCTGATTCTGCGGCCAAATTGGTAAAGTGTGCGAACTATATCTATAGTCTTCTTTGTCGTTAATGTTCTTCTTGAATCGAGTAGGAAATAGGAAGCGATGGTTCACAGGACTGCCACCTATCCACGATTTAAGGGGTTCATTAAATCTTTATTTCATTAAAATCATTTTCACGTGCATTGAATTGGAAAATTCGGAAATATTTTGTGAACGGGAAAGGTGGTAAAATTTAGTTGGGAGATCAAATACTTACATACATAATCGTTGGATTAACTTTTCAAAAAAATAAATTAAATAATTTAAGCATTAGAGAGTTTAAAACAATTTATAAAGAATTTTTAGCTGCACTTCCAGAGGAAGAGGTAGCACCTCCAGTTGTTATATGTAGCCTTTGCCATCGTACTGTAGAAACCCAGGAAAAATACACAACAAAGTGTGGCCACGATTTCCACAAAGCCTGCATTAAAACCCATTATTCAGCATCGCCAAACTGTCCAGTTTGCCAAAAAAGGTGTATTTCTCAAAAGCTATCACAACCGACAAATCTTTCACTACAAACGCGTCAGCAATCGTTGTTCGTATCGCTCTCGCGCTCTTCAAGCGAAGTAAATTTAGCCGAAACATTGGAAGATTGTCCAGGGACAAGCTCGAAACAAAATCCCAAAATGAGTAACGTAAGCGAGGAAATTGCAGCTGCTGTAGAAGCAATGCAAAACAATCTACTAACGCAGCTGACCAAACCAATATAAAGGCTCGGTTAGGCAGCAGGCAAGAGCAAGATATTCAGCAGCAAGCGGCTAATACTAGCCGAAATGTTCCACTAGAGCAACTGTTAGGGTTAGCTATCCCTCAAGAGAATGCTGGCCAATCAGCAACAGGTCCAACTCCCTTGAGAAGCAATTTTTCCGATCTGTCTCAAAGGCCCGACAAAGTAGGCCACATAATGAATAACTGGAAACTTCGGTTTTCCGGAGCTGGCGATACTTTGGGGGTAGACAGTTTTATTTACAGGGTTGAGGCGTTAACTCATCAGACCCTCGAAGGGAACTTTACGCTTCTTTGCAGCAATGCTAATACATTGTTCGAGGGTAAAGCTGCCGATTTCTTTTGGCGGCATCACAAAGCTGTGGGGGTAGTGCGCTGGCAAGAACTTTGTGCAGCACTGAAAAAGCAATTCAGAGACTCCAGGACGGATGTAGACATCCGCCAAATAATTAGGGACCGCAAGCAAAGAGACAAGGAAACTTTTGAGGCATTTTACGATGCGATACTAAAGCTTGTGGACCGCCTAGATCAGCCTATATCGGACAAAACGTTAATAGAAATAGTTCGTAGAAACTTACGTCCGGAGATCCAGCATGAAATATTAAATATTTCGTTGGATTCAATGGAAACCCTTCGAGAAATCTGTAGAAAACGGGAATGTTTTCTGGATGAGGTTCGTAAGACTCATGGCTATCAAAAAGCCGCACCGTTTAAAAGGCAGGTAGCAGAGCTCTTAACAGTTGACGCGATGGAAGATAAATCCGAGTTTGAAGAGGAGGAGTTGAGAGAGATTGGAGCTCTATCCCTTATATGCTGGAACTGTCATAAGGAAGGACATAGATACCAGGACTGTAATGCTAAAATGAAGGTCTTTTGTTATACTTGTGGTAGGCCAAACACCTACAGAAATCAGTGTCCTAAATGTTCAAAAAACCCAGCAAGGAACACCCCAGCCACACGCCAGCCGATCAGTGTTCCACCAAATCCAAGGGCTCAGAGGGATTAAGCAAGCAAATACAGCACACAGTCATTCAAGAACCTTCCCATAGTGAGGAACCGATTGAGTTCTGGCACAGGAAGCTCGATGCCTTCATTAAGTATCCCGCTGCCAGCCAGGGAGAGGTACATCGTAGGGGGTCCCGTAGCAGTCGACGTTTAAAAGAATTTTGGAAAACCACCAAGATTATTGGAGCGATTCGTCGAAGCAAAAATGATAAGCGGCCTTATGCGGAAGTAAATCTTCTGGGAAAATTTAGGGAAGGATTATTGGACACTGGTGCTGCGATGAGTTGCATAGGCGGAGATTTAGCTAATGAATTTATTTGTAGCAATAAGCCATTTAAAAGAGTGCTTTCTAGCGCCTGTGCGGTGGATGGAAGCAACCAAAAGATAGTTGGTAAATTTAGCACTAAGATAGAATATAAAGGAGTTGAACATGAAATTGAATTATTTATAATACCTTCAGTTAAGCAAGACCTATACCTTGGAATAGACTTTTGGGATAATTTCAATCTTTTGCCAAGTCCACTGGCGATCGAAGAAGTGGAAGCGGAATCCGAACACCATATCCTTACCCCAGTACAAAATGGCGAATTAGAAAGGACCATCCAAAAATTTCCGTCTTTCGCTGCCAAGGGCTTGGGAAAAACCACTTTATTATCTCACACCATAGATACAGGTACCGCAAAGCCGATTAAACAGAGGCATTTTCCAGTTTCCCCGGCCATAGAGAAGCTGCTTTATGCAGAGATCGATAGAATGCTTCAGCTAGGGGTAATAGAGGAGTCGGAAAGTGCATGGTCGTCGCCAGTCGTTCTAGTCCAGAAGCCAGGAAAAGTTAGACTTTGCTTAGATAGTCGAAAAGTAAACTCGGTAACTGTGAAGGATGCTTATCCACTGCCTCAGATTGATGGCATTCTCAGCCGATTACCCAAAGCCATTTTTATAAGTAGTTTGGACTTAAAAGATGCTTTCTGGCAGATTCCACTTGATCCCGCTTCGAGGGGCAAGACTGCTTTTACAGTCCCAGGGAGGCCTCTTTATCATTACAAGGTCATGCCCTTTGGCCTTTGTAATGCGCCGCAGACAATGTCCAGACTTATGGATAGGGTTATCCCAGCTTCTCTCAGAAATGAAGTTTTTGTTTATCTCGATGACTTGCTTGTGATTTCCGACAATTTTGAAAACCATTTAAAGGTTTTAGACACGGTGCCAGGACACATCGAAAAAGCTGGATTGACAATAAATATTGGAAAGAGTCATTTTTGCAAGCGATCTGTGAAGTATTTGGGTCACATTATAGGAGAAGGTGGAATCCGCACAGATCCCGACAAAATCTCAGCTATCGCAAATTTTCCCTTGCCAACAACATTAAAATCGCTAAGAAGTTTCTTGGGCTTAGCAGGATGGTACAGGAAGTTTATTAATAACTTCGCGGCAGTAGCAGCCCCATTGACCGACCTGTTAAAACCAAAACAAAAATTTGTAATGTCAGCTGAGGGAAAAGAGGCATTCGGAGTCTAGGCTTTCTACCGCTCCAGTGTTGCGTAGTCCCGACTTTACTCGCCCATTTTATATTCATTGCGATGCGAGTAAAACTGGAGTTGGAGGTGTGTTGGTCCAAAAAACCGAGCAAGGAGAAGAAATGCCTATTGCGTTTGTGTCTAAAAAGTTGAACAGGGCCCAGCGTAACTACACTGTTACGGAACAGGAATGCTTAGCCGCACTCGTTAGCATAAAAAAATTTCGAGCTTACGTGGAGGGACTTGAGTTCACTGTGATAACAGATCATGCTTCTCTCAAATGGCTAATGACGCAAGGCGATTTAAATTCAAGATTAGCCAGGTGGGCGTTAAAACTGCAGGGTTTTATGTTCCATATTGAACATCGGAAAGGGAAGTTAAACATAGTACCTGATGCGCTTTCACGCGTCCAGGAAGATTATATAGCCGCCATGGACCTGCAGAGCGGGTTATTAGTCGATTTGGAATCCCCTTATTTCGATTCGCCGGAGTACCAGGCCTTAAAGGACCGTGTGGCAGCCAACATCGACCAACTTCCGGATCTAAAAATTGTTGATAAATTCCTATAACGACGTTCAGAGCATACTAAAGGAGAACTCTTGCATGACTCGTATGCGTGGAAATTACGGCTCCCAAAGGAATTGATATCCGAAGTCCTGCGCAAAGGACATGATGACCCATTAGCTTCTCACGGGGGAGTACATAAAACGTTAGAGAGGATTAGGAGATATTTCTACTGGCCAGGATTAGTTGCGCATGTAAAAGAGTACATTGCAGCTTGCAGTCAATGCAAAATGACCAAGGCTCCGAATATTACTTTGAGGCCACCCATAGGGAAACCAGCTGAGTCGCACAGGTTTTTCCAACGTCTTTATGTGGATTTTCTGGGTCCGTATCCTAGGTCAAGAAGTGGAAATGTCGCTATGTTTATTGTTCTAGATCATTACTCTAAATTTGTCTTTCTCAAAGCAGTTAAAATTGACTGCTGACGTCGTTATTAAATATTTGCGTGATGATTTGTTTTTCACTTTTGGAATGCCGGAAACAATTGTCTCCGATAACGGATCGCAGTTTAGAGCTGACAGTTTTCAGAATCTTTTGCGGAACAATAAAATCAAACATACCTTTACGGCAGTGCATGCTCCGCAGGCTAACGCGTCAGAGCGGGTTAATCGCTCAGTAATAGCGGTCATTCGCTCGTACATCCGGCCTGATCAAAAGGATTGGGATGAGACCCTAAGTCAAATATGTTGTGCGCTTCGTTCCTCAGTACATTCTGGCCTTGGCACAACACCCAACTACATGGTATTCGGTCAGCAGATGGTGACGTCTGGTGGTACTTACCCATTATTACGATCGCTAGGGTTATTAGAGGATAGGGCATTTATATTCAATCGGAAAGATTCCTTAGAGTTGGTACGAAAGAAAGCCTGCGAAATGATGAACAAGCAAAACGAACGTAACGAACGGCATTATAATTTGCGAGCTAGAAAGGTGCAGTAACAAGTTGGCCAAGAAGTCTATAGGCGAAACTATAAGCAGAGCAATTTCCAGGCTGGTTATAACGCAAAACTAGGACCGATGTTTGTAAAAGCAAGGATCAGACAGAGGAAAGGAAACTCCATTTATGAACTGGAAGATATGCAAGGGAAAAGCATTGGAACCTATCACGCCAAGGACTTGCGTCAATAGCAGCTCCGTTTTATCAGTCTTGTGGGTCTTGCTGTTGTTTGTTACCCAACCCCAAGTCTGATTTTGGCTGGGGGGATTTTGTAATGAATCTTGTAGCTGCCCCTAAAATACCCTTAGAACTAAGCTAAGACATGTAGTCCGTTAGACTTTATCTTTAAGATACCGTAGTGTGCAGTCTCCAAATAGGATCGAGAAGATGTCAGTGAGCATCTGCTTAACAGCACTGTTAAAGCTTACAGAGCTCAGATAGGGTTAACGGAAAATAACGATTAACAGGGAATAGTGTCAATAGCTGCGAAAAGAAAAAAAGGGAAAGTCAGGTTGCATGGTCGCTGGAGGGCGAAGTTACCTTCTTTTGGTTTTTGATTCTCAAGCAGAGAAGGTCGTAGGTTCGGAGTACTTATTTCAACTCGCTTTTGCAGTGAACTCCAACCTAAAAGTAAGGTCAGGAGCATCACATAAGTTTGCGCGTGTGTTCCCAAAAAGTTAAAATCCGAAATAACCATAAAAACCTACGGCCTAGACTAAACAAACCAAATAACAAACTAAATTAATTTAATTTTCTGTGCCAAATCCACTGGGTGAGTTTACGCAAAAAGCTAGGTATTCACAGGTGCTTGAAAGATAATTTTGGATTAGGTTTCGGCGTCCAGATACCTGGAGACGAAAGTACGGGAAATCTACGGCAAGAAGCTATCCAAAACCAAGCGGGAAAAAGCCAGAAGTTACAGCGAGAGAGCAGCTCCAAAAGGAAAGAAGAAGACCCAGTTTACGACATCGCGAGCAGCTGAGACGACGACGTTAGAGCGCTGCTAGTTTAAGCCCGGTTTTTCGGTCCGGGAGTGCGCTAAAGGCCGTTGGGACGTTTGGGGGACCCTAAGGGCCTATGAGGATGCAGTGAGGCAGATTTCAGGCGGAGCAGAAAAGTAAAACCCCTGTGAAAACTAATGCAGTGCCGGTGATCGTCCCTAACCCTGTTTCTTGACCCCAGTTACCCCAGTTACGAAATTCTATGGTGTTCTGAATCCGGAAAACCCCTAAAAAGGCCACGGAAAATGCCCCAAAGTCTCCGTCATGTGTCCATTTCCGGTACGATTTAAATAGCCGGTAATTTTCTGCCCGTTGGAAAATATTCCATCGCATGCCAATTACAGAAGCCGAGAACAGTGAGAGAGCGTAGCGCAGACACCAACCCGAGAGAGAGGCTCCGTATGCGGTATTGTGTTAGAAAGAGAAAAAGCATAGCTTAAACGCAAAAAAAAGAGAGCAATGACCGAACAGCGGAGAGTGGGGATGGTAAATTAGATTAGTGGGTAGTTATGTAAGAAAGTGCCTGTTTAAATTTTAAGTTTTGTTAGTTTGGGAAAAAATGTCCCAATGGCCTCGGTGAGCGTAACACAGTGCGAGTGGGGGAAAAAAAAAGCTAGTTTTTTTTCATTCGCCTATTTAAAGCCACTGTTTGCCTAATCTAACATGGGAACAGAAATCCCTTTTGTTTACCTAAACTTAACATAACCAAAGCTGTTAATTAACAGCGACGTATAAAAGCAAATTAAATGAAAAGGTAAACAAGAGAGGTTTTGGTGTTTTGAATTGCTTGAAGAACTTAATCAGAAAAAGTAACTCCTAATACGTAATTGATTTAATAATTATATTTTATTTATATCTTATCAATATTGGAAAAACCCCGGAAAACTAACTAACCCCTAACCCCATAACCCCCACAAAAGGGGCCATGAACCAGTTCATTGTGGAATTTCGTGGCCAAGGTTGGGTGGGCATATTGGGCCGCACCAACATCAGCGGACCCTAACCGATATCCCAAATTTCTTTGCATGTCCTTCTAGCTGTCTTACGTATAACTTGTTCTCTCCGTCCGGTTTAGCATTTTTTTTTGGTTCGTTTTTGCACGTTTATTTTAATAATAAGATCGTAGGCCTCGTGGTATAGCACCTTATAACATCCCCCCCAATTGCCGACGAGCCAGTCAAGCCGGAGAAATATCAGACGTGCCGGCTATACCCGAGATTTCCATCTGCCTATATATTTTTTTAAAGGTTACCCATTACAACATCAGGGACAGAGTCGACCGATTTATAGGAGACTTCTAATCCATCAAATAAGTTGAGCAATAAATTATTAATACCGGTTGCTCTTTCATTTTTCAAAGTGTTATCAAAATGGCGCGCTCAGAAAGCCAATCTAAGCTTTTACATGATATGTTTGAAATGTCAGGAAATATTTTGGATGTAAGGTCTTGAACGTTTTTCACTACATTTCCTAAGCTTGATGTTATAGCTATTTTGCCATTAACTGTTGGATGGACGCCATTCCCAATTTTTAAAAGAGTTTCGGCAAAAATTCCTGCAAAACTATCTCCTCTTAAGTGCACTCGCATATTTTTCGGGAGCGCTAGTTTTTTTATCTGTGGCCATAAAAATGAAGATTTTAAACAGGCCTTTATTTTATCAGCTCTTGTACCTCTTGGCACAACAGGAAGGGTTTGGCGAAAGTCTCCAGCTAGCAGGACTGTAATACCACCCATCAACATACTATTCTCATTAATATCTTGCAGGGTTCTATTTATGGCTTCAAGACCACCTTTATGTGACATGGTGCACTCATCCCAAACAATCAACTTACAATCTTTAAACACCGCAGCCATATTACATTGCTTTGAAATAGAGCAATGAGGTGTTTCTAAATTAACTAAATCCAAAGGAAGTTTGAATGTAGAATGAGCAGTTCGACCTCCATTGAGCAGGGTAGCAGCTATACCAGAAGATGCTACAGCTAGGGCTATTTTTTTTTAACTTCGAACTTTTGCCAACAATAAATTAATCAGGAAGGTTTACCCGTCCCTCCAGGTGCATCCAAAAAAAATATTTCACCCATCTCAGCCCCAACGCTTTGTAAAATTGTATTATATACATATTTTTGCTCGTCTGTAAGCAAATTTTTGTTGTTAGCAAGGAGAGTGTTGTTACTTTCATAACTTATTTCTCTTTGATAATCGGTATTATTTTCTTCCAATTCGGCTTCAGGAATAATTGGTTGAGGAAGACCATATTCCTTAAGACATGATCCACCAATAGACAATACAAAATGTTCAATGCTTATTAGGCATTTGTTATAGACTCTTTCCATAATTTCGTCATTATTGTCAGAGTTTTCGGGCATTTGTAATGAATGAAGTATATCTTCCGATAAGAAAATCTTGTACTTATTCCAAAGACCTAAAGGATCCGAAAGTTGACAAAAAACTAACATAATTCCAAACAGATCACGTAAGTTTTTTGGAACTTGACAAACGCTAGCTTCTGCCAAAGTTTTGTCCCAATGACTATCATCCTCAAGTAAGCCCAATGCTTTGCAAGCCAATTGAAAGGTACTGTATATTACGCCATTTACAGTTTTTAAATACGAAAATGAAGTTGGACCTCGTACCTCATGGAGTAAAAGTCAAAGAAAATAACATTCACTGTTATGTGGGTGAACGGTATAAACCCTGCCCAAAGCTGAATCCTTTTTAACTCCAGAAAAATTAGGTACGTCACTGCCTCGTTTTCTTTTAAGAAACTTTATATTGTTCCATGTGTAATAGGATGGAACTTCAGCATATAAAAAAGTTTTGGCAAAATTATCAATTTTACAAAGTTCAAAGAAAGCGAGAAGTGTTGTATTCGAAGGAGTGTTTATCTTCTTCGCTATTTGATTCGGATCATTTGGATTAAAGTACACACGCTGCCCATTTTCTAGATGTACAGACAATTGCATAACTGCTGGAAATCGTTCATGTATAGGGAAAGCGAGGATTCTCCACTCGGCTTCCTAACTGCTTGTATATCTTCCATTTTCATATGTTTTAACTTCATTTCGTCGGTCTTCAAGGGAAAATGAAGCCTGATCGCTGATTTATTGACATATTTGCATACGTATTTTATAGACTTGACTGAACTGCAGGCTTCAACATTTATGTGTGCTTCCATTGCACGTAATAGTACCGAATTATATGGCACAACCCAGCGATTGTCTAAAATATTACCATTTTTTTCTACTGTAAAGCCACCATCATCTGAAGCCTTTCTTCGATACAGAGGATAACTATCAATTCCTGTTACTGTTTCCTTTGAAAGCTGACGGGGAAATTTTTTTGAACATTTGCCATCTTTCATGCACGGTGAAGTACGGTTTAACATTCCGCAAGGTCCATGAATCATATTCGACTTAACAATATTATGTAGCACGGGATCTTTCTGTGGGTCTGGAATTTCTGCACATATTGTATCGTCTATTTGATCAGCATAAATTCGATTTTTAAGCCAAAGTAGTATATGGACATGTGGCAGCCCACGTTTTTGCCATTCTACAGTGTACATGAAACATTGAACTTCTCCAAACAATTCGGCCTTAACTAAAAGGGCCTTTAGTGCTTTAACTTTTAAATGAAATACTCGTGCTATTATATCATGGCGGTCATAGGCCATCTGACCGGGTAATAATGACTCTGTAATGTCTTTCCACTTAGGATTGCAAGTAAATGTTATAAATATATCAGGACGGCCATAGTGCCGGACATATGTCATAGCATCCTGAGTTTTCTCATGCATATAACGTGCAGAACTCGTGAATGAAGATGGTAAAATAACCATTTGGCCCAGCTGAGCTGGACTTACATCTTGTCTACCTATAGCGTCTTTAAGGTGTATATAGCTTTCAGCCCTACGTTTTTCCTGATTGTTTCGAATAAAATTAAGCCGTTCTGCTTCCATTTTGGCATACATATCGACTAAAAACTGACTTAAAAGAACTTTGGAATAATTTAAATGATTATCTTCACCCTCTCGAATCATTATTCGGTAACTATAAAAATTTAGTGCCGATACGGTTTTCTTTAAATGTTTTTTTGATAGAGGATCTACTTGCGGTATATCAATTGAATATCCATCCTCTCCATGTGGAAAGAGAAGCGGATACTGCAAAGCGTCATAGGAATTCATTAATTTTTTGTAATTTTGAATTATGACTTTCAAGAATAATATCTCTCTGCTTGAACTGCTGACCAACAATAAGTAAAGCTACTTCACTTGTTCGCGGTGCATTATAGTAACCTTTGTGAGATCCAGAGGGTGTGCGATCAGCATGAATTATCATTTTGTAGTCAGTAGTGTTTGCAGGAACTTTGTCAATAGTTGATTTTAAATCTTTAACGAACGGATTAATTTTATGCAACATAGATTGTAAAGTTTGTACCAAATCACGATTCACATCAGACGCATTTTTACATCTCAGTTCTGTTTCCTTTGTATCCTCACCAACAAAATATATTTGAAGAAACTGTGCTTATTTTTCCTTTGTAGGCCATAGACTGCCAATTAGGTGATATATCTGACCCTGAACCTTAAAAGTTGGCATGAAACCTTTTTCATAAACTTTATTACAGCCAAATGAAGTCATTTGAAATAATGAATTGTATTTTCGTAAACGATTTAAGAAGTGGGCATGCATGGGATGACCGCCTAGGATTAGGCTCTTAAGGGGCTAAGGTAATGTTTGAAGTTGAGGAAGTTTAACTTTTCCGGAACTACAGCAAATGCCGTCAGATTCGTTCTTCCATTTCAAAGCATTGCAATAGTTGCATTTCTTATTCATTGGACCAATTTCAATCATTTTGTCAGCACTATACGCTATTTGGCAATTATATGTAAGTCCAGACATTTTCTTTTCTTTTCATAAAAGATTACCTTTTGACGACTTATTAGCGTAATATTCCTTATTTGTAACTTTGATTTGTTCTGAATGATCAATCCTGAATTTTTTTTTAGCACCCTTTATTTGGTTGGACTAAGTTCTATCAGAAAATCGAGCTCTCCTTTTGGGAGCTTTTTTTTTTTGTGCTAGCCTAATCTAATCTTTGTGACGGTGAATCTGTTAACGGTGATTATTCATACAAAAGAAGTACATCGAAATGTCCATTTTCAAGATCACCAGAAAATTTGATTAATTTAACAGGGTTATCTTCTGAACCATAACCGCTATGAAAATTTCCATTTCGAAAAACATGAAAGCAAACTGAATATACATTAGCAGCTGCTTGAAGCTCACACGCTGTTCCGTAAGTACGGGACTTCATCATTTCGTCTTCATATTCTGCAGAATTTAGGAAATTAAGTCCATTAGAGTTTAGTGCGTGCACTTAAAAAAAAAAAACCCAATTGTTAGTTACGTGAGCCACAATTTCCTGGCGAATCACTCCAGAGAAATGCTGTGAGCCTTTTAAATGATATAAAATGGCTCTAAACAGGCAAGCACCATCGCCAATTATTTTAACCACCATATGGGGCACCAGCTCACCATTTATAATTAGGTTCTCAATTGACATTTTAAAAATTTAAATTTGTATTAAAGGTCAAAGATCAAATTAAACTTTTACCCAAGTTTTTATTGTCAACTTCAATTAAAGAAGTTTAAAAAAATCGATTTAGTTATGCCAACTTAAAAAAGCCAACAGTAACTCGCTAATCAATGTTAACAAGAAACGTTAATAGCGTTCAAGCACAGCTTGCATATATTTAAAATCAAAATTGACTTCACTGATCAACGTTAAATATTAACGTGAAAAGTGTCCATACATTGTAAGGAAATGGATAACTAACTAATTTAATAATAAAAGACAGCTTTGACTCCGCTTCTTAAGAATTATGATTATGATTAGCGTCTATACAAAACTTGCATAGTGGAAATAGAAAAAATAACTTACGTGTATGAATTTAAATTAACTTTAGGCACAGAAAAATTTTAAAATGTTTGCGCTTCACAATAGCATTCACTTGCTGCTCAGGCATCCAAAATAAAACTAAACTTCTCGCGCATGCTAGCGGTTTATTAGTTTCCTTCATTTCCTTGTCCTTAAGTTACAGCGATTTGCGTAGCGGCAACGCAGGCACAAACACAAACATCGAAAGATGTGGATGTATGTATGTATGTAACCGTCCCTATTACATAAGTAGCTTTTAACTTTTTCGTTTTCATGTTCAAATTCGTGTAAGAGATGAAACGCATCTAAAAAGACAGAAAACGATAACCCGAGGAAAAGGAAAAGCCAGATAAGATAATAATAAAGATCCACCCAATATAATACGTATTTTTTATTGATTTTTTTTTGTTTTTTTATTTAAATAACAACTGTAATTAAATTAAACTTAAAACTAAGAAAAGGAAAAAAGAAAAGATTAAATTAAGGTAAGGACTAAAAGCTAATTAAAAATTGAAAACAAAAAGAAAAAAATAAATTAGCTTGAAATGTCTTGCTGCTGGAGCTGTTGCTGCAAACCATGGATTTGCTGCGCCATTATTGAGCCAGGTTGTTGCTGGAGCGATGGACCCGGCTGCAGCTGGTCATGATCTCGCCGCTCATCACCGGGGGCTCGCGCCTGCGTCTGCTGCTGTTGCTTTTGAAGCTGCTGTTGCAACATGTTTATTTGCTGCACCAGCTCATCCGCAGAAGGGCCAGACTGAACATTCTGCGGCGGCACAGTCAGCAACGGCACTGTCTGCAGCGGCACTGTCTGCAGCGGCACTACCTGCGGTGGACTCCACGATTGGGGCAGGCGCATCACGGAGCTTACATAGGCCTGGAAATTCTCCAAGGCTGCCACCTTGTCCTGAAGGCCCTTTATTTGCCGCTGCTGCTTCTGTATCTTATTGTGGGCCTCTCGCAGCGTTTGGAACTGCGGCCGATTCTTTCCAGGGTGCGCAGCTTTCGGTTGTTGTTGCATAAATAATTGCTGCTACATTTGCTGAAGATGTTGTTGCTGCTGCTACAGTTGTTGATACTGCGATGGCTGTTGGTTGTTCAATTGCTGCTGGAACAACTCAAGCTGATGCTTGTGCTGCTCCAATTGCAATTGAAAATTTTGCTGCTGTTGTTGTTGGGGCTGCCATGCAGTCTGGAATGGTCCGCTCCTGTTGAAATTCATATTGCAACTGAATAGACGAAATGTGTAACTACATACATCTACATTAGTTGCCACATTCCTTTGCATATATATTTGTGTGACGGTCACATGATCTGTGGCGACACAAAAGGGAAAAACAAAGAACCGTTTTTTGGCTTGTGCCTAGCTCATGGGCGTACTAAAATTTTCTGGAGGGGGTCATACAAATTTAATATTTGCCCAAATAGGTCGTAAAAAGGGTGATAAATGCAATTAAGTAAAATTTCAAAGATCGTAATATTAAAATGAAGTCAAAAAAGGATTAAAATGTGTACTAAAGAATTTTTTTTTTTTTAAAACAAAAATTGAGAGTTTAAGCCCCTACCCCCTTGCCACACCACTGTCAATCTTATGCTCAGTCTTGTCCCTCTCTCTTTGGGCAAGCTCTCTCAGAGAGTTCGTTGTGAGCATGATCATCCCCAATTTTTGCTTTTACCTATACACTTGTTACTGTCATAACAAAGATCTCGCTCATTATCATTGCATCCTTCTCACTCCCAAAAATTGAATTGTGGCAAAGAAAAGCAAGTGTATTTTTTTTTGTATAGCCTTCTTCTAATACTTGCGATTTCAATTAGTCAAATCAATGAATCAATGAATTAGTCAAATAATAGATTCAGTTTTATAAAAAATGAATTTAATCCAAGTAAAAGTCGTGAATTTGTATACTTTTTAACAGTGACAATGTTATTAATGCAATTTTAATTTGCGCACAAATATATCTGTTTGTAAATTGAATTTTTAAATGAAATAAAAACATCTGTTCACACACGCAAAGATTGGCATCCCATACAAAAGTAGCGAAGTAACTTAACTGGGAAATACCCATATCGATAATTTTCCTTAACCAATAATGTTTAAGCGTAATCTTAAGAATTCCATCTATCTGTACCTATGAGTAATTTGTCCTACGTGACTATCGCACTAATTATAAGTTATAAACTTGTAGCGTTAGGAAAGCATTTTAAAATAAATTAAAATTAAATTAAATTAAATAATTATTAGTTTGGAACTTTACAAATAACTTAGAAAGATTTGTCTGAAAGGAAGTTAATCATTTTATTTGTATTTAAGCACATCATATACTTTTAAATAGAAACACACACACACAATACAAATCAAAACATATTTCAATATACATACCTAAATATCTGAAGAAGTAACGTATTTGATTGCTTACAGTTCAAACTTCCGTACTTGTCAGAAATTCGAATCTTTAGATTTTGCCTTTGCTTACAGAATTTGTAGTAAGTTTGTCTATTTTCTTCCGTGGCGGAAATTAAATAGGGCTCTTACTTTTGCTACAAAATGAAAAATACTTTTTGAAAAATAAAACCTAAGTATTTGATCCACAGAACTGACTATTGATCGAAAATCATATTGATCGGAGCAGCAGCAACAAATTTTAAATTAAATTGCCCCTTTCCCCTCCCCTTTCCACATAGCACTTCCCCCTCCCACTCATCAGTTTACTTGGATGTTGCTCTCTCGGCCGTCGCTCTCTTGGCATCCGCTCTCTCGGCAGGCTCCTGCAAAATGCGACGCAATAACTTAGAAAATCTAAATAAATTCTTTAAAAATACTAAAAAAAATGTTAAAAACTTGAAAAATTAAACTTAAGCATTTGGGCCATAGAATAACTAATGATCCAAAAATCATCATAATCGGAGCAGCGGATTTTTTAAATCGAAAAGTTAACTTTAAATGTAGCCCCTAAATTATGGGGGATATCGAAATTTCATTTAGAAATCTAAATAGGCCTTTTCAATACCTAAAATTCGGCATATTCCTAATTTCAAAATTCCAACCACTTTAGAAGTTAAGCAATCAAATAGACCAAATTTAGAGCTACGAAATATTAATTTTGGAGCTGATTGGGGCCACTGGGGGGACATGTCGGATCTTAGTGGGCGTTTAGATCCCCAATGGAATACTGTGTAAAAATTTGGCTGCTCTAGCATTTACGGTTTGGGCTGTAGTCGTATCCCCTTAAAAATCGGTCTTTCATTTTATAATCTTTAGAGATGGAACCCTAGACTTAGGTAAATTTTTCCAAAGGCTTGAAATGCAAACCGGTATAAATAAAATCTGCCAACTCAAAATGGCACCGTGGGAAAATATCTTTGAACATGTTTCAATAGATAATTTTAAACAATTGGGCAAAAAAATATTGAATACATCAGGAATATTCAAGATGATAAAGAAGCTATAATGTCTAAATTCCATGACGATCCCATACAAGGAGGACATACTGGCATAACAAAAAACTTGGCCAAGGTCAAAAGACAATATTTTTGGAAAGGTATGACTCGAGATATTACTGAGTGCATACGAAAATGTCAGAAATGCCAAAAAGCTAAAATAACTAAGCACCATAAGACTCCATTGATACCAACTAATACGCCTATAAATGCTTTCGACAGAGTGATATTTTAAGAAAATAACTAAGCACCATAAGACTCCATTGATACTAACTAAACTGGCAATGAATATGACTGCATATTCTCTAATATGTGACCTAACTAAATATTTAGTTGCAATACCAGTTCCAAATAAGAACGCAAACACTGTCGCTAAAGCAATTTTTGAATCATTCATTCTGAAGTATGGTCTAACAAAGACGTTCATTACGGTCATGGGTACAGAGTATAAGAATTCAATTATAAGTGATTTATGCAAATACCTAAAAATCGAAAATATAACATCTACGGCACACCACCACCAGACAGTTGAAACAATAGAACGAAGTCATAGAACTTTCAATGAATACAATACGCTCATATATATGGGTTAATAAAACTGATTGGGACGTATGGCTTCAATATTTCGTTTTTTGTTTCAACACGACCCATTCGATGGCACGTAACTATTGTCCATCGAGCTAATATTTGGTAAAACAAATAACTTACGAAAACAATTTAATAGTTTAGAAAATATAGATCCCATATATAATATAGATGACTATGCTAAGGAAAGTAAATATAGATTAGAAGTAGCATACAAAAGAGCTAGAATAATTATAGAAAAAAATAAGGAAAATAATAAGAAACTATATGATCAGAAAATAAACAACATAGATATATCGGTAGGCGATCAGGTCCTTTTAAGAAATGAAGCAGGTGATAAGTTAGATTATCAATATACCGGTCCGTATAAAGTAACGGAAATAGGAGAAAGAAATAACATTATAATAACGAATAATAAGAACAAAAAACAAACAGTTCACAAGGATAGATTAAAAACGTTTATTTCATGCTTAGAAATAATTTTTCCTTAAATACAAATATTATTCCCCATTCTCTTTGTAAAAAAAAAAAAAAAAATTATTTAAAAAAAAAATATTTTTTCCCTAAAATAAAATATTCAAATAAAATAACTTCATAATATTACGTTATTTTTCAAAAGAAGGGATAGGTAGTATGCGCTTAAATTGAATATCTACTGTACTTGAAGTAAACACACTGTAAAACTTTGTTGCAGTGTATACATAAGCAAAAGCCCGGTCAACAGTGGCCGAAACATGAGTCGGTCGGTGCGCTCACAGAAATTGCAAGTGTCAGCATTCTGTTACACGCGCAGGCCGCTCGACCGAACTTATGTACATGCATACATATACCCTCGCTCTCCAGCTTAAGAGAGCATCATTAAATACACATAATATAAAGATATACATAGCCGTCTCTCTGCCGTCCAACTGTGGGCAGCGCAGCTACGAGACTTAGGCTTACTTAGAACCTAAGGAAAATTGTCAAGATGAGAAACAACTTGACGTTGGTGGCGGCACTAAGGCTGCTCCATATTTACAATAAAGAACATTAAAAAATTATATAAAAGATGCGTTCTTACTACACCCTTGCAGCGTAAGATTATCAGCGATATCAACGGTTTAGGCCCTGTATCTAATTTTGAATTGTTCTCTTATTATTGATTGTTATCCAATACTATACAATATTAATCGAGTACGTTATATATAAAAGAGCGAGCTGCTCTCTATGTCAATGAGCAGCTTTTGAGAGAGCACTATACAATATTTAAAGAGTCAATGAAGCTTAAAAAGCGCAGACTGTTCTCTGCTATTTTTACCCGCAGAGGTTTAGTCCACGTCAGGTGCAATGATAAAATCTACTGCATCGAGAGTATGGATCAGCTTTTGGCGCTCTCGCAAGATGCTGATAAGCTAGCCTCTTCTCGCTCTCCTCAATTAACTTCTGCTCAGCGCGCTGCAACTTCGTCATCTGCGGTGGACGGAATCGCTGCGAATTGTGAGGGATTTCGCCGCTGATATGTTCCTACATCTTAATCTAATTGTAACTAGGTACTTTAAATCTAAATATTCTTTCTATATTAGACATAAGATTTCCCAAACTCTTAAAAATACGACTCTCTTAATTAGGTATCTCACACTCTCTCAAGACTCTTTATTGTATTTAATAGTGGTGCGTAGACTCATGGTGGAACTATACAAGGTGATCTCGTCGCGAGAGCTGCCCTCTTTTGAGGACGTTATTTGTGCCAGTCTCTATCTAGCTATCTCATTCTTTTGGTTAAGAGAGACAGAGAGGTAAACATATTTAACGTCCTCAGCAGAGCTGACGAGATCACCTTGTATAGTTCCACCATGCGTAGACTAATTCTTATATCAAAAGCAATAGGTGCGTATGCGTTAATGATTGTCTGGTCTGTCGATGATGGATGACAATGATTGTTCCCCGAGTGCGATGCTTAGAGTACTTGCTAATCAGAGAAATGGCCTTCGTGTATGCCATATATTCTCAAAGCTTAGTGAAAAAATCGAAGAATTTAGGTATTTATTTGTTAATTCTAACATTGATGTTATTTGCTTGTCCAAAACGTGGTTTTCGTCAGATGTCAGTGATTCGTTAGGAGAGTGTAATGGTTATGATATCTTTCGTTCCGACCGTGGTAGCCACGCTGGGGGAATAGTCATATATGTAAACAAACGACTTAATGCAAAGTTTGTCTGTAAACATCCGAGTGATATTATTTTTTGTAACTGACTGTGATAAAATGTCCATGTATAGTCAACTTTTAATGCCAATGTTTTCAAAACACGACCTAATTTATCTAATTTATAATATTAATACTGACTACTGAAAACCATATAGTTTATAGGGACTCTAAAAATATTGACAACGCCTTGCTAAGTAACGACTATAACTTATGTGACTGGGAATCTATTTATGATTATACAAATATTAATTCATAATTGACTGTCCTACAAAATAATATAATAAACTTATATAATCGATCAGTACCATTAGTGAAGAAAATGACTAAGCCACGTGAAAATCCATGGTTCAGTTCAGCAATTAATGTACTTATTGACAAACGGGATACTGCATTTAAAAAATAAGAGCGATACAAGACAAGCCAACACGCAGCCCAATATAAAACTGTAAGAAAAAATGTATCACAATTGATAAATAAAGAGAAACGCAAATATTTCTTTAACAGATTTAATAGGGCAACAACGAGTCAGCAGAAATGGGCTGATATTAAAAAACTAGGCATTGGTAAAACCAACACTAGCCGATGCGATGCAAATCCTGATGAACTAAACCAAAAATTTTTAGACTGCAAAGTACCTGATGTAACTAAAGATGACTATATTGATCACCTACCTCAAAATACATATCGAAATTGTGATAATATAAATTGCGGCTGTGATAATGGTACCTGTGATAGTAGTTATACCCGTTACTCGTAGAGTAAAAGGGTATATTGTATTCGTGCAAAAATATGTAACAGGGAGAAGGAAGCGTTTCCGACCCTATAAAGTATATATATTCCTCATCAGAATCACTAGCCGAGTCGATCTAGCCATGTCCGTCTGTCCGTCTGACCGTCTGTCTGTCTGTCCGTCCGTATGAACGCTGAGATCTCGGAAACTACAGGAGCTAGAAAGTTGGGATTACCAACACATATTCTTGTGCTTCCTATGCAGCGCAAGTTTATTTCAAACGAGCGCCACGCCCCTCTAACGCCCTCAATCGCCCATAATCGCCCACAAATGATTTTAAAATGTGTCTGTCGCCCACATTTTTAAAGATTTCGGAGAAGTATAAATGCAATTTTGTTGCGTTATTATTTATCAAAATGTAAAAGAAATTTTTAAAATCGGACCTTTCGTTTAAAAGTTATGCCCGATCAAAGTTTTCCTCTAGCTGAGTAACGGGTATCTGATAGTCGGGGCACCCGACTATAGCGTTCCCTCTTGTTTTAGTTTCGTGTGTGTAACTGAGTCTGATGTCCTTAAATCAATGTTACTAAGGCTGGGATGACACATTCAATTTTTATCATCAATTTATTGTGGGGCGAACCTGGCGAATTCAAATGACAGTACATTAAAATGTATTTATTTTCCCCATAACACTTATTTTTGCTTAGTATTTGTAATACTTTTACGGAATTTTAACTATGAACGGTAACATTTACATGTGACAAGTTTTGCAAATATATAGTTCTAGTGAAAATGGTTTGCTGGCGAGACCAGGACATCAATTGTCTTATTGATGTGGTTCAAAATGCACCGTATATTTGGGATGCATCTCGCCAGATTATAAAAAAAAGCAAAAGAAACATTTATTTTGGGTAGCAGCGGCCGAAAAGGTGAACTCGGCTTGCAATCCGCAAACTCCATTTCTCAGAGGTAAATAATATTCATATGATATATGTAAAAGCGACTTTAAAATAAATGATAATTTCAGATGATTGCCTGAGGAAATGGACTAACCTTCGAACCTACTTCAACTCGGAAAATAATAAAGGCAAAGAAAAGTGGGGCTTCAACCGATTCCGTAAAAGAGAAGAGCTGGAAGTATTTGGAAAAAATGAAATTTTTGCAAGGGAACATGCTACCAAAGGTTTCGGTCAATACATTTAACCGAAGTGCTATTTCTGTAAGTATGCATCTATATAAATAAGATATATTTATTGTGTATTGTAATTTTGTTCTAGATTTTTGATGAAGAAACCAGCGAAGAAGGAAGGGAGGATCATGAGGAGTTAATTGACACTACTTTTGCAGTAGATGGTGATGGCTCCTCCAATTCTGGGGTATCTTATTCGTACAGCTCTACACCACATGTACAACTTACCAAAAAGAAACACAAGCAGCCTGAAAACTCAACGCTTCAAGACGTGGTCAAACAAGCTAGCAAGTTAACTTTTGCTATAACGCATCAAATTAATGAGGCAACTCCTCAGTCTTCCCAGTAACACTATTCAATGTACGTGAGTCAGTGTCTGGAGAAATTAGACCCAGATCTTAACTTGGAGGCAAGAAATGAAATTAATAAAATTTTATTTAAATATGAGAATGAGCAACAACAAAGAAAATAAATGAATATATCACATTTTAAATGTATTCTTTATTTTGTAAATATTACAGAATTGTTTGCTCCATGAAAAATTCCTCCAATCCCTTTCGGACACACTCTCCAGTTCTAGTCGATCTAGCTTGCCTGGCATCGCATTCCGGTCTGCGTAATTGGACCTTACAGCATACTCAAGTTCATCTAATGAAAATGCAGCTCGTTCGTTGTTGCTTTCTATTGCATCTGATCTAAGATAATTATGAAGAGCTACGCATGCCAAAACGACTTTAGCTGCTTCAGTTGGTGTCCGGCACATTGGAGTGAAAAAGACTTGAAAACGATTTGCTAAAATTCCAAATGCGCTTTCTACGACACGCCTATTTCTTGACAGCATATAATTAAAGTTATACTGGGCAGGTGTTAAATTTGTGTGAGAGTAGGGCTTTATCATGTAGTCGGTCAGACTGTGGCGGACAGTTGCATTTCTTCCGCCTTCAGGTCGCCCATTAGATCTGAGGGGCAGTGCCTCGCGAACCCTAGTTGCCCCTCGGTGGCTGGGATCGCTGGGCATTTCCCGATCTCGGGCAGCAATTGTTTGTCACTATGCCTATTTTCCCGCATTTCCAGCAGAACAGCACCGGGCGGTTTCGGCAATCTGTTGCCCAGTGCTCTTGGCTTCCGCATCTTCGGCATGCTGTTGCTGGGTTTGTGACGTATCCTCTCCTTCCCTCTGTCCTTTGGTCCTGTGGACCTTGCCTCCGGGGATCATCTGTGCCGTCTTGGCACATTCTGCAGACTGCTCCTTGCTCCCTTCGAGTGGCTGCTGGGTGCGCGAACTCTCTTCGTGCTGTTCCCGGGTGTTCGAATTCCCGTCCTGCAGCTACCGGGTGTTGGAACTCTCTTCTTGCGGGTACGGGGTGCATCCTGGTCTGTGGGGTGTTGGCCTCCTCGAACTTCCTCCTTTGCTGGTCCAACTCCTCGAAGTCGTCTGCCAGTGCCATCAAGGCGTCCAGGTCCCTGCACTCGTACGGGCGAATGAATATCCGCAACGCCGGTGTGCTGTTTTCTATTATCCTCTGCAGGACCTCTTCTCGGGACATATCCAGGGGCCGCATCAAGGTCTGCATGTCTACCATGTAGTCTTTAAAGGACTCATTGAAGGCTTGTTTCCTCTGCCTGACCTGATCGGCTAGCTTCACCATGAAGCCCCTGGGCAGGAAGAATTCCTTGAAGCTCCGAGAAAAGTCTGCCCATGTCTTCCAAAATCTGTTGTTGGCAATAAACCATTTGAGGGCTCTTCCGTGCAGGAGTTCCGGCATCGCTCTGGGGATTAGATCGGCGTTTAGCCCGTACGTCACCGCTGACCACTCTACTTGTTCTAGGAACTCCAGGGGTTTGTCGTGGCCGTCGTACTTGAAGGTCCACTCTCGTACCTGCTTCGCCACCTTGGCATAGTCCGGCACTTCTGGCTTGGCCCTGTCCTTCCTTCGATAGGAGTCCTCCTGCCTTTCCCGACTGTTCTCCCTTTGAGTGGAGTTTCGTCGCTCCTGGTTGCCGGCGTCCCTGAGGCTTTGGACGTCCAAACTGCTCACCAAGCCCTCTGCGCTCGTGATTTTCATCTCGGGAGTCTTCTTTCCGTAATCCCTTTCCAACGCTTCGAGGATGGCAACTGTCTCCGGTTCTTTGGTTGTGCGGTCTATGAACTCCGACAGTGCTTTTCTCATGTCATCCACGAGACCCTCTAGCCCGATTCCAAGGGCGGCTGCGATGGCGGGAAAGTCATCCCTTTTGAGGGCATACAGCCACGACTTGCCCATCTTCTATCTGCTTTCTTGATCGGGACAATCACGTTGGGCGCCAGATGTAACGAACCGTTTTCAACTGTTTGATCGCTACGTAAACGCCGCGACTAGCTCAGAGATATTGTGTGTTCGTCCCACCAAATTTGTATTACGTGACTGCCCGTGACCCTAGAAAATGCGGTGATATCCGATTGGGACAAATCGGAAAACTTTATTAAGTTTTTCTTTTCGCTGGAATTGGGTTCTACGTCAGCTGGCTGTTGCGGCTTGCCTGGTCGGCAACTTGCCTTCCTCGGCTCAAGATTCTCCTCGTGCGTTTCACGGCGGCGCTCCTCGACGGCGTCGCTGCTCTCGTATCTCTTCGTGCTACTTGTGGACTCCTGCGGCGTCGTTCTCCAACGGCGTCTCACCAGTTCCACCCGGCACGTAGGACTCAAAAGTCTGCACAATCTTCCTTTCGGGTCCGACCCAAAATGATCCTGGGACCACCTGTTTCGTCGTGTTCCCTGAGGTCGGTCTGGCTCTAGCCTGAGAAACAAATGTCCCGACAGGTCAAATCCGAGGATTCAGCCTTATCGTCAGTCCACTGTAACCCCGACGCCTGGCACACACTCTTGATCCGCGCTTACCCTGCCGGTAGCTCGTCCTTCTCTCGACTCTGCTCCTGTCCAGCACTCCAATCCCATCTCTGTTTCCTGCAGATCTCACCGTTGCAGTCTCAGCCTTGGCCTAGCGTCTTGACTCTGGTATCTTGATCTGGGCGTTGAGCACTCGGTTACTCGGTACTCTCACGGTCACGCACTCGATTGAATCCTCGCACTTGAATCTTGATATCTGGTTTTCTTGTCTCACTTGTACTTTCGCTCACGTATCTCGGTTGACTGTCCCGAGCTGCGCCTACGCCCTCCTTTTATAGGCGTGGTCCCGTTATTTCCCTTTTTGCACACGGCTCGCAAGGGTCCAATGTCCAAGGGTGTCCCGTTAGTTCCCTTTGCACACGGCACGCATCGGGTCCAAGATCCAAGGGAGTCCCGTTAATTCACGGTGCCTCCTCTTTGCGCCGGTTCAAAGTCCACGGCTTTACCGTTCGACCTCATTGCCCTTTGGCGGCGTGGGTCCAAGGTCCAGCGCGGCACCGTTATTTCACGGTCTCTCCGCTTTGGCTGGGTCCAAGGTCCAGTATTTACCGGTGGACCTGGATGCCCTTGGGGTCTGCCGCATTCTCGCTGCCTTTGCTGTTGCTAGGGGCTCTCCTGATTTGTGGGGAGTTTTACGACTCCTCACATCTCCCCCTTTCTTCGGAAATTTTTGAAGAAGGTGCTTTCTCCTCCCGGCGCACTCCATCGACGCCTCTCAGCTCCCTCGTTGTACTCCTCGTTCTCTCTGATTCCTGGTTCCCTACTCCTGTTGTTGGCCATCAGTCCGGACGCAGCGGCGCAGTCTCAGCCGTGTCCTGTAGGCGTCTTGACGACCGCTTCTAACCCTCGCTGATGCCTCTCTCCTGCCGTTTGGCCACCGGTCGGATCGCAGCGATGCCAGCCTCAGCCGTGTCCAATAGGCATCTCGACCCCCGCGTATAGACCCTCCCGGCGCCGTCCTTGTTCCTGCTCCTGACGATTCCTCCTCCTTGGTCGCTGATCTTCACCTCCGGACGGAATTTTTGAATTTCCGCGCCACTCCAACGTCGAAATCCACCACTTCTCTCTCCGCAGTCTGGCAACTCCGCTTCTACTCACAATTGCGTTAATCGATCGTGGTGAGCGGCGTTGCCACTTCCATTCCAGTTCGCAGTGTGACCAATAGTGTGGCCACTGTGAAAAATCTAGTATTTTTCCATATCGTTATCCCTATCGATCGCACTATCGATCGACCGCTGCTATCGCAGCGCCCCCATCCCGATTTTTCACTCCCGCGTGGCCGCTTTGCAATGGTAAGTGTTTTTTTGTTGTTTTTCTCCGTTTTCCAGCCATCTGACCATTTCGTCTTCTTTGCAGCTTCATGGCGATGAATGTATGCATGCCCCTGGATGCTCCGTGGTGCGAATCCTGGCCCCCGCGCGCCCCGGAAGACAACTTGCGGCTGCAAGTGCCCCCGTGTTTCGCGCCTGCGGCAGCCTCGCGTCGTATTTGCCGGCCCGCGCGCCTAGCTTTCGCGCCCCTCGATCCGCTCCTGGCATGGCTGTCGCAGAGGTCGTTAACCCCTTTTTGTTTGTGTGTTGCCGTCGGCGCTACTGCTTGTGTTGTTGTGGTTTTGGTTGTTGTTGGCGCTGGCTGCGCCTGCGCATATGTTGCCGCGCGTACCCTCCCCTGTCCCAGAACATATTTTCTCTCGGTTGTTCTAGCCCCGATCTGGGGCTCCTTCTTGTGAAAGTTTCGAATAGGCAGATCCGCTCTGCTCTACTCTCCGCGTAACCTCTGCTTTTCCGCCGCGCTCCTGTTCCGTTATTCCGCAGGGCTTGTACCGGTAACGGGACTTGACCTCCGTGTACGCCTCCTACGGAATTGCATCGGTGTGCGTCAGCCGGTAACGGTAATCGTGGCTTTGACCCTCCTCTGACCCGCTCTCGCGCTCCTGCCTGTGTGTGTGTGCTCGTGTATCCGTGTGTGTTCCATGTGTTGTGCCCGTTTCGATACACCGTATCGTCCTCTCTCTTTTCCCGCTAATGGAAAGCACAGTGTTCCCTCGATGTCGTGGTCGTTCCACTCTGTTCACTCCCGGGCTTTAGGTCGCTTATGTGTGCTGTTTTTTCCCTGCCGCTTTCCTCGTGCCGTACCTTGCAGATCACAGGCGAGGTGAACTTTGTGATTTTAAACGGCCCATCGAATTTTGGGGCCAGTTTCGCCGCGAAGCCCTCTACTGCCTTGGACAGGTGGTGCTCCTTGACCCAGACCTTGTCCCCAACCTTCGGCTTCCATGATCGCCTTCGTAGATTGTAGTGACGCGCCTGATCCTGCGCCGCCCTTTCCATGTTTCTCCTGACCAACTCGAAGATTTCTTTTAATTTTTGTGCGTTTTCCGTGGGTGTTTGTGTTTCTTTTCCTGTTCCGGTTGTCTGCTCGTCATACAGCGCGTTTGGGAGTCTCGGCTCTCTACCCTGCGTGATAAACGCTGGCGAATAGCCAGTTGTTTCCGCCACACTTGTATTCATGGCCAACTGCAATTCTGGCCATTTTTCATCCCACGTCCTCTGATCGGCCCCGGTGAATTGCGCGATCATTGTTTTCACGGTCCTGTTGGTTCTCTCCGTCGGGTTTTCTTGTGGCGTGTACGGTGCTGTAAACTGGTGTCGGACACCCAGTTCCTCCATGAACTTCTTGAACGCTCTGCTTGTGAACGGCACGCCGTTGTCGGTTATCATTATTTTAAATTATTATTCGTTCTCTGATGGCCTTTTGAAGGGTTTCCGTGGTTGCCCTTCGCATGGGCACGATTTCGGTCCACTTTGAGAATCGATCCACCAAGACTAGTAGCATCGATTTCCCGTGTTTTGACCGTGGTAGGGGACCGACAAAATCGGCGCATACCGTAGCCCATGGCTCCTCCGGAATTTGTGTTAGCATTTTTCCGGCTGCCTGGAGTTGGTTAGGCTTGTATTTCATGCAGCTTTCACAGTTCCGCACATATTTCCGTACGTCTCGATGCATACCCGGCCAGTGGTATCTTGCTGCCACTCTTGCAATCGTTTTCCGACTGCCCAGGTGCCCGGCCGTTGGCATGTCGTGATTTTCCGAGATGACCCTTTTTCTCGACTCGGTGGGTACGCACAGCTTCCAGGCGACTACGTCCTCGTTGCCAGCCCTGTGTGGAATATGTCGGTACAGCCGGTTGGCTTCCATCAGATAATCGGGGTATTTTTGTGGATTCTGCGTGACCTTTCCTTGCATTTCCTTTATCCAGGGGCATTGTGCTCGTTCTTGCAGATCGGTTTCCTTATTTTCCAGTCTTCGGCACGTTTCTGGTAGCGGCTGCCGTGACAGGGCGTCCGCTACTATGTTAAGCTGGCCCTTCCTGTATGCGATTTCAAAATCGTATTGTTGTAGCTCCAGCGCCCATCTCGCGATTCTGCCGGACGGACTCTCGATGCTATTCAACCACTTCAGGGCCATGTGATCGGTTATCATTTTGAAGTGGTAGCCCTCCAGGTAAGGTTTTAATTTCCTGATGGCCCACACGATCGCTAAACATTCTTTTTCTGTTGCAGAGTAATTCCTTTCCGCCCCGTTCAAGGATCGGCTGGAGTAGGAAATCACCCGCTCACCCTGGTCCGAATGTTGTGTGAGAATAGCACTGAGGCCGTAATCGCTGGCGTCTGTTTGGAGTACAAACGTTTTGCTGAAATAGGGGCATGCTAGGATTGGATCAGCAACTAGCCTGGCCTTGACGGCTTCGAACGATTGCTGGTGATCGTTCGTCCATTCCCATTTTGCTTTCTTCCGGAGGAGTGCGTTCAAGGGCTTTACTATGGTGGCAAAGTCTGGTACGAATCGCCTATACCATGATGCCACCCCCAGATACTGGCGGAGCTCTTTTACGTATGCCGGTGGCCTTAGCTGAGCTTAGCCGAGACCTTCTCCGGGTCTGTCCCGATGCCTTGGTCTGTGATTCGATGCCCCAAGTATTGCAACTCTTTCCTGAAGAATTTACACTTATTACCATTTACTTTCAGGATTGCTGCCCGCAGTCTCCTGTACACCTCTTTTAGGTTCTGCATGTGTTCCTTTAAGGTCCGTCCGATGACGATAATGTCGTCTTGATACGCAAAGGCGTGCAGCATCATCTCTGGCCCTATGACGTGGTCCAACGCTCTTTGGAATGTCGCCGATGCCGAGTGCAGTCCGAATGGCATGACTCTCCATTGGAATATACCTTTTCCCGGGACTGTGAAGGCTGTGTACTGTCTGCTGTCCGCTTCCAAGAGTATCTGCCCGTCTTTTAGATCCAAGCTGCTGATGTACTTGGCTTCTCTCAGCTGGTCCAGGATGTAGCTTATCATCGGCATCGGATACGCGTCCTTCACGGACTTCGCGTTTATTTGTCGGAAATCCACGCGCTGTCTCCATTTCCCAGTCTTCTTTTTGACCATGACGATTGGTGAGCTGTAGGGGCTTTTTGATGGTTCTATGCAGCCTTTTTCGAGCAGCTCGTCGACCTTGCCGTTGATATCCCCTTGCATCTTGGGATTCTTTGGATAATACCTTTGCTTGACCGGCTGATCATCTTTCATGGTGATTTTGTATACAGCTACGGTCGACGTTCCTCGTATTTCCTACAAATCTGCCAACTCTGTTTTTAGGAATTCACCTATGTCCTCTTCCGTGAATTCTTTTGGCGTTTCCGTGACCGCGACGGACAGTCTTTCCTCTGTGCAGCTTTGTTCTCTGTCTCTTGGTGGTATTGTCACCCTAAGTCCAGCGCATTCCATTTTCGCTCCTATTGTGGTGAGAAAGTTCCATCCTAGCACCAGGGCGTCAAAGATTCCAGGAAGGATCAGCGACTGCATTACCACAGTTCTCGTGCCGAGTCCTATTCCTATTTCCAGCTGCGAGGTGATGCTCCCGCATCGTCCGTCTGCCATCCGTACTTGCCTCCTCATGGGCCTGACCTGGCCTGCCGCCTGCAGCCTGTCCGCCAGCTCCTCGCTTGTAAAGCTAGCCGTGGCGCCGGTGTCCACCGTGGCCTTCAGTCTCTTCCCGGATATGAGCACTGTGGCGGACAGTTGCATTTCTTCCGCCTTCAGGTCGCCCATTAAATTTGAGGAGCAGTGCCTCGCGAACCCTAGTTGCCCCTCGGCGGCTGGGATCGCTGGGCATTTCCCGATCTCGGGCAGCAATTGTTGGTCACAAAGCCTCTTTTCCCGCATATCCAGCAGAACAGCACCGGGCGGTTTCGGCACTCTGTTGCCCAGTGCTCCTAACTACCACATCTTCTGCTTGCCGTCACCGGGTTTGGTATGTAACCTCTTCTTCCTTCTGCCCATTGGTCCTGTGGACCTCGCCTCCATGGAGCATATGTGCCGTCCTGGCACCTTCTGCATACTGCCCCTTGCTGCCTTCGAGTGGTTGCTGGATGCGCGAACTCTCTCCGTGCTGCTACCGGGTGTTGGAAATCCCTTCGCGCGGCAACAGGGTGCTCGAACCCAACTCCTGACTTTTGGCCTCCTCGAACTCCCCCCTTTGCTGGTCCAACTCCTCGAATTCGTCTGCCAGTGCCATCAGAGCGTTCAGGTCCTTGCACTCGTATGAGCGAGTAAACATCCGCAGTGCCAGTGTGCTGTTCTCTACTATCCTTTCCAGGACCTCCTCTCGGGACATACCCAATCTGCCTGATCTGATCCGCTAGCTTCCCAATGAAGCCCCTGGGCAGGAAAAAATTCCTGAGAGCTCCGGGTGAAGTCTCCCCAGGTTTCCCAGAAACGGTTGTTGGCAATAAATCATTTGAGGCCTCTTCCCTGCGGGAGTTCTGGCATTGCTCTGGGGACTAGATCGACGTCGAGCCCGTAAGTCACCGCTCTACTTGCCATAGGAACTCCAGGGGTTTCTCGTGGCCGTCGTATAAGAAGGTCCATTCTCCCACCTGCTTCGCCACCTTGGCGTAGTACGGAACTTCTACTTTGGCCCTGTCATTCCTGTTCCTTTGATCGGGGTTTTCTCGCCTTTCCCGACTGTTTTCCCTTTGAGTGGAGGCTTTGGACGTCCAAACTGCTCACCAAGACCTCTGTGCGTATTCCCTTTCCAGTGCTTCGAGGATGGCCACTGTCTCCGGCTGTTGCGGCTCGCCTGGTCGGCGTCGTGCCTTCCTTGGCTCAAGATCACTGCGTGCGTTTCTCGGCGGCGCTCCTCAACGGCGTCGCTGCTCTCGGATCCTTTCGTGCTATTTGTGGACTCCAGCGGTGTCGTTGTGAACAAAGTGAACAAGTCAGTCAACCAGTGCCAAGTAATCTACAAGTAAAACACAAGTCGAGTCGTCGGAACCAGCGCCGTGGGAGCCTACAAGCAAGATAGCTACGTCGAGACGTTTGGGATTGGATCACCAGGAATCTTCGAATTGAGAGACAGGTAGCTGAGGGCATCATACGACTAGGTCAAGGCGAACCGCTTCTACTCCTGTTACTACTAATTCCTCGCAATATGCCTGGCGGGTCTATCAGAGTTGGGCGAGTGCCGTCTAAACCCGGTGTGCCTTGTTGCTGAAGAATCGTAGACAGCTCCTCGTACGTCATTTTCATACCATTACAAGTTCGATGAAGATGGGTTTTAACAGCCTTAACGTTGGATTCCCAGAGTCATCCAAAGTTTGGACTGTGCGGGGGATTAAAGTGCCATTGAATGTTTCGACGAGTAAGTTCAGGAACTATTGTTTCTTCAACTCCTTGATAGAAATCCTTGGCCCACAGCTTTAGAGATTTGTCGGATGAGATAAAGTTGCTTCCACGGTCGCTTTATAGATGTTGACAAAAACCTCTACGGCCGATAAAACGCTGCAGTGCCCACCGAAAATGCAATTCGAATGCCCGTTTGGGCGGATTGACACGGTGCGCTGGTAAATCTCCCAACAGTTGGCTGGATGGGGTCGGACGGTGCTTGAAACACGTTACGCATTGTCGCAGAATCCTTTTTACTGCCTGTTTACCGTTGACGATCCAGAATACTTGATGAAGTGTAGCTAAGTTAGTTGTACACCGCCATGTAAGGTGTTTTTACGAGCGTTCCTTATAATCAAAACCGTCAGGTGGTGTGCCTTTGGAAGGATTATTGGTGTACGTTGAGATATGGAGAGCTGTAAAGCATTTTTAAGTCTGCCTTTAACTCTCATGAGCTCCTGATCGCCAAGAAACGGTGAAAGTTGGGTGAGCTTATTGTGTCTAGATAGAAATTTATTGGATCGAAGTCTTGATAGCTCTTCCGAATAGACTTCTTATTGAACAATCTGCACCAATCCAAACAAAGCCTGTTGGAATTCAGATACCTTGATAGGGCCGGTGAGTCTATCCGATTTTTTGTGACGAGTATTATGAATAAATCGTTTGACGTAGGCTGTAATGAATAAGAGTTTGTTATAGGAGGAATATAATTCGATAAACGGTTGCACTTCTGTACAAATGTGGGTTCCGATCTGCTTTACGGACTGCTCCCCCGAAATAAGTTCTGATCTTGGGGACAGCATTGGATTGCATGGCCAGTGCTCCTCTGAAAGATGCAGCCAATGTGGTCCGTTCCACCAAAGCGTGTGATGCTTCAGCTGGGAAGGGCTGAGGCCGCGCGTAGCACAATCTGACGGGTTTTCTTGCGTAAGTACGTGTCTCCACTGCGAGGGAGAACTTGCGTCCAGGATTGTTCCAATTCTATTCGACACAAGTGTCTTCCAACGTTTGGGGTCACCACTGATCCAATACAGCACTATCATTGCATCTGACCAGTAAAGTACAGATATGGTGTGAGGTGATACTTAAAGCACAGCTCCGGATAACTCTACTCTCGGAATTGTTAGCGGCTTAACAGGTGTGACTCGACTACGGGCGGCCAATAAGTTGACCTGCACGGAACCATCCGTACAACTAGCTCGGAGATAAGCGCATGCTGCATACGCCTTGGATGATCGAGACATGCTTTAGATCGAAGCCTAAACAGCAAGGGATGTGTAGCTCTTGAATGTCGGGAAGCTCTTGGATGATTTGTTGCCACTGCTCGGCAAGTTGGTCTGGCAAGGTGTCGTCCCAATCTAACGATGCTGGGCGCTCATCTTTGCGCTCGATACGAAAACTCCAAACTTCCTTTAACAGGATTTTTGCAGCCTTGATTACTGGTGCCAGGTATCCCAACGGATCGAATAAGCGTGCTCCTGTGAATAGTATAGATCGTTTAGTGAATGTAGGATCTACTGAAAACTTGAGATTAAAACTGAAAAGATCATTGTTTGGATGCCAACACAACCCTAACATTTTAATGGAGTCTTTGTTGTCTATCTCAAAAATGCTACTGTTAGAGAGATCTGTAGTTGGGATGCCTTCTAAGATAGCTGGATGACTACTCCGAGATCGTTTTGTAGGGCGTTACCCGTGCATATAATGTCATTCAACGACCTCCCGTTAGACGTTTTACACAAAGCGTCGTATACGACGCGCATCTTTGTAGTTAGACTGTCTTCTTTAATAACAGCATGATGCGGAATGGTGCACGCGGAGATTGAGAGCTGCCGTTGAGCGTTGATCCTGGTGTGTTCCTCTTCAGTGCTTTCTACCTCTTTTATCTGCTTTAGATCAAAGTACTTTTGAATAGTGCTGCCATACTGTTGACTAAATTCTGGCCGATGATCAAGTTTCCTTTCCAGGGCGTGGAAACGGTTTAATGCAATTTGCCTTGACCGGCCGAGCACCTGTGTGGGATCAAACAAAGTTTTAAGAGGTAAACGGACTAGATATTTCCCATTCGGCTGACGGATATGAGTTTGTTGAAAATCGTCTTCACACCACTTCTCCTCTGCGGTGAGTTGTCTTGTCGTGGAAACCTGATCCAATTCGAAAAACCTCTGTACCATGTTGTTTAGGTTTGCCAAATTACAACGAATAGAGATTGAAGGAGTCTGGTCTGCTTTGGCTGGTCCAAAAACTATCCAGCCCAGCTGTGTGTTTTGTGCAATTGGTTCTGCAACCGTCCCTTTGCGTATGTCCGGAAGCATTAGTTGTGGGATAATGTCGACCCCGATAAGTAGGTCAATGCGACCCGACCTGATGAAATTAGGATCTGCAAAAGGTAACCCTTGGAGATGTTGACAGGACTTAATGTCTACATTTTGTTTAGGTAAATGACCTGTTAGCGACCGAAGGAAGAAGGCTGAGGACACGTAGGCATTAAATTGAGATGAACATGAGACTATGGTGAAATCGGTGCTGTGCCTGTGCCTTGTACAGGATGCCGTTTGAGTCGGAGCGACTGAACGATGTTTTCCGTGATGAGGGTGCCTTCCGATCCATGATCGATGAGAGCTCGAACTAAAACTGACTGACCGGTGGAGTTATTAACAATCCGAACCAGTGCAGTAGCAAGAAGTGTGGTTGATTTTAGATTGGAGGCAACTGCGGTTAAGAGTTGCGTCGGTGGTGCAATCTGTGTAGCGTCTGCGCTACGAGCAGAGTCTGAAGCATGCTGTCGTGATGCTCCAGGAGTCAATGAGGAACTTTGTTGAGCATTCGGAAAATGTAACAAAGTTGACCACATTGCGAGCAGTTGCGGTTGCTGCTGCATTGACTAAGAGAATGTGAAGAACTAAGGCAATTGATGCATGCCTTTGAACGGTCGACTATTACCTTTCGCGCGAAACAATCCTTGGCAAGGAAGTCCGGGCACCGTCTTAGAACGTGATTCTGTTGGCAGAGCGGGCACCTGATGGATCCAGACTCAACGGTGCTGTGGAAGCTGTGTCCCCTAACTGTGGAGTTTCCTGTTGGTCTGGTTGTCTGGCGATGGTTTGTCGATTATATAGATGTGGATCTTACTGGAACGGCTGGTTTCCTACTCTCAATTAGGTCGATGCTGACCAATCGATTGTAAAGAAACACCTCCAGCTTTGTGAAGGTGGGTATTTCCACGTAGTTGCCCAGGGAATGCTCCAAGGCCTGTGTTGTGCTGATAGGCAGCTTTGTAAGTAGGTGATGTACCAACCACTGATCACAGGAATCAATGGAAATGTGCAGTCGTCGGAATTCACAGATACATACATTGGCCAAATTTAACAAATTCCTAAGGTCCACCGCGATCTCCTTATACAGTGGCTCGATTCCGTACAGTGCATTCATATTGTACATGAACTGCAGCCGAAAGTTGTTGTATCGTTTTACTACAAGGTTCCATGCCACAGAATAGCTGATTTCCGCTAATGCCATATGGTTTATATCCTGATCTCGTCCATCCGTTAGAGCTTGCTTCAAGAAATGAAATTTTTGAATGTTGGAAAGGGATAGATTTTTAAGTATTAGTTGAGTAAAGCTGTCATAAAAAGATGGCCAATTCGCCAAATTTCCTGAAAAGTTGGGTACGGTGTGGATACAGGGGTGTTATTTATGGATTGATCCCCTGACACTTGTACTGGGACTGGAAACTTGGTTTCGTATTCATCAGCGAATGAACAATAAATGTCACTGTATGATTGCTCAAATTTATCCTCAACAGTGTCCGCAAAATATGGATGAGGGGACATTGCTGTAAAATGAGCGCTTGATGATTTGTGTAAAATTATTTTGAATGTTCGGTGAGCTTGTTGAGTCGAAATTCATAGTAGGATTTAGATTTCTTTATTTGACCGTCCTTTTTAGCATTTTTAATTGCATTGCGTACATGTCTGCAAACGGATCGACCACAACCACTGGTGCTGGACTTTGTTGTGCCGAATCACTACCATTACTTTCATCTTTGTTATTTTTACCCATTATAATGTTTTCCTATTGCACTCTACTTTAAAATACCACGCACCAACACTCTCACAACACACTCGCCCGTTTCAGTCTTTTCGCTCGTATCGCGCTCAGCTTTGGAGATCTGTCTGTAGTGGAATATTGTAATCCGTTGTTCACCTTGATTTCTTGCTTCTCCGTTGTTGGAGGTTCCGTTATGGCAATGCACGTGGCAAATATTACGTAAGTTTGCTGGTTTAAATGAATATAATTTTGCACACAAGTAAGCACAAAGATTGAAGTAAGTGTACAACTATTGGAAACTGATGAAGTTATGAGTGTATGTTTCCCCTCATTGGCCACCAAAATGTTGTGACGATTCGCACCCGATCGTCAAAGTTGAGCAGAAGTCTGCTCTGGGGGTCTTTCACACACTTTGTAAATGAAAACGAAGAAGGATGTAGAACTTCACCAGTTGTAACTGTATTTACTTTCAATCTTTGACATATTGTTAATTAATGTACAAAGTTAGGGAATAGAACAAAATCGGGTTTTTTAAACGCGACCAGCTTCTCTTTCTTGTCTTCTTCTTCTCGTTGTTGCGTTGCGAAAAATGGCAGCAGAATTCGAACATTCGCTGTTAAAACTGCAGTTGTGCACTGCTTCTCAGAGTCGCCAGAAACAGCAGTCCAGCTTGTCCAAAATGCCAGAAACACCCGTTCACGGCTTTTCCGTTTTGGACCTTTGCCGTGTGAGGATCGTTCTCTCCCGAACATATTTATACCCATGCAGAGGGTATTATGATTTCAGTCAGAAGTTTGCAACGCAGTGAAGGAGACGTTTCCGACCCCATAAAGTATATATATATTCTTGATCAGCATCACTAGACGAGTCGATCTAGCCATGTCCGTCTGTCCGTCCGTCTGTCCGTTTCTACGCAAACTAGTCTCTCAGTTTTTAAGCTATCGGGCTCAAAATTTCCCGAAAGTCTTCTTTCTATTGCAGGTAGTATATATTTCGGAACCGACCGGATCGGATAACTATATCTAATGGCTCCCATAGGAAAAATCGGAAAAAACGCAAGAAAAAAATTCTAGATTTGGTGTTTTTTGAAATATTACTTTCTACTCTTGAAAATATTATTTTTAAATATTTTCAAATTTTGAATTAAATTTTTAAGAAATCGGATCACTTTATCATATAGCTGTCATAGGAACGGTGGAAAAATTGAACGGAAATGAATAGGAAACAAATGATATCTATTTTGGTTTTTATTACATTTTCTTCTGGCATATAGCTTATATTTAACATTTTACATTTTCGAATTAAATTTATCAAAATTCGGACGGCTATATTATATAGCTGCCATAGGAAGAATCAAAAAAATAATGCTAAAATAATACAAAAGCAGCGAAAATTTTGATTGTTCTAACATATACGCAAGTTAATCTAAATTTAATGTTTTTGTAAATAAATAGGAATGATCTACAAGGGTATATAAGCTTCGGCTGGCCCAAGCTAGCTTCTTTTCTTGTTTCTTTAGTGTTTTAACCAAACCCAGAGATCTGCTTAAACCAAAAATCTCAGACATTCTCAGCTTTTTATAAGGGTTTCTTTTACCAGTAGGTTCCAGTTGATTAAAGGATGTAAGTTTTACTATTATTTCGTGAAAAAACTTCTATTCTTATAAAATAATGAGTTTTATAGGTAATCGCTTGGAAGTCGAGTTTACTCCTTCTGGCCAGATTCTGGGAAAACTTCGTAAAGCATAAAACATCAATTAAAAATCCAGTTAAGAAAGTAAACATACAACTGTAAAATTTCAACCAGTGTTGCCACCTAGCGTCCACGATAAAAATTCTTGTGAATTCTTATATCGCTAAATTAATTAAAAGATAAATATCAAATAAGGAGTTAATTTAAATTAGGGGTGCTCTGTCCTATGGTACACGGGCACATTTGTTTTTGTTTCGGCACTTAGCATACGCATCGGCACATACCATGCTCTCCTAGGGCACACGCCGGTTCCTCTTTGTGTCGCTGTCCGTAATAGATAAGAGCGAGCCAAGCCAACAAATATTCCATTAAACTTTTTTTTTCGTCTCAACTCACAATGCATATTGTTGTTGTCTTTTTCATGACTGTGTGTGAGTCGTTACTTGCATGCGTGTGATTTTCTTTTATTTGTGTTTGTAAATGCACTGCCATAAGGCAGTTTTGAGCACCCCTGATTTAAATTATCCAAATCGTAGTTTAATCAAATAATTCGTTATGCAGTAAGAAAATCTCATCATGAGAGCAAGTGTGTTTTGGAAGTGTTTTTCTTTACCTTTATCTGCAGTCAATTGAAATGCAGTTTTCCAATTTATAAACCAAATTACAGCCAATAATACAACATATTGAAAGCGCTTTCAACGTTGGATATGGTGGGTAAGTGATCGGCTCCTGTCGTTATGTTACATGTTTTTATTGACTGTGTACAATAATATTCCAATGATCTAAATTCAATTTAATAAGAGAAATTAATGTGTATTAGTCCCGCTCCACCAGTAGAAGATACGTTTAATTTGTGTTTGTTGTTCTTTGCTTTATATTTATTTATCATTTATTTTATATCTGGAGCAGCCGTTGTTGCCGCTCCAAGCTCGTAGGAGGTTCTCTTGGGTCCCTTTTTACTTAGGAGCTAAAGAGGTCTAAGTCTCGTAGCGGCGCTGCTATGCTATAGCTATGCTTACCTAGTCTGGAGCGCGGAGGTATATGCACATACATGGGGTCCGCTCATGTTGCAATTATGCTGACACTTGCACTTTCAGCGTGCGGGCCAAGGCACAGCGAGCGGTTCGTATTTCGGGCACTTATGTTGATGACCGAGAACCTGAATTGTATAAACACTGCGACAAAGTATTACAGTGCGTGCCCCTTCAAAGACTCTTGGTACAGTGGGTGGCCGATATATATATTTAATATGTCTGCATACTACATCTCCCTCCTTTTGAAAAATAACGTAATATAATGGAGTTATTTTTTAGTATTAATTTTACAAACTTTAAGAAAAATTATATTATTTATAGCAATAATATTAAAATGTTTTTTTTTATTATTAATTTGTTATTATTATTTTATTATTATTATTATTATTATTCTTATTTTAGATATGGTTATCCTATATGCTCTTATATTATGTATGGCCATACGTGATATATTTATGAAAGAAAAATTGATAATGAAATAAAGAGTTTTAATCTGTCTTTATGTACTATTTGCTTTTTATTTTTATTATTTATTATAGTTATGTTATTTCTATCTCCTATTTGTTCTACCTTATAAGGACCTGTATATTTTGAATCTAACTTATGTCCTGTTTCATTTCTCAATAAAACTTAATAAAACAATAATTGAAATCTAAACTAGTGTTGTTGTAACTAATTTTCTGTTTTTGCTTATGAGATGCTAACATTAGTCTAGCTCTCTTCTGTTTTAGCTTATGAGATGCTAACATTAGTCTAGCTCTCTTCTGTTTTAGCTTATGAGATGCTAACATTAGTCTAGCTCTCTTAAGTGCCTGTTCTAATCTAAATTTGGATTCCTTAGCATAATCTTCTATATTATAAAGGGGTTTTATTTCATCTATGCTATTAAAATGCTTTGGTAGAATTGAAATTTTACCAAAAACTAGCTCATATGGACAATAGTCATGTGCCATAGATGGGGTTGTATTAAAACAATATAAGAAGTATCGCATCCATACATCCCAATCTGTTTTGTCAACTGAGATATATGAACGAATGAACTCATTGAGTGTTCTGTGACTTCGCTCCACGGTACCTACTGTCTGGTGGTGGTGTACATAGATCTTCAATAATTTAATTTTTATATTCTGTTCCCATGTCCGTAATGAACGTCTTCATTGGACCGTACTTTAGAATAAAATCTTCAAATATAGCTTTTGCTACTGTATTTGCACTTTTATTTGGCATGGGTATAACTACTAGGTATTTAGTTAAATCCCAGATGAGTATTACTGCGTATTCGTTCCCATTATTAGATTTTGGAAGTGGACCAATAGTATCTATAATTACTTTATCGAAAGCTCTTTGTGGAGTTTCGGTTATAGTTAGTGGGGTCTTAGTATGTTTAATCGTATTCGACTTTTGGCATTTAGGACATTTCTTTATGTACTCTTTTATGTCTTTATACATATTTTTCCAGTCTCTGGACCTTGGCCTAGGTTTTTGTAATGCCTGTATGACCACCTTGTATTGGATCATCATGGAATGTAGACAATATAGCTTCCTTTTCTTTATTATTTTTTTTTACGGTCACCGGGTTGAGTAGCGCTACTCCCAATGATTTCAATATATTATTGCAAATAATTTTAAAATTATCAATTGAAACATGTTCAAAGATATTTTCCCACGGTGCCACTTTGAGTTGGTTGACTTTGTGAATACCGGCCTGCATTTCAAGATTTTGAAAGAATTGACCTAAGTCAATGGTTCCATTAGTATACAAATCGCTAACATATCTAGCTGTTATTTTCATTCCGTGCTTAAATAAATACATCTTATTATTGACTTGCAAGGTCACTACTCTACGTACTTCATTATTAATAATGACTTCATATACATTAGGCTTTGAAGCTTTCTCTATAGATTGCTTATGCAGTTCTATTTGTTCTTTTCCTGCGCAGGATTTTTGTCTACTTTGGTTTCTGGTAGTGACTTTCAGAATTGTATTGTTTGTTAGCATTTTTTTTAGTCTGTGATGGTTATTCTAGAGATCGCATCGGCTACATAGTTATCTTTACCCTTTAGATACTCTACCGTAAAATTATATTCCTCCAATTCAAGTCTCATTCGTTTTAGTTTGTGACTTCTTGCATGAAAAATTAACATTTTTCAGGGTTTAACTTTAGGTTGTATTTCCTACATTTCTCAAAATTATCTGTTAAGTTTTTAAGCATATGTTTTTCGGAACAACCAATTACTATTAAGTCATCCATATAAATGAATGCTTGAGAAGGTTCTAGACCAGAGAACGCAATAGTCATCATTCTCTGAAACGTATTAGGAGCTATTTTTAATCCGAATGGTAATCGCGTGAAGCGATATGAGCCGTTGCTCGTTGAAAAAGACGTTATATCTCTTGAACCTTTTTCTCTAGTTCAATTTGATGGAATCCTGACATTAAGTCAAGACATGAAAAGTATTTTGCTCTACCTAGTTGATCTAAAATATCATCAATTCTAGGTAATGGGAATTTATCAGATAGTTATTTTTAATTTATCTGACGGTAGTCAATTACTAATCTCCATTTCTTTACATTTGACCCGTGGGATCATTTCTTAGGAACAAGTAACAATGGGCTATTATATTCGGATACTGACGGTTCGACAATCCCGTCAGAGATTAATTTTCCTACTTGCTTTTGTATTTCGTTCACCTGACTATGTGGGCTTCGATAGTTCTTTATAAAGACTGGTTCATCATCTTTTAATCTCAGTTTCTGTTTATAAAAATTATTTGTGGTTATTGATTCGGTTTTCAATCTGAATATATCGCTATACTGGGTGCATAAGCTAGAAAGCTGTGACTTGAACTGTAGAGGGAAGTTTTTTGAAAGTTGTGATAGCAAGGATTTTTTTCTTTTGTCTGGATTTGTGTGGACTACATCGTAGTTCGAAAGTGATTCATATGTTAGGTTATCTGCACTGACTACTTCGTCGGTCTTTGTTGTATTTATTAGTCTTATGAAGGCATTATTGGATGTTGCTATGGTATTTGCAACGTAAATACCATTCTGAATTTCCTGATTTGGAATTAACACACTGTCTTCTTTTGAATTAAGTTCAATTTTCAGAATAACTTGGGATCTTGCTGGCAGATGTATTGAATTATTACCAGAACTATGAGCTATTGGTACATTAATTGGAAATTTTAAATTATAGGGTCTAATTATAAGCCAATCTTCAGATGGCTTGAAATCTAATTGACAGTTGTATTTATACCCGTTACTCGTAGAGTAAAAGGGTATATTGTATTTTTTAATGAAGTCGATGCCTAATATTCCATCGCATGGAAGAGGGAAATGTGAATTTACGATATGAAAATCGTGTGGAATTATGTATTTATTTGTCTGTATCTCGATAGAAACTAAACCTTGGGATTTGGTTATTTCTTGACTTACGCCTTTTATGTCTATGATGTAATCATCTTGGATGTTTTGGAATTTATCCGAAGTTTTTATACCCGTTACTCGTAGAGTAAAAGGGTATATTGTATTCGTGCAAAAGTATGTAACAGGGAGAAGGAAGCTTTTCCGACCCTATAAAGTATATATATTCTTGATCAGGATCACTAGCCGAGTCGAACTAGCCATGTCCGTCTGTCCGTCTGTCCGTCCGTCCCAAAGCCCTTTAAATACTCAACAATAAAAGAAGTCAGAGTTCACATCATTAATCTTATCCAAAATATATTCGTTCCTTTTTCAATGTAGCTACTGGAAAAGAACTTATCTTTTTAATAGACACAGGTGCAGACATTTCCATTTTAAAAACAAGAGAGAACGCTATAGTCGGGTGTCCCGACTATCAGATACCCGTTACTCAGCTAAAGGAGTGCGAGGGAGATAGATATATAAAATCTTTGATCGGGCATAACTTTTTAACGAATGGTCCGATTTGAAAAATTTCTTCTACATTTCGATAGGTATTGATAGTCACAATAAAACTGCATTTTTAGTTTTCCAAAATCTTTAATGGTGTGGGCGCCAGACACCTTTAAAAAAATGGTGTAGGGCGATTGAGGGCGTTAGAGGGGGCGTGGCACCATTTTGAAATAAACTTGCGCTGCGTAGCAAAATGCCAATCCTCTAGCTTTTATAGTTTCCGAGATCTCAGCGTTCATATTATTATATATATATACTACAAGTAAAACACAAGTCGAGTCGTCGGAACCAGCGCCGTGGGAGCCTACAAGCAAGATAGCTACGTCGAGACGTTTGGGATTGGATCACCAGGAATCTTCGAATTGAGAGACAGGTAGCTGAGGGCATCATACGACTAGGTCAAGGCGAACCGCTTCTACTCCTGTTACTACTAATTCCTCGCAATATGCCTGGCGGGTCTATCAGAGTTGGGCGAGTGCCGTCTAAACCCGGTGTGCCTTGTTGCTGAAGAATCGTAGACAGCTCCTCGTACGTCATTTTCATACCATTACAAGTTCGATGAAGATGGGTTTTAACAGCCTTAACGTTGGATTCCCAGAGTCATCCAAAGTTTGGACTGTGCGGGGGATTAAAGTGCCATTGAATGTTTCGACGAGTAAGTTCAGGAACTATTGTTTCTTCAACTCCTTGATAGAAATCCTTGGCCCACAGCTTTAGAGATTTGTCGGATGAGATAAAGTTGCTTCCACGGTCGCTTTATAGATGTTGACAAAAACCTCTACGGCCGATAAAACGCTGCAGTGCCCACAGAAAATGCAATTCGAATGCCCGTTTGGGCGGATTGACACGGTGCGCTGGTAAATCTCCCAACAGTTGGCTGGATGGGGTCGGACGGTGCTTGAAACACGTTACGCATTGTCGCAGAATCCTTTTTACTGCCTGTTTACCGTTGACGATCCAGAATACTTGATGAAGTGTAGCTAAGTTAGTTGTACACCGCCATGTAAGGTGTTTTTACGAGCGTTCCTTATAATCAAAACCGTCAGGTGGTGTGCCTTTGGAAGGATTATTGGTGTACGTTGAGATATGGAGAGCTGTAAAGCATTTTTAAGTCTGCCTTTAACTCTCATGAGCTCCTGATCGCCAAGAAACGGTGAAAGTTGGGTGAGCTTATTGTGTCTAGATAGAAATTTATTGGATCGAAGTCTTGATAGCTCTTCCGAATAGACTTCTTATTGAACAATCTGCACCAATCCAAACAAAGCCTGTTGGAATTCAGATACCTTGATAGGGCCGGTGAGTCTATCCGATTTTTTGTGACGAGTATTATGAATAAATCGTTTGACGTAGGCTGTAATGAATAAGAGTTTGTTATAGGAGGAATATAATTCGATAAACGGTTGCACTTCTGTACAAATGTGGGTTCCGATCTGCTTTACGGACTGCTCCCCCGAAATAAGTTCTGATCTTGGGGACAGCATTGGATTGCATGGCCAGTGCTCCTCTGAAAGATGCAGCCAATGTGGTCCGTTCCACCAAAGCGTGTGATGCTTCAGCTGGGAAGGGCTGAGGCCGCGCGTAGCACAATCTGACGGGTTTTCTTGCGTAAGTACGTGTCTCCACTGCGAGGGAGAACTTGCGTCCAGGATTGTTCCAATTCTATTCGACACAAGTGTCTTCCAACGTTTGGGGTCACCACTGATCCAATACAGCACTATCATTGCATCTGACCAGTAAAGTACAGATATGGTGTGAGGTGATACTTAAAGCACAGCTCCGGATAACTCTACTCTCGGAATTGTTAGCGGCTTAACAGGTGTGACTCGACTACGGGCGGCCAATAAGTTGACCTGCACGGAACCATCCGTACAACTAGCTCGGAGATAAGCGCATGCTGCATACGCCTTGGATGATCGAGACATGCTTTAGATCGAAGCCTAAACAGCAAGGGATGTGTAGCTCTTGAATGTCGGGAAGCTCTTGGATGATTTGTTGCCACTGCTCGGCAAGTTGGTCTGGCAAGGTGTCGTCCCAATCTAACGATGCTGGGCGCTCATCTTTGCGCTCGATACGAAAACTCCAAACTTCCTTTAACAGGATTTTTGCAGCCTTGATTACTGGTGCCAGGTATCCCAACGGATCGAATAAGCGTGCTCCTGTGAATAGTATAGATCGTTTAGTGAATGTAGGATCTACTGAAAACTTGAGATTAAAACTGAAAAGATCATTGTTTGGATGCCAATACAACCCTAACATTTTAATGGAGTCTTTGTTGTCTATCTCAAAAATGCTACTGTTAGAGAGATCTGTAGTTGGGATGCCTTCTAAGATAGCTGGATGACTACTCCGAGATCGTTTTGTAGGGCGTTACCCGTGCATATAATGTCATTCAACGACCTCCCGTTAGACGTTTTACACAAAGCGTCGTATACGACGCGCATCTTTGTAGTTAGACTGTCTTCTTTAATAACAGCATGATGCGGAATGGTGCACGCGGAGATTGAGAGCTGCCGTTGAGCGTTGATCCTGGTGTGTTCCTCTTCAGTGCTTTCTACCTCTTTTATCTGCTTTAGATCAAAGTACTTTTGAATAGTGCTGCCATACTGTTGACTAAATTCTGGCCGATGATCAAGTTTCCTTTCCAGGGCGTGGAAACGGTTTAATGCAATTTGCCTTGACCGGCCGAGCACCTGTGTGGGATCAAACAAAGTTTTAAGAGGTAAACGGACTAGATATTTCCCATTCGGCTGACGGATATGAGTTTGTTGAAAATCGTCTTCACACCACTTCTCCTCTGCGGTGAGTTGTCTTGTCGTGGAAACCTGATCCAATTCGAAAAACCTCTGTACCATGTTGTTTAGGTTTGCCAAATTACAACGAATAGAGATTGAAGGAGTCTGGTCTGCTTTGGCTGGTCCAAAAACTATCCAGCCCAGCTGTGTGTTTTGTGCAATTGGTTCTGCAACCTTCCCTTTGCGTATGTCCGGAAGCATTAGTTGTGGGATAATGTCGACCCCGATAAGTAGGTCAATGCGACCCGACCTGATGAAATTAGGATCTGCAAAAGGTAACCCTTGGAGATGTTGACAGGACTTAATGTCTACATTTTGTTTAGGTAAATGACCTGTTAGCGACCGAAGGAAGAAGGCTGAGGACACGTAGGCATTAAATTGAGATGAACATGAGACTATGGTGAAATCGGTGCTGTGCCTGTGCCTTGTACAGGATGCCGTTTGAGTCGGAGCGACTGAACGATGTTTTCCGTGATGAGGGTGCCTTCCGATCCATGATCGATGAGAGCTCGAACTAAAACTGACTGACCGGTGGAGTTATTAACAATCCGAACCAGTGCAGTAGCAAGAAGTGTGGTTGATTTTAGATTGGAGGCAACTGCGGTTAAGAGTTGCGTCGGTGGTGCAATCTGTGTAGCGTCTGCGCTACGAGCAGAGTCTGAAGCATGCTGTCGTGATGCTCCAGGAGTCAATGAGGAACTTTGTTGAGCATTCGGAAAATGTAACAAAGTTGACCACATTGCGAGCAGTTGCGGTTGCTGCTGCATTGACTAAGAGAATGTGAAGAACTAAGGCAATTGATGCATGCCTTTGAACGGTCGACTATCACCTTTCGCGCGAAACAATCCTTGGCAAGGAAGTCCGGGCACCGTCTTAGAACGTGATTCTGTTGGCAGAGCGGGCACCTGATGGATCCAGACTCAACGGTGCTGTGGAAGCTGTGTCCCCTAACTGTGGAGTTTCCTGTTGGTCTGGTTGTCTGGCGATGGTTTGTCGATTATATAGATGTGGATCTTACTGGAACGGCTGGTTTCCTACTCTCAATTAGGTCGATGCTGACCAATCGATTGTAAAGAAACACCTCCAGCTTTGTGAAGGTGGGTATTTCCACGTAGTTGCCCAGGGAATGCTCCAAGGCCTGTGTTGTGCTGATAGGCAGCTTTGTAAGTAGGTGATGTACCAACCACTGATCACAGGAATCAATGGAAATGTGCAGTCGTCGGAATTCACAGATACATACATTGGCCAAATTTAACAAATTCCTAAGGTCCACCGCGATCTCCTTATACAGTGGCTCGATTCCGTACAGTGCATTCATATTGTACATGAACTGCAGCCGAAAGTTGTTGTATCGTTTTACTACAAGGTTCCATGCCACAGAATAGCTGATTTCCGCTAATGCCATATGGTTTATATCCTGATCTCGTCCATCCGTTAGAGCTTACTTCAAGAAATGAAATTTTTGAATGTTGGAAAGGGATAGATTTTTAAGTATTAGTTGAGTAAAGCTGTCATAAAAAGATGGCCAATTCGCCAAATTTCCTGAAAAGTTGGGTACGGTGTGGATACAGGGGTGTTATTTATGGATTGATCCCCTGACACTTGTACTGGGACTGGAAACTTGGTTTCGTATTCATCAGCGAATGAACAATAAATGTCACTGTATGATTGCTCAAATTTATCCTCAACAGTGTCCGCAAAATATGGATGAGGGGACATTGCTGTAAAATGAGCGCTTGATGATTTGTGTAAAATTATTTTGAATGTTCGGTGAGCTTGCTGAGTCGAAATTCATAGTAGGATTTAGATTTCTTTATTTGACCGTCCTTTTTAGCATTTTTAATTGCATTGCGTACATGTCTGCAAACGGATCGACCACAACCACTGGTGCTGGACTTTGTTGTGCCGAATCACTACCATTACTTTCATCTTTGTTATTTTTACCCATTATAATGTTTTCCTATTGCACTCTACTTTAAAATACCACGCACCAACACTCTCACAACACACTCGCCCGTTTCAGTCTTTTCGCTCGTATCGCGCTCAGCTTTGGAGATCTGTCTGTAGTGGAATATTGTAATCCGTTGTTCACCTTGATTTCTTGCTTCTCCGTTGTTGGAGGTTCCGTTATGGCAATGCACGTGGCAAATATTACGTAAGTTTGCTGGTTTAAATGAATATAATTTTGCACACAAGTAAGCACAAAGATTGAAGTAAGTGTACAACTATTGGAAACTGATGAAGTTATGAGTGTATGTTTCCCCTCATTGGCCACCAAAATGTTGTGACGATTCGCACCCGATCGTCAAAGTTGAGCAGAAGTCTGCTCTGGGGGTCTTTCACACACTTTGTAAATGAAAACGAAGAAGGATGTAGAACTTCACCAGTTGTAACTGTATTTACTTTCAATCTTTGACATATTGTTAATTAATGTACAAAGTTAGGGAATAGAACAAAATCGGGTTTTTTAAACGCGACCAGCTTCTCTTTCTTGTCTTCTTCTTCTCGTTGTTGCGTTGCGAAAAATGGCAGCAGAATTCGAACATTCGCTGTTAAAACTGCAGTTGTGCACTGCTTCTCAGAGTCGCCAGAAACAGCAGTCCAGCTTGTCCAAAATGCCAGAAACACCCGTTCACGGCTTTTCCGTTTTGGACCTTTGCCGTGTGAGGATCGTTCTCTCCCGAACATATTTATACCCATGCAGAGGGTATTATGATTTCAGTCAGAAGTTTGCAACGCAGTGAAGGAGACGTTTCCGACCCCATAAAGTATATATATATTCTTGATCAGCATCACTAGACGAGTCGATCTAGCCATGTCCGTCTGTCCGTCCGTCTGTCCGTTTCTACGCAAACTAGTCTCTCAGTTTTTAAGCTATCGGGCTCAAAATTTCCCGAAAGTCTTCTTTCTATTGCAGGTAGTATATATTTCGGAACCGACCGGATCGGATAACTATATCTAATGGCTCCCATAGGAAAAATCGGAAAAAACGCAAGAAAAAAATTCTAGATTTGGTGTTTTTTGAAATATTACTTTCTACTCTTGAAAATATTATTTTTTAAATATTTTCAAATTTTGAATTAAATTTTTAAGAAATCGGATCACTTTATCATATAGCTGTCATAGGAACGGTGGAAAAATTGAACGGAAATGAATAGGAAACAAATGATATCTATTTTGGTTTTTATTACATTTTCTTCTGGCATATAGCTTATATTTAACATTTTACATTTTCGAATTAAATTTATCAAAATTCGGACGGCTATATTATATAGCTGCCATAGGAAGAATCAAAAAAATAATGCTAAAATAATACAAAAGCAGCGAAAATTTTGATTGTTCTAACATATACGCAAGTTAATCTAAATTTAATGTTTTTGTAAATAAATAGGAATGATCTACAAGGGTATATAAGCTTCGGCTGGCCCAAGCTAGCTTCTTTTCTTGTTTCTTTAGTGTTTTAACCAAACCCAGAGATCTGCTTAAACCAAAAATCTCAGACATTCTCAGCTTTTTATAAGGGTTTCTTTTACCAGTAGGTTCCAGTTGATTAAAGGATGTAAGTTTTACTATTATTTCGTGAAAAAACTCCTATTCTTATAAAATAATGAGTTTTATAGGTAATCGCTTGGAAGTCGAGTTTACTCCTTCTGGCCAGATTCTGGGAAAACTTCGTAAAGCATAAAACATCAATTAAAAATCCAGTTAAGAAAGTAAACATACAACTGTAAAATTTCAACCAGTGTTGCCACCTAGCGTCCACGATAAAAATTCTTGTGAATTCTTATATCGCTAAATTAATTAAAAGATAAATATCAAATAAGGAGTTAATTTAAATTAGGGGTGCTCTGTCCTATGGTACACGGGCACATTTGTTTTTGTTTCGGCACTTAGCATACGCATCGGCACATACCATGCTCTCCTAGGGCACACGCCGGTTCCTCTTTGTGTCGCTGTCCGTAATAGATAAGAGCGAGCCAAGCCAACAAATATTCCATTAAACTTTTTTTTTCGTCTCAACTCACAATGCATATTGTTGTTGTCTTTTTCATGACTGTGTGTGAGTCGTTACTTGCATGCGTGTGATTTTCTTTTATTTGTGTTTGTAAATGCACTGCCATAAGGCAGTTTTGAGCACCCCTGATTTAAATTATCCAAATCGTAGTTTAATCAAATAATTCGTTATGCAGTAAGAAAATCTCATCATGAGAGCAAGTGTGTTTTGGAAGTGTTTTTCTTTACCTTTATCTGCAGTCAATTGAAATGCAGTTTTCCAATTTATAAACCAAATTACAACCAATAATACAACATATTGAAAGCGCTTTCAACGTTGGATATGGTGGGTAAGTGATCGGCTCCTGTCGTTATGTTACATGTTTTTATTGACTGTGTACAATAATATTCCAATGATCTAAATTCAATTTAATAAGAGAAATTAATGTGTATTAGTCCCGCTCCACCAGTAGAAGATACGTTTAATTTGTGTTTGTTGTTCTTTGCTTTATATTTATTTATCATTTATTTTATATCTGGAGCAGCCGTTGTTGCCGCTCCAAGCTCGTAGGAGGTTCTCTTGGGTCCCTTTTTACTTAGGAGCTAAAGAGGTCTAAGTCTCGTAGCGGCGCTGCTATGCTATAGCTATGCTTACCTAGTCTGGAGCGCGGAGGTATATGCACATACATGGGGTCCGCTCATGTTGCAATTATGCTGACACTTGCACTTTCAGCGTGCGGGCCAAGGCACAGCGAGCGGTTCGTATTTCGGGCACTTATGTTGATGACCGAGAACCTGAATTGTATAAACACTGCGACAAAGTATTACAGTGCGTGCCCCTTCAAAGACTCTTGGTACAGTGGGTGGCCGATATATATATTTAATATGTCTGCATACTACATCTCCCTCCTTTTGAAAAATAACGTAATATAATGGAGTTATTTTTTAGTATTAATTTTACAAACTTTAAGAAAAATTATATTATTTATAGCAATAATATTAAAATGTTTTTTTTTATTATTAATTTGTTATTATTATTTTATTATTATTATTATTATTATTCTTATTTTAGATATGGTTATCCTATATGCTCTTATATTATGTATGGCCATACGTGATATATTTATGAAAGAAAAATTGATAATGAAATAAAGAGTTTTAATCTGTCTTTATGTACTATTTGCTTTTTATTTTTATTATTTATTATAGTTATGTTATTTCTATCTCCTATTTGTTCTACCTTATAAGGACCTGTATATTTTGAATCTAACTTATGTCCTGTTTCATTTCTCAATAAAACTTAATAAAACAATAATTGAAATCTAAACTAGTGTTGTTGTAACTAATTTTCTGTTTTTGCTTATGAGATGCTAACATTAGTCTAGCTCTCTTCTGTTTTAGCTTATGAGATGCTAACATTAGTCTAGCTCTCTTCTGTTTTAGCTTATGAGATGCTAACATTAGTCTAGCTCTCTTAAGTGCCTGTTCTAATCTAAATTTGGATTCCTTAGCATAATCTTCTATATTATAAAGGGGTTTTATTTCATCTATGCTATTAAAATGCTTTGGTAGAATTGAAATTTTACCAAAAACTAGCTCATATGGACAATAGTCATGTGCCATAGATGGGGTTGTATTAAAACAATATAAGAAGTATCGCATCCATACATCCCAATCTGTTTTGTCAACTGAGATATATGAACGAATGAACTCATTGAGTGTTCTGTGACTTCGCTCCACGGTACCTACTGTCTGGTGGTGGTGTACATAGATCTTCAATAATTTAATTTTTATATTCTGTTCCCATGTCCGTAATGAACGTCTTCATTGGACCGTACTTTAGAATAAAATCTTCAAATATAGCTTTTGCTACTGTATTTGCACTTTTATTTGGCATGGGTATAACTACTAGGTATTTAGTTAAATCCCAGATGAGTATTACTGCGTATTCGTTCCCATTATTAGATTTTGGAAGTGGACCAATAGTATCTATAATTACTTTATCGAAAGCTCTTTGTGGAGTTTCGGTTATAGTTAGTGGGGTCTTAGTATGTTTAATCGTATTCGACTTTTGGCATTTAGGACATTTCTTTATGTACTCTTTTATGTCTTTATACATATTTTTCCAGTCTCTGGACCTTGGCCTAGGTTTTTGTAATGCCTGTATGACCACCTTGTATTGGATCATCATGGAATGTAGACAATATAGCTTCCTTTTCTTTATTATTTTTTTTTACGGTCACCGGGTTGAGTAGCGCTACTCCCAATGATTTCAATATATTATTGCAAATAATTTTAAAATTATCAATTGAAACATGTTCAAAGATATTTTCCCACGGTGCCACTTTGAGTTGGTTGACTTTGTGAATACCGGCCTGAATTTCAAGATTTTGAAAGAATTGACCTAAGTCAATGGTTCCATTAGTATACAAATCGCTAACATATCTAGCTGTTATTTTCATTCCGTGCTTAAATAAATACATCTTATTATTGACTTGCAAGGTCACTACTCTACGTACTTCATTATTAATAATGACTTCATATACATTAGGCTTTGAAGCTTTCTCTATAGATTGCTTATGCAGTTCTATTTGTTCTTTTCCTGCGCAGGATTTTTGCCTACTTTGGTTTCTGGTAGTGACTTTCAGAATTGTATTGTTTGTTAGCATTTTTTTTAGTCTGTGATGGTTATTCTAGAGATCGCATCGGCTACATAGTTATCTTTACCCTTTAGATACTCTACCGTAAAATTATATTCCTCCAATTCAAGTCTCATTCGTTTTAGTTTGTGACTTCTTGCATGAAAAATTAACATTTTTCAGGGTTTAACTTTAGGTTGTATTTCCTACATTTCTCAAAATTATCTGTTAAGTTTTTAAGCATATGTTTTTCGGAACAACCAATTACTATTAAGTCATCCATATAAATGAATGCTTGAGAAGGTTCTAGACCAGAGAACGCAATAGTCATCATTCTCTGAAACGTATTAGGAGCTATTTTTAATCCGAATGGTAATCGCGTGAAGCGATATGAGCCGTTGCTCGTTGAAAAAGACGTTATATCTCTTGAACCTTTTTCTCTAGTTCAATTTGATGGAATCCTGACATTAAGTCAAGACATGAAAAGTATTTTGCTCTACCTAGTTGATCTAAAATATCATCAATTCTAGGTAATGGGAATTTATCAGATAGTTATTTTTAATTTATCTGACGGTAGTCAATTACTAATCTCCATTTCTTTACATTTGACCCGTGGGATCATTTCTTAGGAACAAGTAACAATGGGCTATTATATTCGGATACTGACGGTTCGACAATCCCGTCAGAGATTAATTTTCCTACTTGCTTTTGTATTTCGTTCACCTGACTATGTGGGCTTCGATAGTTCTTTATAAAGACTGGTTCATCATCTTTTAATCTCAGTTTCTGTTTATAAAAATTATTTGTGGTTATTGATTCGGTTTTCAATCTGAATATATCGCTATACTGGGTGCATAAGCTAGAAAGCTGTGACTTGAACTGTAGAGGGAAGTTTTTTGAAAGTTGTGATAGCAAGGATTTTTTTCTTTTGTCTGGATTTGTGTGGACTACATCGTAGTTCGAAAGTGATTCATATGTTAGGTTATCTGCACTGACTACTTCGTCGGTCTTTGTTGTATTTATTAGTCTTATGAAGGCATTATTGGATGTTGCTATGGTATTTGCAACGTAAATACCATTCTGAATTTCCTGATTTGGAATTAACACACTGTCTTCTTTTGAATTAAGTTCAATTTTCAGAATAACTTGGGATCTTGCTGGCAGATGTATTGAATTATTGCCAGAACTATGAGCTATTGGTACATTAATTGGAAATTTTAAATTATAGGGTCTAATTATAAGCCAATCTTCAGATGGCTTGAAATCTAATTGACAGTTGTATTTATACCCGTTACTCGTAGAGTAAAAGGGTATATTGTATTTTTTAATGAAGTCGATGCCTAATATTCCATCGCATGGAAGAGGGAAATGTGAATTTACGATATGAAAATCGTGTGGAATTATGTATTTATTTGTCTGTATCTCGATAGAAACTAAACCTTGGGATTTGGTTATTTCTTGACTTACGCCTTTTATGTCTATGATGTAATCATCTTGGATGTTTTGGAATTTATCCGAAGTTTTTATACCCGTTACTCGTAGAGTAAAAGGGTATATTGTATTCGTGCAAAAGTATGTAACAGGGAGAAGGAAGCTTTTCCGACCCTATAAAGTATATATATTCTTGATCAGGATCACTAGCCGAGTCGAACTAGCCATGTCCGTCTGTCCGTCCGTATGAACGCTGAGATCTCGGAAACTATAAAAGCTAGAGGATTGGCATTTTGCTACGCAGCGCAAGTTTATTTCAAAATGGTGCCACGCCCCCTCTAACGCCCTCAATCGCCCTACACCATTTTTTTAAAGGTGTCTGGCGCCCACACCATTAAAGATTTTGGAAAACTAAAAATGCAGTTTTATTGTGACTATCAATACCTATCGAAATGTAGAAGAAATTTTTCAAATCGGACCATTCGTTAAAAAGTTATGCCCGATCAAAGATTTTATATATCTATCTCCCTCGCACTCCTTTAGCTGAGTAACGGGTATCTGATAGTCGGGACACCCGACTATAGCGTTCTCTCTTGTTTTTAAAATGGAAATGTCTGCACCTGTGTCTATTAAAAAGATAAGTTCTTTTCCAGTAGCTACATTGAAAAAGGAACGAATATATTTTGGATAAGATTAATGATGTGAACTCTGACTTCTTTTATTGTTGAGTATTTAAAGGGCTTTGGGAGTTTTCCGAGTTTACCTATACCTATACCTATACCTATACCTATACCTATACCTATACCTATACCTATACCTATACCTATACCTATACCTATACCTATACCTATACCTATACCTATACCTATACCTATACCTATACCTATACCTATACCTATACCTATACCTATACCTATACCTATACCTATACCTATACCTATACCTATACCTATACCTATACCTATACCTATACCTATACCTATACCTATACCTATACCTATACCTATACCTATACCTATACCTATACCTATACCTATACCTATACCTATACCTATACCTATACCTATACCTATACCTATACCTATACCTATACCTATACCTATACCTATACCTATACCTATACCTATACCTATACCTATACCTATACCTATACCTATACCTATACCTATACCTATACCTATACCTATACCTATACCTATACCTATACCTATACCTATACCTATACCTATACCTATACCTATACCTATACCTATACCTATACCTATACCTATACCTATACCTATACCTATACCTATACCTATACCTATACCTATACCTATACCTATACCTATACCTATACCTATACCTATACCTATACCTATACCTATACCTATACCTATACCTATACCTATACCTATACCTATACCTATACCTATACCTATACCTATACCTATACCTATACCTATACCTATACCTATACCTATACCTATACCTATACCTATACCTATACCTATACCTATACCTATACCTATACCTATACCTATACCTATACCTATACCTATACCTATACCTATACCTATACCTATACCTATACCTATACCTATACCTATACCTATACCTATACCTATACCTATACCTATACCTATACCTATACCTATACCTATACCTATACCTATACCTATACCTATACCTATACCTATACCTATACCTATACCTATACCTATACCTATACCTATACCTATACCTATACCTATACCTATACCTATACCTATACCTATACCTATACCTATACCTATACCTATACCTATACCTATACCTATACCTATACCTATACCTATACCTATACCTATACCTATACCTATACCTATACCTATACCTATACCTATACCTATACCTATACCTATACCTATACCTATACCTATACCTATACCTATACCTATACCTATACCTATACCTATACCTATACCTATACCTATACCTATACCTATACCTATACCTATACCTATCAACTTATCTTTTTAATAGACACAGGTGCAGACATTTCCATTTTAAAAACAAGAGAGAACGCTATAGTCGGGTGTCCCGACTATCAGATACCCGTTACTCAGCTAAAGGAGTGCGAGGGAGATAGATATATAAAATCTTTGATCGGGCATAACTTTTTAACGAATGGTCCGATTTGAAAAATTTCTTCTACATTTCGATAGGTATTGATAGTCACAATAAAACTGCATTTTTAGTTTTCCAAAATCTTTAATGGTGTGGGCGCCAGACACCTTTAAAAAAATGGTGTAGGGCGATTGAGGGCGTTAGAGGGGGCGTGGCACCATTTTGAAATAAACTTGCGCTGCGTAGCAAAATGCCAATCCTCTAGCTTTTATAGTTTCCGAGATCTCAGCGTTCATATTATTATATATATATATTATATATATATATTATATATTATAATAATTATCAATTGAAACATGTTCAAAGATATTTTCCCACGGTGCCACTTTGAGTTGGCTGACTTTGTGAATACCGGCCTGCTTTTCAAGATTTTGAAAGAATTGACCTAAGTCAATGGTTCCATTAGTATACAAATCGCTAACATCATATCTAGCTGTTATTTTCTTTCCGTGCTTAAATAAACACATCTTATTATTGACTTGCAAGGTCACTACTTTACGTACTTCATCATTATTAATGACTTCATATACGTTGGCCTTTGAAGCTTTCTCTATAGATTGCTTATGCAGTTCTATTTGTTCTTTTCCTGCGCAGGATTTTTGTCTACTTTGGTTTCTGGTAGTGACTTTCATTGTTTGTTTGCATTTTTTTTAGTCTGTGATGGTTATTCTAGAGATCGCATCGGCTACATAGTTATCTTTACCCTTTAGATACTCTACCGTAAAATTATATTCCTCCAATTCAAGTCTCATTCGTGTTGGTTTGAAAATGGGATTTACCATTGAACATAAGTAGGTTAGTGCTCTATGGTCTGTTTTGACAGTGAAATGTCTACCATAAATATATGGTCTGAAGTGTGTTATTTTTCAATAAATAGATGCTAATAGATGCTGTAGTGCTCTTGTTGCTTTCACCGTTCATAAAGGATCTTGATGCGTATGCAACTGGAAGCTGTAGTTCATTTTTGTTTTGAGTTAGGACTGCTCCACAAGCGTATTTGCTAGCATCTGTGATTATGCAAAATTCTTTGCTAAAATCTGGGTATTGCAAAAGAGTTGTGTTTATTAATGCCGATTTAAGATACATCATATACATCTTTCTTACATAACCTTGTAATGTGACGAGAATAGTCAGCAAAATTTCTTATAAACCGTCTATAATAATTGCAAAATGCAACAATTCTTCTAGCGCTGTGCGCATCATGTGGGACTGTATAGTTTTGAATGACGTCGTATTTTTTGTCGTCTGTGCATTTGTGTCCCAAGAAATTGACTTCGTGCATGAAAAATTAACATTTTTCAGGGTTTTACTTTAGGTTGTGTTGCTTAAATTTCTCGAAAACATCAGTTAAGTTCTTGAGCATATGTTTTTCGGAACAACCAATGACTATTAAGTATATATACATATATACCTATACAATTCAAAAAGAGACTGCAGCTCGCCACTCCATCGTCCGGCTAAGATGCTGATGCCGCACTTTTGGGCAGCCGCTGCTGGCGGCCCGCAACTCCGTTGCTGGCCGAACTTTGCTGACGCTGCGCCTCGTGACCGTGACCACTCAGCGCTTGCATGGGCCGGATCGGGTTTCGCCGGCTGGGTTCCCGCTTACGCGTGCATCCGGTGCTGGCCCAAGATCGATGACCGTAGTCGGGTTAACTTATATAACAGATGGTTTACCTTTAGAGCTAGCCAGAAGTTATTCCACGCAGCATGCAGTCAAGGCAATGACTAAAAATTGCACAATCGATAAGGTAAAACTTATCATGCCAGCTGGCACCTTTAGTACCATGAACGATGCTGTTTCCAAGTTTGTCAATAGTTGCACTGAAGCAACTGGACAGTCAAACACCGTCCTATATTTCCGCGGCTCAAATCGCGGACGTGGAAATTATAGAGGTAATTCTCGTGGTAATCACAATAACTACAACAACAATAACTATAACAACAATTACCAAAATAACAATGGAGGACGAGACCAATATAGAGGAAACTATAGAGGCGGTGGTAACTCGAACCGAGGCCACAATGGCAATAACCAAAGCAATGTCAGAATTACCCAAAGTACTAACCAAAACACATCGGAAAACTCCCAAAGCCCTTTAAATACTCAACAATAAAAGAAGTCAGAGTTCACATCATTAATCTTATCCAAAATATATTCGTTCCTTTTTCAATGTAGCTACTGGAAAAGAACTTATCTTTTTAATAGACACAGGTGCAGACATTTCCATTTTAAAAACAAGAGAGAACGCTATAGTCGGGTGTCCCGACTATCAGATACCCGTTACTCAGCTAAAGGAGTGCGAGGGAGATAGATATATAAAATCTTTGATCGGGCATAACTTTTTAACGAATGGTCCGATTTGAAAAATTTCTTCTACATTTCGATAGGTATTGATAGTCACAATAAAACTGCATTTTTAGTTTTCCAAAATCTTTAATGGTGTGGGCGCCAGACACCTTTAAAAAAATGGTGTAGGGCGATTGAGGGCGTTAGAGGGGGCGTGGCACCATTTTGAAATAAACTTGCGCTGCGTAGCAAAATGCCAATCCTCTAGCTTTTATAGTTTCCGAGATCTCAGCGTTCATATTATTATATATATATATTATATATATATATTATATATTATAATAATTATCAATTGAAACATGTTCAAAGATATTTTCCCACGGTGCCACTTTGAGTTGGCTGACTTTGTGAATACCGGCCTGCTTTTCAAGATTTTGAAAGAATTGACCTAAGTCAATGGTTCCATTAGTATACAAATCGCTAACATCATATCTAGCTGTTATTTTCTTTCCGTGCTTAAATAAACACATCTTATTATTGACTTGCAAGGTCACTACTTTACGTACTTCATCATTATTAATGACTTCATATACGTTGGCCTTTGAAGCTTTCTCTATAGATTGCTTATGCAGTTCTATTTGTTCTTTTCCTGCGCAGGATTTTTGTCTACTTTGGTTTCTGGTAGTGACTTTCATTGTTTGTTTGCATTTTTTTTAGTCTGTGATGGTTATTCTAGAGATCGCATCGGCTACATAGTTATCTTTACCCTTTAGATACTCTACCGTAAAATTATATTCCTCCAATTCAAGTCTCATTCGTGTTGGTTTGAAAATGGGATTTACCATTGAACATAAGTAGGTTAGTGCTCTATGGTCTGTTTTGACAGTGAAATGTCTACCATAAATATATGGTCTGAAGTGTGTTATTTTTCAATAAATAGATGCTAATAGATGCTGTAGTGCTCTTGTTGCTTTCACCGTTCATAAAGGATCTTGATGCGTATGCAACTGGAAGCTGTAGTTCATTTTTGTTTTGAGTTAGGACTGCTCCACAAGCGTATTTGCTAGCATCTGTGATTATGCAAAATTCTTTGCTAAAATCTGGGTATTGCAAAAGAGTTGTGTTTATTAATGCCGATTTAAGATACATCATATACATCTTTCTTACATAACCTTGTAATGTGACGAGAATAGTCAGCAAAATTTCTTATAAACCGTCTATAATAATTGCAAAATGCAACAATTCTTCTAGCGCTGTGCGCATCATGTGGGACTGTATAGTTTTGAATGACGTCGTATTTTTTGTCGTCTGTGCATTTGTGTCCCAAGAAATTGACTTCGTGCATGAAAAATTAACATTTTTCAGGGTTTTACTTTAGGTTGTGTTGCTTAAATTTCTCGAAAACATCAGTTAAGTTCTTGAGCATATGTTTTTCGGAACAACCAATGACTATTAAGTCATCCATATAAAAAAATGCTTGAGAAGGTTCTAATCCAGAGAAAGCTATAGTCATCATTCTCTAAAAAGAGTTTGGCGCTGTTTTTAAACCGAAACATAAACAAAATTTGTACTAAGGGCAACGGTGCGTATGGGTGATAAGCTTCGTAGCCAATTCGCAGACCTTAAAACGCGATTTTTCCAAAAAAAATCTTTTGGTATACCGTAAATACCTCAATGCGCACCGTATAGGTGGGTGAGACAAATGTGACAAATGTGGACCGCCCTAGTGTGCATACTACAAATGCTTAAATTTTGATATCCGCGCCTTGACTTAAATATACTAATATACGATATGACCTTAGCGTAAACTTTATTTGATACCCAGCTTTGTAACTCTAATGACCAACTTTGTTAGTATTACTTTTCTTGTATTAAACATATAATAAACATGAATTGCTAAATTTTGTTCCAATGGACACTTGCATAGATGAAGATGATTAGGAGTTAGGCGTGTGTCGAAGGGATCACCGACGAAACAAGAGCCGGAACCAGCGCGTGCCCTACTTAAAGCTACAATCTTTCGTTGCTGTTAGGATCATTTGTGATATGCTACAATATATAATTACTCGACACTGCCTCCAGAGATTAAACGCCCTTTTGGCGTGAACATTTCTGCAGGATAGCGGAGAGCGATCTTTATAATCGGGTCTGGATCAGAAATTCTAGTAGTCCTATGCACGTTGGAAACTCGCGCTGAGAAGGATAAAAAACACTGGCCTGGGAGGATATGTGGAACTGTTGCTTGGATTCAACAGCGTATGATGTCGACTTTGGCAAGTGAAACAAGTGTGAGCGCTTGTGCAATCCTGGAACTGGTGGTTGCTTGGAAAGCAGTAGGAGCACAACTGTTTTCTTATGACATATTCTGAGCGATCATTCACCGTTAATTGTAGGAAGCGTGGATATGTACACACGGGATGGTTCTTCCTTGAACATAGATCTCAAACTTTGGGTATCGGAACTACCCCGTAGTGAAGAAATTGATTCTTGGCAATTCTGCCATTCGATGTGTTTGTTTGGGCTGGACCTGGAGTGAATTATCAGATACTATCGACGGTCTCTGGTGTTCGATGGCGCTTAGTTAAAAAGGAATCGAGCTCGAGCCAAGTAGGAAATTCGTCTTTATTTTGAATGGATTGCTCCGGTAATGAGAGCGTAAGCTTTGAAAGCTGTGAAGCACATAATTCTTAATTTTAATGCCGGAGAGTTGAATGGAGGTTAAACTTTCTTGGATGGTGCGTTGAAGTTCCTTTAAGGATTGCACATTGAAAAAAGTTTTAATGTGGCGAAACCCTTAGATAGATTTTCCCAAGCTGAGCGAAAGCCTTCATTGGTGAGTGAGTTAAATTTAAAGTAGAGTTCTTAGGCGCTCCAGAGCGGCGCAAAGAGTTGTGGGAGCGTTGGAGAGGGAGAGCGAAGGGGAGTGGAAGCGAGCGAGCTCGGTTCTATGCAGTTCTATTTGTTCTTTTCCTGCGCAGGATTTTTGTCTACTTTGGTTTCTGGTAGTGACTTTCAGAATCGTGATGTTTGTTTCTATATTTTTTAGGTCTGTGATGGTTATTCTAGAAAGCGCATCGGCTACATAGTTATCTTTACCCTTTAGATACTCTACCGTTAAATTATAATCCTCCGATTTAAGTCTCATTCGTTTTAGTTTGGAACTGGGGTTTACCATTGAAAATAAGTAGGTTACCATAAAAATATGGTCTAAAGTGTGTTATTGCCCATTGAATAGCTGCTAATTCTTGTTCTGTAGTGTTCTGGTTGCTTTCACCTTTCGTAAAGGATCTTGATGCGTAAGCAACTGGAAGCTGTAGTTCATTTTTGTTTTGAGTTACGACTGCTCCACAAGCGTATTTGCTAGCATCTGTGATTATGCAAAATTCTTTGCTAAAATCTGGGTATTGCAAAAGAGTTGTGTTTATTAATGCCGATTTAAGATACATCATATACATCTTTCTTACATAACCTTGTAATGTGACGAGAATAGTCAGCAAAATTTCTTATAAACCGTCTATAATAATTGCAAAGAGTTGTGGGAGCGTTGGAGAGGGAGAGCGAAGGGCAGTGGAAGCGAGCGAGCTCGACACTGCCTCCAGAGAATAAACGCCATTTTGGCGTGAACAACAATGAATAAAATCGTCGAAAAAAATTGTATCTGTACATAGGTTATGTGGACAAGTTCTACGCCTTTCGATCAAAGGATTATGATCGAATTTCCCTAAACTTATCTTTTCTAATTTTCATATCCCTTGTAATACCTGGCTGATGTTTGACTCTTAACTATTTGAATTGCATGGCTGTCAGTCTCTTATGATTGATTAACTTTTTATATTCACATTTATATTTATTTTCTTTTATTTATAATATTAAAAACATTTTTTTGTAATTTTATTGTATATTGTATTCGTGCAAAAGTATGTAACAGGTAGAAGAAAACGTTTCTGAACGGGTGTTTCTGGCATTTTGGACAAGCTGGACAGCTGTTTCTGGCGACTCTGAGAAGCAGTGCACAACAGCAGTTTTAACAGCGAATGTTCGAATTCTGCTGCCATTCGCAACGCAACAACGAGAAGAAGAAGACAAGAAAGAGAAGCTGGTCGCGTTTAAAAAACCCGATTTTGTTCTATTCCCTAACTTTGTACATTAATTAACAATATGTCAAAGATTGAAAGTAAATACAGTTACAACTGATGAAGTTCTACATCCTTCTTCGTTTTCATTTACAAAGTGTGTGAAAGACCCCCAAAGCAGACTTCTGCTCAACTTTGACGATCGGGTGCGAATCGTCACAACATTTTGGTGGCTAATGAGGAAAACATACACTCATAACTTCATCAGTTTCCAATAGTTGTACACTTACTTCAATCTTTGTGCTTACTTGTGTGCTAAATTATATTCATTTAAACCAGCAAACTTACGTAATATTTGCCACGTGCATTGCCATAACGGAACCTCGAACAACGGAGAAGCAAGAAATCAAGGTGAACAACGGATTACAATATTCCACTACAGACAGATCTCCAAAGCTGAGCGCGATAAGAGCGAAAAGACTGAAACGGGCGAGTGTGTTGTGAGAGTGTTGGTGCGTGGTATTTTAAAGTAGAGTGCAATAGGAAAACATTATAATGGGTAAAAATAAAAATAAATAAAATATTCATTTAAACCAGCAAACTTACGTAATATTTGCCACGTGCATTGCCATAACGGAACCTCGAACAACGGAGAAGCAAGAAATCAAGGTGAACAACGGATTACAATATTCCACTACAGACAGATCTCCAAAGCTGAGCGCGATAAGAGCGAAAAGACTGAAACGGGCGAGTGTGTTGTGAGAGTGTTGGTGCGTGGTATTTTAAAGTAGAGTGCAATAGGAAAACATTATAATGGGTAAAAATAACAAAGATGAAAGTAATGGTAGTGATTCGGCACAACAAAGTCCAGCACCAGTGGTTGTGGTCGATCCGTTTGCAGACATGTACGCAATGCAATTAAAAATGCTAAAAAGGACGGTCAAATAAAGAAATCTAAATCCTACTATGAATTTCGACTCAACAAGCTCACCGAACTTTCAAAATAATTTTACACAAATCATCAAGCGCTCATTTTACAGCAATGTCCCCTCATCCATATTTTGCGGACACTGTTGAGGATAAATTTGAGCAATCATACAGTGACATTTATTGTTCATTCGCTGATGAATACGAAACCAAGTTTCCAGTCCCAGTACAAGTGTCAGGGGATCAATCCATAAATAACACCCCTGTATCCACACCGTACCCAACTTTTCAGGAAATTTGGCGAATTGGCCATCTTTTTATGACAGCTTTACTCAACTAATACTTGAAAATCTATCCCTTTCCAACATTCAAAAATTTCATTTCTTGAAGCAAGCTCTAACGGATGGACGAGATCAGGATATAAACCATATGGCATTAGCGGAAATCAGCTATTCTGTGGCATGGAACCTTGTAGTAAAACGATACAACAACTTTCGGCTGCAGTTCATGTACAATATGAATGCACTGTACGGAATCGAGCCACTGTATAAGGAGATCGCGGTGGACCTTAGGAATTTGTTAAATTTGGCCAATGTATGTATCTGTGAATTCCGACGACTGCACATTTCCATTGATTCCTGTGATCAGTGGTTGGTACATCACCTACTTACAAAGCTGCCTATCAGCACAACACAGGCCTTGGAGCATTCCCTGGGCAACTACGTGGAAATACCCACCTTCACAAAATCTTTAATGGTGTGGGCGCCAGACACCTTTAAAAAAATGGTGTAGGGCGATTGAGGGCGTTAGAGGGGGCGTGGCACCATTTTGAAATAAACTTGCGCTGCGTAGCAAAATGCCATCCTCTAGCTTTTATAGTTTCCGAGATCTCAGCGTTCATATTATTATATATATATATTATATATATATATTATATATTATAATAATTATCAATTGAAACATGTTCAAAGATATTTTCCCACGGTGCCACTTTGAGTTGGCTGACTTTGTGAATACCGGCCTGCTTTTCAAGATTTTGAAAGAATTGACCTAAGTCAATGGTTCCATTAGTATACAAATCGCTAACATCATATCTAGCTGTTATTTTCTTTCCGTGCTTAAATAAACACATCTTATTATTGACTTGCAAGGTCACTACTTTACGTACTTCATCATTATTAATGACTTCATATACGTTGGCCTTTGAAGCTTTCTCTATAGATTGCTTATGCAGTTCTATTTGTTCTTTTCCTGCGCAGGATTTTTGTCTACTTTGGTTTCTGGTAGTGACTTTCATTGTTTGTTTGCATTTTTTTTAGTCTGTGATGGTTATTCTAGAGATCGCATCGGCTACATAGTTATCTTTACCCTTTAGATACTCTACCGTAAAATTATATTCCTCCAATTCAAGTCTCATTCGTGTTGGTTTGAAAATGGGATTTACCATTGAACATAAGTAGGTTAGTGCTCTATGGTCTGTTTTGACAGTGAAATGTCTACCATAAATATATGGTCTGAAGTGTGTTATTTTTCAATAAATAGATGCTAATAGATGCTGTAGTGCTCTTGTTGCTTTCACCGTTCATAAAGGATCTTGATGCGTATGCAACTGGAAGCTGTAGTTCATTTTTGTTTTGAGTTAGGACTGCTCCACAAGCGTATTTGCTAGCATCTGTGATTATGCAAAATTCTTTGCTAAAATCTGGGTATTGCAAAAGAGTTGTGTTTATTAATGCCGATTTAAGATACATCATATACATCTTTCTTACATAACCTTGTAATGTGACGAGAATAGTCAGCAAAATTTCTTATAAACCGTCTATAATAATTGCAAAATGCAACAATTCTTCTAGCGCTGTGCGCATCATGTGGGACTGTATAGTTTTGAATGACGTCGTATTTTTTGTCGTCTGTGCATTTGTGTCCCAAGAAATTGACTTCGTGCATGAAAAATTAACATTTTTCAGGGTTTTACTTTAGGTTGTGTTGCTTAAATTTCTCGAAAACATCAGTTAAGTTCTTGAGCATATGTTTTTCGGAACAACCAATGACTATTAAGTCATCCATATAAAAAAATGCTTGAGAAGGTTCTAATCCAGAGAAAGCTATAGTCATCATTCTCTAAAAAGAGTTTGGCGCTGTTTTTAAACCGAAACATAAACAAAATTTGTACTAAGGGCAACGGTGCGTATGGGTGATAAGCTTCGTAGCCAATTCGCAGACCTTAAAACGCGATTTTTCCAAAAAAAATCTTTTGGTATACCGTAAATACCTCAATGCGCACCGTATAGGTGGGTGAGACAAATGTGACAAATGTGGACCGCCCTAGTGTGCATACTACAAATGCTTAAATTTTGATATCCGCGCCTTGACTTAAATATACTAATATACGATATGACCTTAGCGTAAACTTTATTTGATACCCAGCTTTGTAACTCTAATGACCAACTTTGTTAGTATTACTTTTCTTGTATTAAACATATAATAAACATGAATTGCTAAATTTTGTTCCAATGGACACTTGCATAGATGAAGATGATTAGGAGTTAGGCGTGTGTCGAAGGGATCACCGACGAAACAAGAGCCGGAACCAGCGCGTGCCCTACTTAAAGCTACAATCTTTCGTTGCTGTTAGGATCATTTGTGATATGCTACAATATATAATTACTCGACACTGCCTCCAGAGATTAAACGCCCTTTTGGCGTGAACATTTCTGCAGGATAGCGGAGAGCGATCTTTATAATCGGGTCTGGATCAGAAATTCTAGTAGTCCTATGCACGTTGGAAACTCGCGCTGAGAAGGATAAAAAACACTGGCCTGGGAGGATATGTGGAACTGTTGCTTGGATTCAACAGCGTATGATGTCGACTTTGGCAAGTGAAACAAGTGTGAGCGCTTGTGCAATCCTGGAACTGGTGGTTGCTTGGAAAGCAGTAGGAGCACAACTGTTTTCTTATGACATATTCTGAGCGATCATTCACCGTTAATTGTAGGAAGCGTGGATATGTACACACGGGATGGTTCTTCCTTGAACATAGATCTCAAACTTTGGGTATCGGAACTACCCCGTAGTGAAGAAATTGATTCTTGGCAATTCTGCCATTCGATGTGTTTGTTTGGGCTGGACCTGGAGTGAATTATCAGATACTATCGACGGTCTCTGGTGTTCGATGGCGCTTAGTTAAAAAGGAATCGAGCTCGAGCCAAGTAGGAAATTCGTCTTTATTTTGAATGGATTGCTCCGGTAATGAGAGCGTAAGCTTTGAAAGCTGTGAAGCACATAATTCTTAATTTTAATGCCGGAGAGTTGAATGGAGGTTAAACTTTCTTGGATGGTGCGTTGAAGTTCCTTTAAGGATTGCACATTGAAAAAAGTTTTAATGTGGCGAAACCCTTAGATAGATTTTCCCAAGCTGAGCGAAAGCCTTCATTGGTGAGTGAGTTAAATTTAAAGTAGAGTTCTTAGGCGCTCCAGAGCGGCGCAAAGAGTTGTGGGAGCGTTGGAGAGGGAGAGCGAAGGGGAGTGGAAGCGAGCGAGCTCGGTTCTATGCAGTTCTATTTGTTCTTTTCCTGCGCAGGATTTTTGTCTACTTTGGTTTCTGGTAGTGACTTTCAGAATCGTGATGTTTGTTTCTATATTTTTTAGGTCTGTGATGGTTATTCTAGAAAGCGCATCGGCTACATAGTTATCTTTACCCTTTAGATACTCTACCGTTAAATTATAATCCTCCGATTTAAGTCTCATTCGTTTTAGTTTGGAACTGGGGTTTACCATTGAAAATAAGTAGGTTACCATAAAAATATGGTCTAAAGTGTGTTATTGCCCATTGAATAGCTGCTAATTCTTGTTCTGTAGTGTTCTGGTTGCTTTCACCTTTCGTAAAGGATCTTGATGCGTAAGCAACTGGAAGCTGTAGTTCATTTTTGTTTTGAGTTACGACTGCTCCACAAGCGTATTTGCTAGCATCTGTGATTATGCAAAATTCTTTGCTAAAATCTGGGTATTGCAAAAGAGTTGTGTTTATTAATGCCGATTTAAGATACATCATATACATCTTTCTTACATAACCTTGTAATGTGACGAGAATAGTCAGCAAAATTTCTTATAAACCGTCTATAATAATTGCAAAGAGTTGTGGGAGCGTTGGAGAGGGAGAGCGAAGGGCAGTGGAAGCGAGCGAGCTCGACACTGCCTCCAGAGAATAAACGCCATTTTGGCGTGAACAACAATGAATAAAATCGTCGAAAAAAATTGTATCTGTACGTAGGTTATGTGGACAAGTTCTACGCCTTTCGATCAAAGGATTATGATCGAATTTCCCTAAACTTATCTTTTCTAATTTTCATATCCCTTGTAATACCTGGCTGATGTTTGACTCTTAACTATTTGAATTGCATGGCTGTCAGTCTCTTATGATTGATTAACTTTTTATATTCACATTTATATTTATTTTCTTTTATTTATAATATTAAAAACATTTTTTTGTAATTTTATTGTATATTGTATTCGTGCAAAAGTATGTAACAGGTAGAAGAAAACGTTTCTGAACGGGTGTTTCTGGCATTTTGGACAAGCTGGACAGCTGTTTCTGGCGACTCTGAGAAGCAGTGCACAACAGCAGTTTTAACAGCGAATGTTCGAATTCTGCTGCCATTCGCAACGCAACAACGAGAAGAAGAAGACAAGAAAGAGAAGCTGGTCGCGTTTAAAAAACCCGATTTTGTTCTATTCCCTAACTTTGTACATTAATTAACAATATGTCAAAGATTGAAAGTAAATACAGTTACAACTGATGAAGTTCTACATCCTTCTTCGTTTTCATTTACAAAGTGTGTGAAAGACCCCCAAAGCAGACTTCTGCTCAACTTTGACGATCGGGTGCGAATCGTCACAACATTTTGGTGGCTAATGAGGAAAACATACACTCATAACTTCATCAGTTTCCAATAGTTGTACACTTACTTCAATCTTTGTGCTTACTTGTGTGCAAAATTATATTCATTTAAACCAGCAAACTTACGTAATATTTGCCACGTGCATTGCCATAACGGAACCTCGAACAACGGAGAAGCAAGAAATCAAGGTGAACAACGGATTACAATATTCCACTACAGACAGATCTCCAAAGCTGAGCGCGATAAGAGCGAAAAGACTGAAACGGGCGAGTGTGTTGTGAGAGTGTTGGTGCGTGGTATTTTAAAGTAGAGTGCAATAGGAAAACATTATAATGGGTAAAAATAACAAAGATGAAAGTAATGGTAGTGATTCGGCACAACAAAGTCCAGCACCAGTGGTTGTGGTCGATCCGTTTGCAGACATGTACGCAATGCAATTAAAAATGCTAAAAAGGACGGTCAAATAAAGAAATCTAAATCCTACTATGAATTTCGACTCAACAAGCTCACCGAACTTTCAAAATAATTTTACACAAATCATCAAGCGCTCATTTTACAGCAATGTCCCCTCATCCATATTTTGCGGACACTGTTGAGGATAAATTTGAGCAATCATACAGTGACATTTATTGTTCATTCGCTGATGAATACGAAACCAAGTTTCCAGTCCCAGTACAAGTGTCAGGGGATCAATCCATAAATAACACCCCTGTATCCACACCGTACCCAACTTTTCAGGAAATTTGGCGAATTGGCCATCTTTTTATGACAGCTTTACTCAACTAATACTTGAAAATCTATCCCTTTCCAACATTCAAAAATTTCATTTCTTGAAGCAAGCTCTAACGGATGGACGAGATCAGGATATAAACCATATGGCATTAGCGGAAATCAGCTATTCTGTGGCATGGAACCTTGTAGTAAAACGATACAACAACTTTCGGCTGCAGTTCATGTACAATATGAATGCACTGTACGGAATCGAGCCACTGTATAAGGAGATCGCGGTGGACCTTAGGAATTTGTTAAATTTGGCCAATGTATGTATCTGTGAATTCCGACGACTGCACATTTCCATTGATTCCTGTGATCAGTGGTTGGTACATCACCTACTTACAAAGCTGCCTATCAGCACAACACAGGCCTTGGAGCATTCCCTGGGCAACTACGTGGAAATACCCACCTTCACAAAGCTGGAGGTGTTTCTTTACAATCGATTGGTCAGCATCGACCTAATTGAGAGTAGGAAACCAGCCGTTCCAGTAAGATCCACATCTATATAATCGACAAACCATCGCCAGACAACCAGACCAACAGGAAACTCCACAGTTAGGGGACACAGCTTCCACAGCACCGTTGAGTCTGGATCCATCAGGTGCCCGCTCTGCCAACAGAATCACGTTCTAAGACGGTGCCCGGACTTCCTTGCCAAGGATTGTTTCGCGCGAAAGGTGATAGTCGACCGTTCAAAGGCATGCATCAATTGCCTTAGTTCTTCACATTCTCTTAGTCAATGCAGCAGCAACCGCATCTGCTTGCAATGTGGTCAACTTTGTTACATTTTCCGAATGCTCAACAAAGTTCCTCATTGACTCCTGGAGCATCACGACAGCATGCTTCAGACTCTGCTCGTAGCGCAGACGCTTCACAGATTGCACCACCGACGCAACTCTTAACCGCAGTTGCCTCCAATCTAAAATCAACCACACTTCTTGCTACTGCACTGGTTCGGATTGTTAATAACTCCACCGGGCAGTCAGTTTTAGTTCGAGCTCTCATCGATCATGGATCGGAAGGCACCCTCATCACGGAAAACATCGTTCAATCGCTCCGACTCAAACGGCATCCTGTACAAGGCACAGGCACAGCACCGATTTCACCATAGTCTCATGTTCATCTCAATTTAATGCCTACGTGTCCTCAGCCTTCCTCCTTCGGTCGCTAACAGGTCATTTACCTAAACAAAATGTAGACATTAAGTCCTGTCAACATCTCCAAGGGTTACCTTTTGCAGATCCTAATTTCATCAGGTCGGGTCGCATTGACCTACTTATCGGGGTCGACATTATCCCACAACTAATGCTTCCGGACATACGCAAAGGGACGGTTGCAGAACCAATTGCACAAAACACACAGCTGGGCTGGATAGTTTTTGGACCAGCCGAAGCAGACCAGACTCCTTCAATCTCTATTCGTTGTAATTTGGCAAACCTAAACAACATGGTACAGAGGTTTTTCGAATTGGATCAGGTTTCCACGACAAGACAACTCACCGCAGAGGAGAAGTGGTGTGAAGACCATTTTCCACAAACTCATATCCGTCAGCCGAATGGGAAATATCTAGTCCGTTTACCTCTTAAAACTTTGTTTGATCCCACACAGGTGCTCGGCCGGTCAAGGCAAATTGCATTAAACCGTTTCCACGCCCTGGAAAGGAAACTTGATCATCGGCCAGAATTTAGTCAACAGTATGGCAGCACTATTCAAGAGTACTTTGATCTAAAGCAGATAAAAGAGGTAGAAAGCACTGAAGAGGAACACACCAGGATCAACGCTCAACGGCAGTTCTCAATCTCCGCGTGCACCATTCCGCATCATGCTGTTATTAAAGAAGACAGTCTAACTACAAAGATGCGCGTCGTATACGACGCTTTGTGTAAAACGTCTAACGGGAGGTCGTTGAATGACATTATATGCACGGGTCACGCCCTACAAAACGACAACAAAGACTCCATTAAAATGTTAGGGTTGTATTGGCATCCAAACAATGATATTTCAGTATTAATCTCAAGTTTTCAGTATATCCTACATTCACTAAACGATCTATACTATTCACAGGATCACGCTTATTCGATCCGTTGGGATACCTGGCACCAGTAATCAACGCTGCAAAAATCCTGTTAAAGGAAGTTTGGAGTTTTCGTATCGAGCGCAAAGATGAGCCCCCAGCATCGTTAGATTGGGACGACCCCTTGCCAGACCAACTTGCCGAGCAGTGGCAACAAATCATCCAGGAGCTTCCCGACATTCAAGAGCTACACATCCCTCGCTGGTTAGGCTTCGATCTAAAGCATGTCTCGACTTTGCAACTACACATGTTTTGTGACGGATTATCCAAGGCGTATGCAGCATGCGCTTATCTCCGAGCTAGTTGTACGGATGGTTCCGTGCAGGTCAACTTATTGGCCGCCCGTAGTCGAGTCACACCTGTTAAGCCGCTAACAATTCCGAGAGTAGAGTTATCCGGAGCTGTGCTTTAAGTATCACCTCACACCATATCTGTACTTTACTGGTCAGATGCAATGATAGTGCTGTATTGGATCAGTGGTGACCCCAAACGTTGGAAGACACTTGTGTCGAATAGAATTGGAACAATCCTGGACGCAAGTTCTCCCTCGCAGTGGAGACACGTACTTACGCAAGAAAACCCGTCAGATTGTGCTACGCGCGGCCTCAGCCCTTCCCAGCTGAAGCATCACACGCTTTGGTGGAACGGACCACATTGGCTGCATCTTTCAGAGGAGCACTGGCCATGCAATCCAATGCTGTCCCCAAGATCAGAACTTATTTCGGGGGAGCAGTCCGTAAAGCAGATCGGAACCCACATTTGTACAGAAGTGCAACCGTTTATCGAATTATATTCCTCCTATAACAAACTCTTATTCATTACAGCCTACGTCAAACGATTTATTCATAATACTCGTCACAAAAAATCGGATAGACTCACCGGCCCTATCAAGGTATCTGAATTCCAACAGGCTTTGTTTGGATTGGTGCGGATTGTTCAATAAGAAGTCTATTCGGAAGAGCTATCAAGACTTCGATCCAATAAATTTCTATCTAGACACAATAAGCTCACCCAACTTTCACCGTTTCTTGGCGATCAGGAGCTCATGAGAGTTAAAGGCAGACTTAAAAATGCTTTACAGCTCTCCATATCTCAACGTACACCAATAATCCTTCCAAAGGCACACCACCTGACGGTTTTGATTATAAGGAACGCTCGTAAAAACACCTTACATGGCGGTGTACAACTAACGTTAGCTACACTTCATCAAGTATTCTGGATCGTCAACGGTAAACAGGCAGAAAAAAGGATTCTGCGACAATGCGTAACGTGTTTCAAGCACCGTCCGACCCCATCCAGCCAACTGATGGGAGATTTACCAGCGCACCGTGTCAATCCGCCCAAACGGGCATTCGAAGCAACTAGAGTTGATTACACCGGCGCGATTGAGATGAAGTCATCCAGATTCAGAGGACACACTTGCTATAAAGCATACATTGCGGTTTTCATTTGCTTAGCAAGCAAAGCCATTCATTTGGAAGCGTTTACGGGAATGTCAGCACAGCATTTTCTAAGGGCACTGCAGCGTTTAATCGGCCGTAGAGGTTTTTGTCAACATCTATACAGCGACTGTGGAACCAACTTTATCTCATCCGACAAATCTCTAAAGCTGTGGACCAAGGATTTCTATCAAGGAGTTGAAGAAACAATAGTTCCTGAACTTACTCGTCGAAACATTCAATGGCATTTTAATCCCCCGCACAGTCCAAACTTTGGAGGACTCTGGGAATCCAACGTTAAGGCTGTTAAAACCCATCTTCATCGAACGTGTAATGGTATGAAAATGATGTACGAGCAGCTGTCTACGATTCCTGTTCAGATAGAAGCATGCTTGAACTCTAGACCATTATGCCCTTTAACGTCCAACTTAGATGATTTGCACGCTTTAACCCCGGCACATTTTTTGATCGGTGATTCCATGGTGTCACTCCCTGAGCCAAGCCTTAAGGATTTTTCAATAAACACAGAGTTTCTGAACGGGCAAAGGATGTTTCGCACCTTTTGGAGAAGATGGAGTGCAGATTGGCTTTCGCATCTACAAGCGCGCCCCAAGTGGCGCCACGAAACTGACAACCTTCAGCGTATCGACATGATCATCATCAAGGATGATCGAACTGGTCCTTCTGACTGGAAATTAGGGCGAATCATCGACTTACAGCCTGGGGCCGATGGGATCGTTCGAGTAACTATAATCAAGACCTCAACCGGAATTTACAAGAGGTCGGTGTCAAAAATTTGCCGTTTACCCTTGCCAAGATTTACTGAAGAATCTAGTCCGGTCACAAAAACCATGCACCTTTGAATATACCCGCATTCATTCCATAACATACTTTAACCTTTTTAGAGTTCAGCATGGTCGAAAGCTTGGAATACTGGGTCCAGACGGCATGAACGGGTGTTTCTGGCATTTTGGACAAGCTGGACAGCTGTTTTTGGCGACTCTGAGAAGCAGTGCTTAACAGCAGTTTTAACAGCGAATGTTCGAATTCTGCTGCCATTCGCAACGCAAAAACGAGAATAAGAAGACAAGAAAGAGAAGCTGGTCGCGTTTAAAAAAACCGATTTTGTTCTATTCCCTAATTTTGTACATTAATTAACAATAAGTCAAAGATTGAAAGTAATTACAGTTACAACTGATGAAGTTCTACATCCTTCTTCGTTTTCATTTACAAAGTGTGTGAAAGACCCCCAGAGCAGACTTGTGCTCAACTTTGACGATCGGGTGCGAATCGTCACAACAGTTTCCGACCCTATAAAGTATATATAATCTTGATCAGGATCACTAGCCGAGTCAAACTAGCCATGTCCGTCTGTCCGTCTGTCAGTCCATCCGTATGAACGCTGAGATCTCGGAAACTATAAAAGAGGATTTGCATTTTGCATGCATATTCTTGGAGTTCCTAAGCAGCGCAAGTTTATTTCAAAAAGGTGCCACGCCCCCTCTAACGCTCACAATCGCCCTAAACCATTTTTTTAAAGATGTCTGGCGCCCACCCCTTTAAAGATTTTGGCAAAGTAAAAATGCAGTTATATTGTGATTATCAATACCTATCGAAATGAAGAAGTAGAGATGGAGATATAAAACTTTGATCGCGCATAACTTTTTACCGAATGGTCCGATTTTAAAAATTTCTTCTATATTTCAATAAGCACAATAAAACTGCATTACTTTTCAAAAATTTTAAAGGTGTGGGCGTCAGACGCCTTTTAAAATCGTCTGTGGGCGATTGTGGGCGTTAGAGGGAACGTGGCCCTCGGCTGAAACAAACTTGAGCTGCGCAGGAAACCAAAGAATATGTGTGGGTATTTCCAACTCCCAAATGTCGAAAAGTGTGACTAGATATGAATTGTGTTATTAAAGTTCTAAATATTAAATATTGTTGGGAAGCCATGCTTAACCCTAGAAAGCCCATGTACTAAAAAGGAACAATTGACCAAGGGATCGCCAGCCGTGGGCTACGCGAAAGGCGATCATGGTAGGGTGGGGATAAGGACACTGAATACCACCACAGTGTCATCGAGCGTCCGTTGTCCTTGCGATTGAGTGCCATACCTTAATTTCTTCTATTTCTATTTCCCCTAGTTCTTTTCTTCTCCCGGTTTTTCTTCCCCCTTCTCCCCTGGCAATCGCACGCGATATTTAGTCTAAATAAACATGTATGAAGTTGAGCATTAGAGTAGAGGTCAACATACTTAACCCATACTTACTTAGATTAATTGGCGCCCAACGTGGGACCTAATTCAGCGATCAGTTGAATCATTTTTTTTCTAGCTAGTATCTTCGCTCTGCTTGACTTGCCATATGCATTGAAATGGTTACGACTAAAGAGTCCGGATAGGAGTATCGTAGCTGGTATTAAGATGTTTACTGCTGAAAGTGTTAAATCTGTGATTAAAAGATATAGTGGAAAATTTCTATCAACGTAGACTACTGACACAGGTTGTTACGTGGACTAACTCTACGGCCTGACTAGACAAAACATAATACTGAAGGTTCGCATTACCCCTTTCCTTTTTATACCCTTGCAGAGGGTATTATGATTTCAGGCAGAAGTTTGCAACGCAGTGAAGGAGACGTTTCCGACCCCATTAAGTATATATATACTTGATCAGCATCACTAGACGAGTCGATCTAGCCATGTCTGTCTGTCCGTCCGTCTGTCCGGCCGTCTGTCCGTCCGTCTGTCTGTCTGTTTCTACGCAAACCAGTCTCTCAGTTTTAAAGCTATCGGGCTCAAACTTTCCCAAAAGTCTTCTTTCTATTGCAGGTAGTATATATATCGGATCGGACAACTATATCTTAAATCTCCCATAGGAAGGATCGAAAAAAAAACCGTAACAAAATTCTAGCTTTGATGTTTTTGAAATATTACCTTCTACTTTTGGGAATACTATTTTTTAAAGATTTCTGAATTTCGAAATAAATTTTTAAAAAATCGGATGACTTTCTCATATATTTGCCATAGGAACGGTCGGAAAATTAAATGGAAATTAATAGGAAAAAAATTATATCTTGGTTGACTTTTTTTACGTTCTCTTCTCCTCTGGGATATGGCATTTCTTTAACATTTCAAAATTTCGTATTATATTTATAAAAAATTCGGACGGCTATAGTATATAGCAGCCATAGGAAGGATCAAAAAATTAATGCCAAAGTAATACGAAAGCAGCTAAAATTTGGATTGTTGTAACATATACGCAAATTAATTTAAAATTAATGTTTTTGTAAATGAATAGGAATGATCTGCCTTGTTTTCTTATAAATTGATCTATCACTATCTTTAATTCTAATTTCATATTCTCATGACACCATTGGGTTACGAAGAAAAGTAATGGCTCCCAGTTTATAAGAAAAATTTAAATTTTTTGACAATTATTTGGAAAAAGTTTCCGTTAGAAAAAAAGTTTATTGCCATAAAAAAATCAATACAAAATATAACAAATTTAAAATAAAGTTTGATAATAATAAAACGAAATAAATATAAGTTAAAAGAATGAATTTTATTTTAATATAAAAAAACAAACTTTTCTTTATTGAGTTGTGTTAAGAACTAACTTTACTTAAGCTAAACAATTATTAATTACAACTACGCGTCGATCCATCGCTGCCACCGTCTCTGTCGCTGCTGCTGCTTCTGTTAACGTTCTTTATTCTGATTGGCTGTTACTTTTTGTCGCTGTCGCTGGTCTGCAACCAATGCCCTCGATAAAGTTCATCCGGGCTTAGCCACGTGCGCTGAGCTTGCACCTTTTGGTCAGCGATCGTGGGAATGCAGAATAGCATATTCCCAAAGTTGATCGAACCCAGCCAAGTGCATACAACAAGAACAATATTAAATGCATTGGCAGGAAATGCGGAATGGCATATTCCCAAAGTTGATCGAAGCCAGCCAAGTGCATACAACAAGAACAATACGTAATGCAATTGGCCAATAATCGTCTTACTTATGTAATGTTGGGTGTTAACTCTTCCCTCCTTAAACGCGACTGTCCTCGGTCGCAACGTAGTAGAGTATAGGTCCAGAATGCGGGGGTTTTTCTTGCGTTTCTGGCACGGAAGCTGCTGTAGTCTCCGTAGCTTTACGTCTTCTTAGGAGTTCGGTGATCGATCCTATTATTAGTAGAAGTAGGATGATGGCGAATCCGTAGCTAACGGTAGATTCCATAGTGGTTTTGCTTCTTAATTTTTCCAGCGCTTTTGTGTTGTTAATGTTGAGTTCCTTGACCATTTGTAGTGAGAGAACTTCCTCTAACTTCGTCTTTTCTCCCATTAGTTGGAATATTGGAGGTTCTGGTTCGACTATGTTGATTTCTCTCGACTTGTAAGTTGTTTCGCCAATAGTTACTGTTGAATTACGATATTGTATTATGAAGGAGCCTTGTAGTTGCAGGAGTTTTTCGTCTAGCGAGACTAGCCCATTGAAGTCGTTTAGCAGTATGGTGCCTGGCAGTATTTCCTCGAAATCCGGTATGTGTTGATTGTTGATCGTCTTACATTCGGGTTCTCGAAGGTTCAGGAGAGCGTTTACGCAAGTGTCATTGCTTAAATCTAATAAATTTTCTGAATTACAAATGGTCTTATCATTATGGGATTCGCAAGGTTTTTTAATTGCAAATAATTGCCTCTTACATTCTAACAAATTTTCGTATTTTATATCGTTGATTATTTGTGCTTTTTTTATTGCTTTGATTTTAAAAGTTCTACAATTATCTGTTTTAATGGTTGGGAGACTGATAATATAAATGAGGTCGTTGCCATTTGTGGCTAATTTAACTTTAGCAAATTCTAGTAATTCTTCTATGTTAAAAAATAAGTCATTTTCTTTTTTAAATATATTTTCTACCACTGTGGTTTCTATGCTTGTGAATACAAAAGAGTTTATTGTGTTAGATTTTGCCCATGTAATTGCGTATATAATGTTGGTTATTTCTTCTTTTAATAATTGAATTTTATACTTTAAAATATTTGCTTTTTGATTAACTATTTCTTCCGAGCTCTGGGTAACTTTTATTATTGCATTTGTAACATTAGTTAGTTGATTAATCTTTTGATTAATTAATCTGTTAATTATAACTTGTTTATTGTTGTTTTCTAATTGCTCATTTATCTTATTTTCCAAGATCTCGTAGTCGTGATGGTCTGGAGATCCCGCCAGCCATTTCCATGCTGTACCTATTGCTTCTATTGCCCTTTTTGTCTTTTTTGATTTTGGAGAATGCGTAAGTCGGTATGAATCTGTTTTAATTCGTAGGAAAGGTAGGGAAGTAATGGATGAGATGCGGTGAGTAGATGAGATGATTCTTCTAACTTCACCAGAGTTTCTTCATAGCTGGTTAAGTTGAAGATGTGGATGATTTTAAATGTCCCGTCTTGCTTAGCTGCTAGTCCGGTTTCAAGTGAGATGATTTGTGAGTTGGAGTAATCTAGGACTGTGGTTATGCCCAGGCACGTTGGTAAAAATAGTCTGAAAAATTATGTTCTAATATTATTCTTATGTATGATTTTTCCCGTTTGAGTTTTAATAGTGGTTGTTTTGTTTTCTGCTACTTTCTCGGCTTTATATCTAGGTGTCAGTTTAGTTCCTAACCTTTTGTCTATTTTTACGTGTATTGTGTCGCCTGGTCTAACAAGTTTTGGTTGCATTTTGCCCTGATTGTGATATTCGAGGTCGGCAGCTTGTTTTTTCTGGATTTTTAGTTTAATTTCTTCTCGTTTTTTTTCTATGTCTTCTGCTGAACTTGATATTGTTCTTCTAAAAAATATATTTATGGGGCTATCTTTAATTACAGAATGTATTGATTTGTTATATTCCTGAACGGCTTTAAAAATTAAGTTCTCGAATGTTATGCTCCCGTTGTCTTTTTTAAGACACCGCATGATTTCGGTTAACGTTGAATGGAACCTCTCTATTTGTCCGTTGCTTGTTGATGCATACGGAGCAGTCGTGTGCACTGATATTTTGAGTTCGTCCTCTAACATAAACTTGATTGCTGCTGAGCCTAATGAGCGTTCGTTGTCCATTATTATCAGTTTTGGCATACCGAAGGCAATTAACATTTCCCTCAGCGGGTTTTTAATGTCTTCAGATGCTCTTGACTCTAAAATTTTTACTTGAGCATATTTTGAAAATTTGTCGATTCCTGTTAAAACTCTATAATTTTCTGTAATATAAATATCAATGTGAACTATTTCTCCTGGGTAATTAGGAATAGGGGTCGGTTGTATTTCTCCTTTTGGGGGGTGTCTATCGTATTTTGATTCTTTACAAGTTTGGCAGGCTTGAACTACTTCTTGAATTTTCTTCATTGCTTGTGGAAAAAAATAATTTTTTAGGATTTGTATTTTATTTTCTTTTGCATCCCTATGGGCTCTTTTATGTTCGAGTGTAATTATTTCGTTTTGTTGAGATTCTGAAGTTACGTCGTCTATTTCGTTTTGAGTAAACCTTACTTTATATGATTTGAAGAACGTGGGGTAAATGTTTTGAATTTTTCCCATTACTTCTTCAGATGTAATGATTCCGTTTATGAGTTTAGGATCAAGTCTGGTAGTTAAAATTGCAAAAGGTTTTTCTTCTGTGTAAGATTTTTGTTTAATTATATGTCTGTGGTACGTTGGAAATGGTATTTCAAAACTATAGGAATCTGTGTCAGCAGTCAGTAAATATATCTGGTTTTTAAATGCGTTAATTGGGGCTTCTACCGAAAATATGAGGTTGTGTGACGAGCTGTCGTCGCTATGGACTGATGCTGAGGAGCTGATTGAATTTACTTCAGCGGGGGCTCGGGATAAAGCATCTGCCACTACATTAGCTACTCCGGGCTTGTACCTGATCTCGTGGTTATATTCGCCAACGAGGTCTCTCCAGCGTTTTAGCTTAGCGTTGTGGTTATTTACGCTATTTGAGAAACTCAGGGGCTGGTGGTCCGTGTATATTACCACCTTCGAATACCCGTAAAGATAATGTCTTAAACTTTGCAGAGCCCAAACGATAGCGAGCATCTCTCGTTCGTTGGTTGCGTAGTTTTCTTCGGTTTTTGACAGAGTGCGCGAAATAAATGTTATTGGCCTAAGGTTTTGTTCCAATACTGCGCCTATTGCGTAGCTTGAGGCATCGGTAGTCAGCTGGAATTCTTTTCCGAAATCTGGGTATGCAAGGGTTACGTCTCTGGAGACGAGGGTATTTTTAAGTTTCTCGAATGCGGTAATCGCATCCCTGCTCAGGTTGATAGCAGTTTTGCTTGACTTGGTCTTGGATATACGGCCTTCCTCACCTCTTAGGAGAATGGTTAAAGGTTTTGCTATTTTTGCATAATCTTTTATAAACCGCCTGTAATAACCTGTCATGCCTAGGAAAGAGCGGAGCTCTTTTAATGTTTTCGGGACTGGAAATTTTGTAATTGCTTTTATTTTATCTATGTTAGTTTTAACTCCGTTTTCTGATATTGTGTACCCCAAAAAATCTACTTCGTTTTTGAAAAAATTACATATCTCTATTTGAACTCTCATGTTTGCGTTTTGTAGTGTTGAAAATACCTTTTCAAGATTTTGACCGTGGTCTACTTCATTTTTGCTAAAGACTATGATGTCGTCTACGTATACATAGCAAATTTTCCCTATGTATTCTCTCAGTATGTCATCTAAAGCTCTTTGAAAAATTTATGGAGAATTTTTTAGGCCGAACGGAAGTCTCGTAAATTCGTATTTTCCGCCGTTTACAGCGAATGCTGTTTTTTCTATGTCCGTGTCTTTCAATGGTATTTGGTGAAAGCCACTCTTGAGATCTAATACCGAGAAATACTTGTTGTCGCCAAGTTGTGCAATAATTTCGCCAATTTCGGGGATCGGGTACCGATCTGAGATAGTAACTTCATTAAGTTTCCTATAGTCGATTACTAATCTGTACTTTTTTTCTTCTGACTGACCGGACTTTTTCGGAACTACCCATACTGGTGCATTATATGGTGATCTTGAGGGTCTTATAATGCCGTCTCTTAGCATCTCATTTATTTGTTTTTCTACTTCCTGTTTTAATGATATTGGATATGGGTAGTGTTTTCCGTAAACTGGGGAATCTGACGAAGTTCTGATCTCGCCTACAACTTTAGTTGTGTATGCTAACTTTGTATTGGGATCTGCAAAGAGGGTCTTGTGACTTTGTACGAGGGTATTTATAATTGATTTTTGAGACTCGGACATGTGGCTAACTTGCGGTCCAATTGTATTTACTGCTTGTGTTGCTAATTGGTGAATTTTAATTTTGCGTTTATTTCCAAGTATTAAAGTATCGTTTTTCACATCTATAATTGCTCCTAGTCTTTTCATTGTGTCGTTGCCCAATATACCGTGGAAGGTTTTTAGGGTCTCTAGTAAAAAAAATTTCATGGGAGTATCCGAAATGTTAGGGAGTTTAAGTATTGCGTGTTGTGTAATTTTAGTAGTGCCTCCAACTGAGCTAACGGAAAAAATTTTCCTCATTTGGTTTTGGTTTTGGTACTAATTGATTTTGAATATAATTTTGGTTTGAGCCCGTATCTATTAAAAATTTTAGGATTTTTCCGTTCCCCGTGGTTACTCTAAAGTAAGGCAATGAGGAACGATTTATTCTAAAAAATAGAGCTCTGAAATATCTATGTATTCCTGCTGTTCGGTATCATTTTGCCATACGTATTCTTACGTATTCTCATTTATACTGTTTTCCTCTACTAACTGATAATATTCCTGCTCTGAGTTTGGTGTACCTTCTTCTAGATTTGGCTGCGCAGTATTTTCTATTTCTGGTTGAATGTGGAATTGTCTTGGCATTTTATTGGTATTTGGGACGTTGGCAGTGCTGAGAGGTCTTTTCCCGACGAAGTCATTATTTGCCGGCTTGTTCATATAATTTATATGACGCGAGCGAACTGACTGATCGACATCCATAGGTACCGGTTTCGGTTGGGTTCGTGGGGGAGGTTTTGGTGTGTTGTAAGATGCTATTGCTTGGTTTGAATAGGGTTGTTTGTAAGATTTAAATTGATTAGCCTGAGTAATTGGATTTGCTCCAGTTACGGGTACCCACTGTATTTGGTTTGGGTTATGGTACAGCTGTGGATGAAAGCTTTGTTTGACGGCTACCGCCCTGTATGGCTGTTGGGGCTTGGGTGGTAATATAGGTGCCCTTGCTAAATATGGAGTTTTTGGCGTCTGACTGTTCCTAGTGTTTTGATTCTCAAGTAAACTACACAAATGTAAAGCGTGTCCCAAATCGTGTGGCTCTTTAATAGCCAACAGTTGTGCCAAATTTCCGTTAAGGCCTCTGACGAAAGTGTCCAAAGCTTTTTCTCTGTACATAGCTGTTAGAGATTGCACAGTTTCTTGTGAGGCATCTAAGTTAGCGATCTGGTTTAAAATCAATGACAGCTGTTGATACACTGCCTGGTAATAATCGACTATACTATTGCTACCTTGATTAAGAGCATAAAGCTGATATTCCAAAGTCTTTAGGTCTCGTTTGTCTGCAAAATGCGCTGTTAGGCATTTTGATAAGGCCGTCCAATCTAAGGGTGTATTATATGATTCTAAGACTGCGTCTGCTTGTCCAATAATTTTGTTTCGGATTGCCAACAGGATTCCGTAGTATTTAGGCGAGCCGATTCTGACTTCGTAAATTTTCAACACCCTTTCTACACTTTTTTTCCATGAAGAATATTCGCTTTTATTTCCTGAGAAATCCCTAAGTGTCCGTACAATGTCTGGTAGTTTGTCTAAGTCGCTAAGATTGTGCGATAATTCTCTCTTTATTGTTTGATCTGTATACTTGGAAAAATCCTTGTTGGGATTAAGAATTTCTTTTACTAGATTACTAAGATTTGCCTCTAGGACAAGTTTAATTTTTTCCTCAATATCTTTCTCGGTCATGATTCGCGGATTTACTTGTACGTTGCCTACTGACGAGGGTGCGGCAAGATTCGCGAGTCTGTCTGCTAGATCTTGTTCGGGCATTTGAGATATATGAGCACTAAAGAATTGAGATTAGATTTTAATTTTAATTGCTCAGAATTCGGAAGTTCTTTTCCTAAAGAATTATGGGTTTGATTGTAGTGTGGATTTGTCAATTGTTTTGCAAGGATTTTTTTTCCTATAATTTGTATCTTTCTTAATTTCTATTTGTGTAATATTTGTTTCTTTTAGAATTTTTCCTTTTGGGTTTCGATAGATTTTCTTAAAACTATTCTTACAGTAATATCATATTTCGGCGTGCTCTCGTGAAGACAGGATTGGCAGATTCCGGTTTATCCTGCGCTGTAGCGATCTCTCCTCAGTGCGGGTTTACTGTGGGGCCTCCTCTGTACTCTTTTCACGTTCCCTTCGAACGGATACTAAAGGGATCACGGCGATGATGTCGGCCTGATTAATTCACTAGGCAAAAGTCCTTTTCTAGGAGTGACGGTATAGCGGCGTTATTATTAACGGCACTTTTTCACTTCCGGGTCTCGGATTTTTCTTCTCACTTCACACGGATTAGGTTGAGGCTTTGAACGAAACGTCAGAGTTTTTTTCTGTACTTCGCGAGACGCGGAACTTGTTGCCTTTCGCGATTTTTAATCAGGTCCCTGTTCGGGCGCCAGTTAAAAGAATGAATTTTATTTTAATATAAAAAAACAAACTTTTCTTTATTGAGTTGTGTTAAGAACTAACTTTACTTAAGCTAAACAATTATTAATTACAACTACGCGTCGATCCATCGCTGCCACCGTCTCTGTCGCTGCTGCTGCTTCTGTTAACGTTCCTTATTCTGATTGGCTGTTACTTTTTGTCGCTGTCGCTGGTCTGCAACCAATGCCCTCGATAAAGTTCATCCGGGCTTAGCCACGTGCGCTGAGCTTGCACCTTTTGGTCAGCGATCGTGGGAATGCAGAATAGCATATTCCCAAAGTTGATCGAACCCAGCCAAGTGCATACAACAAGAACAATATTAAATGCATTGGCAGGAAATGCGGAATGGCATATTCCCAAAGTTGATCGAACCCAGCCAAGTGCATACAACAAGAACAATACGTAATGCAATTGGCCAATAATCGTCTTACTTATGTAATGTTGGGTGTTAACTTA